>CM021100.1:931051449-931239198 GCA_007115665.2 Sequoiadendron giganteum
CTCTCTACCTAAATATATATCCCTCCCTCATCTCTCTCTCTCTCCTACCCCCTCTCCCTCTCCCAAGTCTCTATCTCTCTCCCTCTACCCTTAACCCTTAAAACCCTTTACCCTCTATCTCTTTCCCAATACCTCTCTCTCTTTCTCTCTCTCTCTCTATCTCATGTCTCTCCCTCCTACTCTTTGTCTGTATCTCAAGTATCTCTCTCTCACTCGTATATTTGTCCACTCTACACTTAGCCCTCTACTCTTAACCCTTAAACCCTTAAACCCTCTACCCTTTATCTCTCTCCCACTCGCTCCCTCTCTCTCTCAAGACTCTCCCTCCTATACCCTCTCCCTCTCTTAGGTCTCTCTCCCATCTACCCTTAACCCTAAACCCTAAACCCTTAACCCTTATACTCTAAACCCTTAAACCCTCTACCCTTTATCTCTCTCTCACTCCCTCCCTCCCTCCCTCCCTATATCTCAAGTCTCTCCCTCCTACCCCCTCTCTCTCTCTCAGGTCTCTCACTCACTCCTTCACTCACTCACTCCCTATATCTCTCTCTCATTTACCCTTAACTCTAAATGTTAAACCCTTAACCCTTAAACCCTTAAACACTCTACCCTCTACTTCTCTTTATCTCCTCCCACCTCTATCTACCTAGACCTCTCTTTGTTTTTTTCTCACCTCTCTCTCCATCCCCACCTCTCCCTCTATCTCTGATTTCATATCTACTTCTCTCTACCTATTTGTACCTCTATACCTATTTATCTATCCCTCCTTACCTCCTCTCTCTCAATATCTCTCTCTTCTTTCCCTCTCTACCTCTCTCTCTCTCTACCCTTAACCCTAAATCCTAAACACTTAAAACCCTCTACCCTCTACACTCTATCTCTCTCCCACTCCCTCTCTCTCTTTCTCTCAATTATCCCCCTCCTATTGGGTCTCAAAAATGCAGGTTTGAACCATGAGAGTTTGCCAAGATCTCACAATGCTTTTGGCCAACTAACAAGGCCAATTGATGAAATTGTACCTTTTACTCTTCAGGCTCTGAAAAACCTAGGCCGGTGCACCTATATGTATGTTGCAGATTTAAGATTTGTTTCCTGGTTGATCAATCTATCCACAATGGAAAAGGGAAGTGGAAAGATAAACTTACTACACCTACTCCTACTCCTACTGCACAAAGAAAATTTTGTACATTATTTCCATCTCAGTCCCTTCCTGAGAAAATTCTAACTCCTACAGTCTAACTACTACTTTCTTTTTCTACCTGTCCCCTGATTTTCTGAAATATATATACATTACATACCCAAGGGTCATGACCCTTCACTTTCTATTACAACTGTTTGAATTTTATGACAAATTTTTAAAATATTTAATTAGACTGCCTTTCGGCAAATTAAATATTTTTAACTATATCATCGCTTTGATTTTTCCCTTTATATCCTTTCCCGCCCTTTAAATTTCATTTTATCTACTCCTTTATTTTTATCTTCCCATGGCCTTATTATCTTTATTGTTACCGCTCTACTACGGGCTTGAATTTTCTTCATGCGATATTGCGGTTTCCTTTTTACTCCCCACATTTATTGCCTCAATGAGCCTTTACCGTGCTACCGTAGTCATTGGGATGACTACCAGTGGTACCGTGGTAGCCACCCTTAACTGCCAGTGCCAACCATTAACCCCTCCCTGCTGTCCTCCATTGACTACCTTCGCCGACCGCTACCATTACCGTGGTCTATGGTTTAACCACGTGCGGTACTATGGTAACTACTTCGACCGATGCCGCTACGGTTTTCTCACCGCCACCGCACTACGACGGTAGCCACTCTGCAAACTACTGTCTGCATTCACTGACCACCCACTAACCATCCACTATCACCCTTCGCCAACCACTACCTATTTACTGAGTTTATCACGGTCTGTGGTTTAACCGCGTGTGGTGGCACGGTAAAGATCTCATGTCTACGCTGTTAGCTGCTACCTGACCATCATGCTACCGCAGACAGTATGATGTCCCCCTGTGGTATAGTAGTAAGGGTTAATGGGATGACTCCAAACAATTACCACCATACCGTGGGGCCCCATGTATGAGGCCATGGTTGGGTGGTAAATAATATATGTAAAGTGATTTTTTAAGGGAGTGGTAGTGATATAAAGTATATGAGCATTTTTTGGAAAGGGAAAAAACGAATTTTATATGGAAAGATAGGAAAATGATACATCTAGATGGAAAAACCTTAGGGTTTTTTATGAAAATAGTGGAAAATCACTTAAGTTTCATATGGAAATCAACCCTTAAACCCTTAAACACTCAACCCTCAACCCTCAACTCTCAACCCTTAAACCCTCTACCCTCTACCCTCTACCCTATAAATTAAACCCTGAACCCTCAATTATCAACCCTTGACCCTTAATACCTAAACCCTAGGTAGGTAGGGGAACATAGGTGAGATACAAAGTGATGAAGGGAGATGTAGGTAAAGAAAGGGATAAGGGAGATAAATATAGGTAGAGAGGGTAGGAGATGTAGAGAGAGGAGAGATAGAGATAATTAGAGAGGGGAGGGAGGGAAAAGTAGAGAGGAGATAGAGGTGTGTGTGTGTGTGTGTGTGAGAGAGAGAGAGAGAGAGAGAGAGAGGAGACATGGTTGAGATATAGAGTGATGGAGGGAGAAGTGGGTAAAGAGAGGGAGAGGGGAGATAAAGATAAATATAGAGGGAACGAGATGTAGAGAGAGATGATAGATAGAGAGAAGTGGAGAGTGGAGGGATGGTGGGAGAGGAAAGGAGGAGATAGAGGTGAGTGTGTGTGAGAGGGAGAGAGAGTGAGAGGAGAGAAAATGAGGGGACAGAGGAAGGGGGAGAGAGAGAAATAGATTAGAGAGGGAAGGGGGGAGAGATATAGAGTAGAGAGACAAGGAGAGAGTAAGAGAGAAAGATGGGTGAGGGAGAGAGTGGTAGGTAGTGGAGTGAGAGGTAGGTAGAGAGGGAAGGAGAGAGGTAAGGAGGGAGAGTGAGATGGAGAGAGTGGTGAGATAGAGAGTAGAGAGGTAAGGAGAGAATGGGAAATACAGATAAAGTGAGAGAGGGAGGTTGGAGGGAGGGAGAGGTAGAAAGGGATAAGTGAGACATAAAGAGGGAGTGAGGGAAAGTGGGATAGAGAGAGAATGATGATTTAGAGAGGAGAGAGTGAGAGGGAAGAAGGGAAACTTGGAGAGAGGGAATGGTGATTTGGAGAGGAGGGCGTGATAGGTAGAGATTGAGAGGAGAGAGTGAGAGAGAAAGAGAGGGATAGAGAGACAAAGAGAGAGGTAGGTAGAAGAAGGGAGAGGAGAGATAGAGAGTAGAGAGGGAAAGAGGTAGGGAAGGAGGCATAAGTGAGATAGAGAGGGATGGAGAGAGAGAGTGGTGGAGGGAGAGGTATGTATAGAGAGGGAAAGCGAGAAGAGAGATAAAGAGTATAGAGGGGAGGGAGAGGTAGGGAGATAGAGGTGTGTGTGTGAGTGAGAGAGATAATGGTGAGATAGATAAAAAGATCGATTGAGAGAGAAAGAGGGGGAGGGAGGGAGGGACAATAGTGAGAGAGATTGGGAGGAGAGACAAAAAGAAGTGGAGGGATAGGTAAAGATGGATAGTTGAGATAGATAGAAGGAGAGAGATATAGGTAGAGAGAAGGTAAAGAGAGATAGAAAGAGGTGGAGGGAGAGAGGAGAGATAGAAAGAGGGGGAGGGAGGGAGAGATAGATAGAGTAGAGAGGGAGGAGAGAGATAGAGAGGTGATAGAGAGAAAATTAGAGAGGGAAATAAGGTGGAGATATTGAGAGAGAGGAGGCAAGGAGGGAGAGAGAAATAGGTATAGAGGGACAACTAGGTAGAGAGAATTAGATATGAAAGGAGAGATAGAGGGAGAGGTAGGGATGGAGAGAGAGGCGAGACAAAAATAGAGAGAGGTCTAGGTGGAGAGATGTGTGATGGAGCTTAAAAGTAGAGAGATAAGGAGGAACATGGAGAGATTAAGAGGGAAGGAGGGGGAGAGAGAAAGATGTATAGAGAGATAGGTTAGATAGCGAGAATTAGAGAGATAATGTGGGTGAAAGGAAGAGGGAGGGAGAGAGAGATGGGGAGAAAGAGAGGTGAGATAGAGAGAAGTATAAAGCAAAGGAGAGAGAGGGGGATATAGATAAAATTAGAGAGGGAGGGAGGGAAGGAGAGAGAAGTGAGATAGAGAGAACTAGAGAGGGAATATTAGGTCTCTCACTCACTCACTCACTCACTCCCTCCCTCTCTCTCTCCCTGTATCTCTCTCCACTATACCCTTAGCCTAAACCCTTAACCCTTAACCCTTAAACCCTAAACCCTTAAAAACTCTACCCTCTACCCTCTATCTCTCTCCAACTCCCTTCCCCTCTCTCTCTCAAGTCTCTCCCTCCTACCCCCTCTCCCTCTCTCAAATATCTATCTCTCTCTCAAGTCTCTCCCTCCTACCCCCTCTCCCTCTCTCAAGTCTCTAATGTTTCTCCTTTCCACCCTATCTCCCTCTTTCTCTCTCTCAAGTATCTTCGTCCTACCCCATCTTCCTCTCTCTTTTTCAAGTCTCCCCCTCCTATACCCTCTCCCTCTCACAGTGACTCCCTCCCTCTCTCCTCTCCCTCTCCCAATGCCTCTCTCTCAAGCATGTCCCTCCAACCACCTCTCCCTCTCTCTCTCAAGTAGAGGGCTTAGAGATTAAGGGTTAAGGGTTGAGGGTTGAGGGATTAAGAGGGTATGGTGGTTGAGGGATTACAGTATAAGGGTCAAGGGTTGAAGGTTGAGGGTTGAGGGATTAGGTTTTAAGGGTTGAGGGTTGAGGGTTGAGGGATTAAGAGGGTATAGGGGTTGAGGGATTAGGGGTTAAGGGTTGAGGGATTAAGGGTTGAGGGTTGACATGGTATAGGGGTTGAGGGATTAGGGTTTAAGTTTTGAGGGATAAGGGTTAAGGGTTGAGGGATTAATATTATAGAGGGGTTGACTGATTAGGGTTTAAGGGTTGAGGGTTGAGGGGTTGAGGGATTAGGGTTTTAAGGTTGAGGATTGAGGGATTAGGAGGGTATGGGGGTTGAGGGATTAGGGTTTAAGGGTTAAGGGTTAAGGGTTGAGGGTTGAGGTATTAAGAGGGTATTGGGGTTGATGGATTAGGGTTTAAGTTTTGAGGGTTGAGGGTTGAGGGATTAGGAGGGTATGGGGGTTGATTGATTAGGGTTTAAGGGTTAAGGGTTGAGGGAGTAGGCCTCATTTATCTCACAATCCCTCTTTATCATGCCTCACTTACCTCCCACCCTAAACTATCCATTCCACCTACCTTGTAATATGTAATATCATTGAAAACCTTCAGGAAATCATTGTATTCAATCTGATTCATATTCATCTCATCAATTTTCATTTCATTATTCTTACTATCATATGAAAAATATTTGTCATCTTCAACATACAAAGTGTACCCAAATTCAACAAAACATTCATAGGCATGCTCACTGTCATATGTTGTTGAATGTTCCTACAACTGCATTGGGACCTGAAAATTTGAATACTCCTTATGGAAACCTATAAATATGAGGGATTAAGAGGGTATAGGGGTTGAGGGTTGAGGGTTGAGGGTTGAGGGTTGAGGATTGATGGTTGAGGGTTGAGGGTTGAGGGAATAAGAGGGTATGGGGTTGAGGGATTAGGGTTTAAGGGTTGAGGGTATGGGGGTTGAGGGATTAAGAGGGTATAGCGGTCAAGGGATTAGGTTTGAAGGATTAAGAGGGTATGTGGGTTGAGGGATTAGGATTGAGGGATTAAGAGGGTATGGGGGTTGAGGGATTAGGGTTTAAGGGTTGAGGGTTGAGGGTTGAGGGTTGAGGGATTAAGAGGGTATGGGGGTTGAGGGATTAGGGTTTAAGGGTTTACCTATTTGTACCTCTTTACCTATTTCTCTCTCTCTCCTTCCCTCCTCTCTCTCAATATCTCTACCTCTCTCTCTCTACCCTTAACCCTAAACCCTAAACACTTAAAAGCCTCTACCATCTACCCTCTATCTCTCTCCAACTCCCTCTCCCTCTCCGTCTCTCTCTCTCAATTCTCTCCCTGCTATCCCCTCTCCCTCTCTCAAGTCTCTCTCACTCAATCCTTCTATGTCTCTCCCCTCTACCCTTATCCCTCTACCATTAACCCTTAAACCTCTACCCTCAACCCTTAACCATCTACCCTTAACCCTCTACCCTCTATCTCTCTCCCACTCCCTCCCTCACTCTCTATCTCAAGACTCTCCCTCCTACCCCCTCTCCCTCTCTCAGGTCTCTCTCTCTCACTCACTCACTCACTCCCTCTATCTCTCTCCCCTCTCCCCTAAACCCTAAAACCTTAATCCTTAAACCCTCTACCCTCTACCCTTAACCGTCTAACCTCTATCTCTCTCCTACTTCATCCCTCTATCTCAAGACTCTCCCTCCATCTCTCCCTCCCTCCATCGTACCTTCTCTTCCTTAATCCCTCAACCCTTAAAATCTTGAACACTCAACCCTATACCCTAAACCTTCAACCCTCAACCCTTAAATCCTAAACCTCTAAACCCTCTACCCTCTACCCTCAACCCTTAAACCCTTAAGCCCAATTACACTCTCTACCCTAATCCCTACACCCTTAACCCTTAAACCCTCATCCATCAACCCTCTACCTTCAATCCTAAACCCTTAACCCTAAAACCTCAACCCCTATACCTTGTACCCTATATGTTGGACCTTGAACCCTAATCCATCAACCCTATACCCTCAACCATCTACCCTCATTCTTACACTCTTGACCCTCAACCCTTAAACCCTAAACCATTAAACCCTTAACTGTCAATCCTCAACCCTAAACCCTTAATCCTCAACCCTTAAACCCTAAACCCTAAACCCTTATACCCTCTACCTTATACATTAGACCCTCAATTCTAATCCTTCAAGCATATACCCTTAAACCTATACCCTTAACCCTCTACCCTCAACCCTAAACCCTAAACCCTTAAACCTTCTACCCTCTACCCTCTACCCTCTACCCAATACCCTAAACCATCAATCCTATACCCTCAATTCTCAACCCTCTATCCTATACATTAGATCCTCAACCCTCATATATCTCTATTGCTTTCTCATATTCTCTCCTCTCTATCTCACTTCTCCCTCCATCTCTCCCTCCATCCTTCCCTCCCTCTCTACCCTAATCCCTTAACCCTATACCCTCAACCCTTAAACCCTTAATAACATAACCCTCACCCTGATACCCTCTACCCTAAACCCAATACCCTCTACCATCAACCCTATACCCTCAACCCTTAAACCCTTAAACCCTTAAACCCTTAAACCCAAGTAAACTCTATACCCTAATCCTTCAATCCTCAACCCTTAATCCCTTGACCCTTAAACCCTCTACCCTCTACCATCTACCCTCTACCCTCTATCCTCTACCCTCTACCCTCTACCCTCAACCCTCTACCCTCAACCCTTAAACCCTCTACCCTCTACCCTCTACTCTCTGCCCTATAAATTAAACCCTCAACCCTCAATTATCAACCCTCGACCCTTAATACCTCAACCCTAGGTAGGTAGGGGAACATAGGTGTGATACAGAGTGATGAAGGGAGAGGTAGGTAAAAAAGGGGATAGGGGAGATAAATATAGGTAGAGAGGGTAGGAGATGTAGAGAGAGGAGAGATATAGAGAATTAGAGAGTAGAGGGAGGGACAAGTAGGGAGGAGATAGAGGTGTGTGTGTGTGAGAGAGAGAGAGAGAGGAGACACGATTGAGATATAGAGTGATGGAGGGAGAAGTGAGTAAAAAGAGGGAGAGGGGAGATATAGATAAATATAGAGGGAAGGAAATGTAGAGAGAGATGATAGAAAGAGAGAAGTGGAGAGTGCAGGGATGGTGGGAGAGGAAAGGAGGAGATAGAGGTGAGTGTGTGTGAGAGGGAGAGAGTTAGAGGAGAGAAAATGAGGGGACAGAGGAAGGGGGAGAGAGAGAAATAGATTAGATAGGGAAGGCGAAGAGATATAGAGTAGAGAGGGAAGGAGAGAGTAAGAGAGAAAGGTGGGTGAGGGAGAGAGTGGTAGGTAGTGGAGTGAGAGGTAGGTAGAGAGGGAAGGAGAGATGGATGGATAGGAGGGAGAGAGGGAAGGAGGGAGAGTGAGATGGAGAGAGTGGTGAGATAGAGAGTAGAGAGGTAAGGAGAGAATGAGAAATAGAGATAAAGTGACAGAGGGAGGTTGGAGGGAGGGAGAGGTAGAAAGGGATAAGTGAGACATAGAGAGGGAATGAGGGAAAGTGGGATAGAGAGAATGGTGATTTAGAGAGGAGGGAGTGAGAGGGAAGGAGGGAAACTGAGAGAGAGGGAATGGTGATTTAGAGAGGAGGGGGTGATAGGTAGAGATAGAGATAATGGTGAGATAGAGAGGAGAGAGTGAGAGAGAAAGAGAGGGATGGAGAGACAAAGAGAGAGGTAGGTAGAGGAAGGGAGAGGAGAGATAGAGAGTAGAGAGGGAAAGAGGTAGGGAAGGAGGCATAAGTGAGATAGAGAGGGATGGAGAGAGAGAGTGATGGAGGGAGAGGTATGTATAGAGAGGTAAAGTGAGAGGAGATATAAAGAGTACAGAGGGGAGGGATGGGTAGGGAGATAGAGGTGTGTGTGTGAGTGAGAGAGAGAGAATGGTGAGGTAGAGAAAAATATCAATTGAGAGAGAAAGAGGGCGAGGGAGGGAGGGAGGGAGGGACAATAGTGAGAGAGATTGGGAGGAGAGACAAAAAGAAGTGGAGGGAGGGTGAGGTTGAGAGAGGGAGGGAGAGGAGAGATAGAGAGAAGTAGAGAGGGAAGGATGGAAGGAGGGAGTGTTAGCAAGAGAGATAGAGGTTTGTGCGTGTGAGAGAGAGAGATAAAGAGAGTGGTGAGATAGAGAGGGGAGAGTGAGAGGGAGGGAGAGAGAATGATGAGATAGACAGGAGAGAGTTAGAGAGAAAGTGGGGGAAGAGAGGGATAAAGAGTGAGAGAGATGTAGGTAGAGGGAGGGAAAGGAAAGATAGAGAGTAGAGAGGGAAAGAGGTAGGGAGGGAGAGGTAGGTAAAGAGAGAGAGAGGGGAGGGGGGAGGCAGATGTAGGGAGGAGATATAGGGGTGTGAGAGAGAGAGAGAGAGAGGGGAGAGATAGAGAGCAAAGGAGAGAGAGATAGAGAGGGAGTGGAGAGATAGAGAGTAGAGAGAAGGAGAGAGAAAGTTGATACAATTTGTTGACTACTAAAATTTGAATTGCTAATTACTAAAATTTGACTAAGTCTGAAATTTTTAATATCTTCCAAAAACTAGAATTTGCAATATAATTCCTAGAGATCTGAAACCACTCTCAAACATCTTGCCTATATACATGTAATATAACTTAAAGTATAAGAAAATAAATTGAAGCCATTTGGCGAGCGCCAAATTCGGCATTCGCCAAATGTGGCACTTTTCAAATTTGGCGAGCACAATATGGCCTATTATGGGTTTTTTTTGCAATTTGGAATCAAAATTGTGTGACAGATTAGTGCACTTACCCACCAGCAAAATCATACATTTTACCATAAAGAGCCTGTGGAGCATAAGATTCAAGAGATAACATCTATGATAGAGGTAGGATATATGGGTCATGTTCCATACCATAAACACACAAACACAGACATACACACACGTGTTGTTAGAATAAGTGGATTAATTGAAATGTAAACTAACACACCAATAAGACATTATATTGAAAGAAACTAATCTAGAAAATATAAATGAAAACTCTAAACAATAGCAGCTCTTTCAAATTCATCTCATTGTCCTCTTTCTCCAAGGATTTGATTAAGGTTGCTGGCTCTCAGTTGTGCATGTAGCAGCTCGTTGAAATGGAAACTTAGGAGAATGAGATTAACTGAAAATGCATGTATATTGCTGATGATTTAAGCTATGAACTTGAAATGCTAAGATGTTGATATGCTGATTCGAATGCAACTATAGTAACTACGCATAAAATCTAGGACAAAATCAACTCTCCAAAAGGCTGTATTTATAGATTTTCAAAAGGCAAGAATCTAGTTGGCGGAGATCAACGATTGAGATTCAAACTTGTCAAGATGAATGGTAAGAGATGGAGAGGTTGAGAGAAAGGTGGAAGGTTGAGAGGGAAGTGGAAGAATGTTTTCAACCCACAAAACCATCCTCATTCAAAAATGGAGACAAACATGGCATTTATCTCCTCATTTATGAAAATTGGTTGAAAGTTGAGGATAATGCAAATTAAATAAATAAATTTATTTAATTACATGTGACATGTGCAAATGGAAGGTTCCAAAATTAAATAAATAATATTTAATTATGTGAGAAGTGAAAAAGAAAGGTAATTAAATATTTTACAATATCTAATTAAGTGGGGTGAAAAAGATATTTAAATATATAATATTTAAATATGAGATGAAATCAGAATATTCCATTGTTTTGAATTGAATTATTCAACTTTAGAAATGAAATGATAATTAAATAAATAAATTATAAAATTTATTTAGTTTAATTAAGAGGAAAGTAGCAATAATTAAATAAACTTATTTATTTAATTAAACTAGAAGAATTAGAAAAATGAAGAATATAAATAAATAATTAAATTTATTTATATGTAGATGACTTTAGAATATTAATTAAATAATTCATATTTAATTAATTAACAGGTTTGAATAACCGTGACCATTTTTAGATGTGTACATTTTGCCCCTCTTTGAAGTGATATGTTTTATGCATTGCCTCAAAGAATTTTTTCCCCAGAATTTAGAAATTATTGATGCTATATGCCCCCTCCAGAGATAAATCGCATGATTTGAATGATGATGAGGATTTTTGAAAGAATTTAAATGATTTTCAGAGAGATTTGGCGATTTAGCTCTCGAAATAGCACTTTGCATAGTAAAAATACTAATAATTTTCATTTTTACCCCCTTAAAAGGTGGAAAAAGTTAAAAGTCATTGTCATTTGAACAGTAACCTTTGGTAATTTTGAGAGCTTTGAGATAAATTTTCACAATGTCGATCCATTATGAGCACCACAGATTTGAGCGAGCCCACCGTCATCAGAGACCAGCTGCGTACGAACCTTCATGTAAGTTGACTTGATCCTCTTTGAAATTTTTTTGATTGATTTTCGCGCTCTTTTGAATTTTTTAAATCTTTTACGTTCTCTTTTCGTGCATACGAGCCATAGTATAGCGCATAGGATAGATACAGTCGTGCATACAAAGTAGTGCATAGATGTGAAATAGTCGTGCATAGATGTGTAGATTAGCGCATAGTGTAGAATAGTGCTTAGGAAACCTTAAGTAGCGCATCTAGGAATTTATGCCCACGTAGGATGCTACATTAGTGCATAGATTAGATTTGTGCATTGATGAGATAGATTAGCACACCTGTTTGATAGAATAGCACATAGGTGCTTTAGTGCATAGAAGGTCTATTTTAGTGAATAGACTAAATAAAATTGTGCATTGATGGAGTTGTGCATTGCATTTATGTTTTATCGCATCCATGGATTTAAATAGCACATTCATGGTTTAGCGCATCTAATGTTTGTTTTAGTGCATCCATGGATTTTTACAGAATTTGAATTTTGAAGTGAAATTCGATATGTGCTTGATGATTGTTGCTAGATTAGACAACTGATTATATGCTATTTGAATAACATCAAGAATAGATTAGCCTAATTTGATAAATTCGTCTTCGTGTTTTGAAGAACAAATTGTAAAGATAAATTTTCTTTCCTTCTTGAAAGACAAATAGATAGATGATAGATTTGCTTTCCCGATTGAAAGACAAATAGATAGATGTTGAGTCAATTGACTGTTAAATTTGTTTCCATGCGATATGAAAAAGAAATAATACAAATGATAGATAAATTTGTTTTCATGATTGAAAGACAAATAAGTGTTGATTCGATTGAGTTGATTTCCTATTTGATACAAGTGATGAAATTGCTTTATTTGATTAGAGATTACTTTTTGATTGATTTGTATGATTGCTTGATGATGTTGTAAAGGAGGAATTTAACCTCCTCCAGATCAGAGAGATATTTCCTCATACTTGGGAGATGGTTCTGCAATTGTCACAGGATGATTTAGAGATTATATACTAGTGTGGGTTGAGTCCATTGTTGAGGATCCCGTAGTATTGGGTCAACATGGCATTATTGACTACGTTAGCTCAGAGGTGGCATAGCAAGCATAACACTTTTCATCTTCCCACATGAGAGATGATTGTGACGCCAGAGGATGTATACAGGATTTTGGGTATTCCTGTAGTTGGTGAGCTTGTGATCTATGATCACAAGGAGATTGGGGGGACCAATGCACTAAGACAAGTCTTCCAGGATCCTCATGTCTCCATATATGAGCTTCCTTGGAAGGAGATGATGGAGAGATATGCCCCACTTCCTTCAGTTTTAGCAAGTTTCATCAGTGGTTTCCTTTGTCCTGATCACAGGTCAAAGGGACTATCAGTTGGGTGGGGTCGGATTTTGGAGGACATGCTTCTCCATCGTACCAGATATGCATGGGGGTCCTGCATGCTTGCCCATCTATACCACGATCTTCATCAAGTTGTGTACATAGATGGAAAGAGTCTCTCCTACGGAGTTACTCTTCTACAGATATGAGCCTAGGAGTGGATTGCGATCACTCATCCCATCGTTCAGAGAGATCATCCTCTTAGGTTTCCATATATGTATGCCTACATATGTCCCCTTGTCCAGCCAAGGCTGGGCAAGTTAGAGTACTGACAGAGGGTACTGGATGACATGGATACCTTCATCTGGAGATCGTATCTAGACTATGACCCCTGGGAGACAGATGATATAGAGCTTCCATTTTGTACTAGATCGAGATACCTGATTGGACACACCCTGTTTATCATTGAGTGGTTTTTGGTTATCCGGGTCCTGAGAAAGTTTGGACTACTATAGATGATGCCATAGGGTGTGGCACAATACGCTAGGCACTAGGAGGATGTGGTAGAGTGGGGTCCATTCATGACCATAGAGGCTGCTAGGGTAGAGTATTTTGATTTATAGTTAGATTATTGGGTGATGCACCCAGAGGTGCCAGATGCAGGGATGACGAATAAATATGCAACCTTGTTTTACACACATCCTTTTCTGAGGTTCACCAGCCCTGAGGAGCCTACCCCATTATTGGGAGGACCAACTATATAGCGAGGGTGAGGGTAACCATAGGGAGAGGCTTAGGCAGGGGTACATGATACAGTAGCCATGGATATTGATGAGGAGGGGGATGAGGGGGATGAGGGAGATGACTCTGGTAGCCCTGATGACAACAGTGATGACAACAGTGGGGATGATGGAGGTGGTGGGGGTGGAGGGCAGAGGTTTTTCTTTGAGGTACCCTTTAATACGAGGCCACAAACATCGAGAGTGGTGGATCAACCAAGTACTTTGACTCCACGGATTATTATCAGGGCTCCCTCATAGGGAAGGAAGATGCATTGCAGGCAGAGGTTCAGACTCATCAAATTATGTTAGCACAGGCATAGGTGATGATCAGTCAGTTGCAGGCACAGGTTGCACAGTCACCACCTCTTGACCCATAGATAGCTCAGCTTACGGAAAAAAGAGATAGCTTCTGGGAGAGATGTATAGAGGCCGAGGGGGTAGCTGAGAGACTCCTCAGATCAGTTGAGAGCACCTCTATTGGGGAGGTTGTAGTAGAGAGATTGGAGACTTCTCGAGAGGTCGAGTATTACAGGATGAGATACTTCAAGGCAGTACCACCCGAGAGGAGGATTGCCTTCACATAGTCAAGTACTCGGTCTCGGACCCATTCACGCAGTCATTCTAGGAGTGCTACCAGGAGTGTGGGTTAGCCAGCCAGATGAGAGATCAAAGCCTCCGGGAGCAAAGATCTTGTGAGACCTACTACCTCAGGAGATAGTAGCAGCCATGTGCCCCGACTAGATGCCCCTCAGTGATGAGCATTTTGAAACATTTATTCATTTTATTTGATATATCTTATTGAAACATATGATATCCTTGTATTTCTGGACATTTGTTTTCATGAGATTTATGAGATGTAGTGGTTATTTGATTATGCACGTGTTATAGATGATTTATGATGTATGATTATAGATGCATGCTTATTTCTATATGCTATGTCGTGTATGATGATGCTTTTATTTTATGTATGATGACGCAATGATGATATGATGTAAAATGTTAATGATGAAATGATTGTTAACATGATGATTTTTCTTTATGCAAGATGTAATGATAAATGATTTTAATGATGTGAAAAATGATATGATGAAAACTAAATGAATGAGACCTAACAATGATGAAAACGTAATATAAATGGATATGCAATGAAATGATGATCTAAATGAAAAGCTATGCTGAAATGAAATGAATATATAAATGAGATGATTATGAAGATGTAATATTTAATGAATGATATGCACATAACATGAATAATGATGTAGTATGATGATAATAATGATAATGATAGTAATTGGTGAACTAATGATAATGATGTAATAATATGATGCAATGGATATGAAAATGATAACCTAAATGATGATGTGAAATAAATGAAATGGATGCAACCTTACTTTTAATGTATATGTATGTGACATGAATGTAAATATTGATGTTACGAAATGATATAATAATGAATGATTAAAATAATGACCATGCATATGATATGTAACGATAGATAATTGATCATGATGAACTAATGAAAAGAAAATAAAAAAATGATAATGATTACCTAAATGAGTGATGGTGAAATGATATGTAATGAATGATAATGGAATGAGATGCCATAAATGTCCAAATTTAGTCAATCGTTGGTTTGAAAAGATATATGAAATTTTTACCAACCTTCAAAAATCAGCCTTTAAAATGCAAACCTAAATGAATCATGCAATCCTAAAATGTAGTAACGAATCATTCTCCTATTTTTCATTTCATGCTGCACATGGTTTTCATCATCGAGCCTTTTGATATGTTGAAAGTTAGTACAAGAATCAAAGGGTATGTTAGCACCAATGGTGACTTGAGTACCACTTTCATGATTTTCGATATAGACAATTAATACAAGAATCGAAGTATAATTGAACCAAGATGACCTAAGTATTGTTTGTATAAATAGACAAAAGTTAACCATTTTCCTATACAAATTCTGAAATGTCATCAATGATACGTTGTAGAGCATTTCCCATGACAAATTTGCATAGTACTAATGATTACCTTACAGATAACAAGCAAATAAAATCATACTCCTTCCTTGTGATTCTAGTTCAATACATCATTGAACCAATCCAAAGATATGATGTCATAAAATTTCAAAACAAAAATTCAACTTATGCTTTAAGTTTGTCATTCATTTTATTCAAATTAAGATCATCCAATTTGTTTCAGTTATCTGTCAAAATAGTCGTGTAAACTCAATTCAATTGGACAATTTTGTTGTTTCCGATATTCCAATTCTTGACACATGCTGCCAATTGCTTGCTAGAAAAATCCAAAAAGCGAATTGCCCCTCCCCTAGTGACCCTGTACTTTGACTCCTGCTAAACACAACTACTACTAAGGATAACCCTAATCATCAAGCCATTATGAGATCCTTGTCATTTCAAGGAGATGTTGTGACACAATATGTGAATGTGATGGCTAGGCATGTATATGATGCCGATGAAAGATGGATATGTAGAATGCATCCTAATGAGCTATTAGGAAGTTAACCATGGTAATGTGGTGGAAATGGCTACGGCATACAAAATGGCTACCACTATACCGCAAGTAGTTTGAAGCTTAACTGAGGTAGCATGGTGGAAACTGTTAGTGATTTACAAGGAGCTACTACTGTATTGCGAGTAGTCTGAAGTGAGACCGCGGTTGAGTGGTAAAAGAAGCGGTAATAGTTAGTGTTAGTCACTGCTTTACCGTGGGTTGTCTGAAGGAAGACCATGGTTGTGCGGTAAGGGAATAAATGTCAAATAATTCCTGTCGGCATGCAAGTCATTGATCTTTTTGCGGATTTCAAAGTGCATTATGTGGTTTTGATTTATTAATGTTTTTCCTCTCGGACTCCAAATGGCTATCATATTTTACAAAGGATTTCTGTGTGGCTATTTATGGAAGTTTAGGTCAAAACTTTATTTCTGTTGCTTGAAGGGTTTGGAACCCTATTCTAGTCATCACCATGGAATCATTCCTTTGGTTGTTTCATTGTTATATTTTGCATTATGATCTTGGACAACGAATTGGGGAGGTGAGAAGACCATTACTATGGTAATTTTTTTGTGTTAGCTTCCCATCGACTGGTGATGGGGAAAGATTGGAAGGTATTGTCGCTATTTTCTTTCTTTGCAGAACTGGTAAATCTCTCATGGGAAATGCTTTTTTGATCTTTAGAGGTACTCATTTATTTATCCTTGCAGAATAGTTACCCTTACAGTGAAGGTTATTTCAAGTAAAGTTTTTTATGCAAAAAGGAAAGTGAAAAATGTCTATTCCTTTCATGATTAGATCTTAAATGCATGATTTCGGTTATGGAAGCTTTTCTCTTTTAGTTACTTCTTTATGCTATAGTTTTTCAACAATCATTATTTGAAAAATCACGCATACCTTAATGCTGCTTGGTCAAAGCATTTTTTTTGTGTAGGCCATTTGATAGAATAGGTTTCAATCTGCTTCCTATATGTGCACAATGCTTGAGTACTCATGTTAGGAGACCTTATTCAGATTGATCCTTCCCTTATGTCATGGTAACATCTATCACTATTGCTCGATTGTAGCATGGTAACTTGATAATCATCTTTGAGTAATTCTTTAAAAGTGAAAAATGAGCAACTATTGTAACCCTTTTTATGGGATGTAATGATGTAAATATAACATGAGGAAAACATAGAGATTAGGGTTGAATCATCTCTGATAAACCTAAAAAGAAAGCAGGGCAATTCTGTTGTTTCATGTGGGAAAAAGGGGGAAATGTAATGTGATGCAAAAAAATAAATGGAAAATAGTGTGTTGTGTCTGTTTTGAAGCTTGTATCATGAAAGATTGAACATCAGACTATGATAAATAGAAAAAGATCATATTAGTGTAATGAATTTTTCAATGATAAGTTGTATTGACACAATAATGAGATTATTTTCCTCAATTTGTATCAAGATTTGATAATGGATGGAATCCTGAAGAGTCATTCTTGACTCTTGAGAATTCTATGCATTGTCTGTCTAGAGGCACTTGATAGAAATAAGAGAATCAGAGAGATCCTCTATATTACTGTATGTTCTACTAAAAAATCTAAAAGGGGTTGGTGCTCCTTGAGATTGGTGTCTCTAAATAGAGGGGTTGATGCTCCTTGAGTTAGTGCTCAAAAATCAGCCATTGAGGCTTTGTCAAAATAATTTTGAAATGAAAGCCTGAAAAAGGTAGCGGGTTTAGGAGTGGTTTTTCTACCCCAAGAGAGTTTTCCACTCGGCATATCTTGTGTCTCCTTGTTTCTCTGTTATTCATTTTCTTTCGTGCTTTACTTCTTTAAAATGCAATGCTACACTACTCTCATTTCAGTTTATATATGATTGCATTCAAATACATGAATGATTTTATCACTGATAAATGAGAACATAAGTATGGTTCTTTTCAGTTTCAGTTAAATTTGTTAAAGAAGTTATTAACACTTATTCACCCCCCCACTTAGTGTATTTTCACTCCAACATTTTCTAAACTACTAGGTTTATTTTTAAAAAAAAAATCTATTTGGGGAAAATTTGAAATTTCAATGCAGTAGTACTTAAATTTCAGGGAAAAAATAAGAAGTAAGTGTCTGCCTGACCACCTTAACCACAATAAAATGATAATATTTTTTCATAATAATTTAGATATAAGTAGAGGACTCATGTTTGGATGTGATACATATTTTTTTGTAATTTTTTTCCAAGTAAATAATTAATTATGAATTTTTTATTACAAATTTTTAAAAATATAAAAACTCGTATGTCTAACCACCTTAACTTGGTCAAAACTTCATGATTTTTTTTTTTAATCCTATAGTATGTGAAGCATAGAATGTGGTGCATGTTTTATATTTATAAAATGTGATACCATTTGAAAGCTCTAGATGTCTTTCAATCAGCCTATCAATCAGGACTTTAGTCATAATTCAAATAGAAAATGAATAATAATTATTTATTAAATTTTAAGTAAAGCATAATTTATATTGGTGGAAATTTGAGACTCTCCTTTAAAAACCATTTTTGTTTCATCAATTTTGGGTAAAACAAAAGTCGTTAGCCACATGGGCCATCATATCACTTACATATCGCCACTTTTTTGCTCATCATGATCCTGCACATACCCTTGTCTATGTTTCTTTAGTTGAAAGATTGTTTTTATCATGATCCTATCCAATTGCGATAACTTTATATCTACTCTTGTCAATTTATTAACCGATTCCCTCATATTTCATTCAATATTAATGGTTGTTTCATAAGCCTCTCTGAGTGTTTAGTACTTTTTATCTCTCAAATAATATATAATATTTGAACCAAGAGCACCAAAATATAAAATAAGATACATTGATTTGTTTGGTTTGAGGTACTGGAACACCTTTCTCATAGTGAGGATGAACTAGTTGTTTAAGTCTACCTTCATCTTGTTGACTCTTTTCTTGGTAGTGGTGAGCTCATGGATGGAAATTTTTAATTCAATTTTATTCCCATATTGCATTATAAAAATACTCACATACTCGTATCTAAAATTTATACTATTGTCTAAGAGATTATTGTATCACTATTTTCCAATACCTTCTAGAGAATGTACAAATAACTTCATCATCACATTCGTATCCTCTAATTAATACTCATCAATTATATTGATTAAGTACCTCAACTTATCTTCTCCCATAACTATATTATTGTGTTCGAATTTATGAATATTTACTCTTATTTAATTTGGGATTTAAATTCTAGTTTCCTAGACCTTTCATCTCTTAGAGGCTATTTGAATGGTGAAATTTTTTGAGCCTCCCTATGATTTTGATGTGAATTATTTTGCACACTTCTTCTTTGTTAGTTCTAATTTTTTTATTGTGAGGCCTAGGTATGTGTTGCTGATTTATATTTCTTTTTGTGCAACATGAGAATAGGCCTAACCTATTTGACTAAATTCATCTTGTAGTTCCCATATCCTTATCACTTGTTCACTTGAATACATTTCTTCACTTAGGATTATTTCCTTTTCATTAAAATAACTCTACATTTTTTGGTGAGCATTGAAGAATGTGTAATCATATTTAGACCTATAAGAAATTATAGGTGAAAATTATGGCTACTCACCCTATTGTACTTACATGCCTTGATTATGCATGTCATATTTTCTTACATATACATTTTTAGATTGAACCCTACCTATTATTCCAAGCACTATATTATTTTGGATCACATCATACTTGTCCACATTAATTTTTATCTTCATGCTAATAAAAGAATCATTAGAGTTATATCAATAATGGTTTCTTAAGTCAAAAAAAGTATCTCCTCTACCTAAGGTACCTTCTTTGTCTTGGTCACTCCATCTAGAAGAGAAACTTCCATATTTCATTTTCCACTTTGTATGTTGATTTACTATGTGTCTTATTACTTCCTTATGTAAGTTCATTTCCACATTGTCTTCTTCTATCCATGACTAAATTTTATTGGTAGTAACACATATAAGGTAGTCCTATAGAGTCACCACTTCCTACAAGAAGAAAAATATTTTTTTCTTGATAAGCAGTGAGATTTTGTATTTGGTAGTGAGACTCTTTTGTAACTAGTATTGGAATAAATATATATATATATTGTGAGCAAATCCTTACCACAGTTTTTTCCTCATTGGGTTTTCCACATAAAAATCTGGTGTTCTTGAGTTGTGTGATTTCGTTCTTTATTCTTACTCTTCTCTATTTTATGCATTAACGAATATGATGGTGTTTGTTCAATAAGTTCTAGAAGATATTGATTAACCCCCCCCCTCTCAGTATCTTGAATATTTAATAGATTTTAACCTGAAGGGAGTAGGATCACCTATCCAGAGGATTATTGTATGGATGAGAAAGGTGGATTCGCCCTTAAAGGGAGTGATATCACCTATCCGAGATGACTAACTATAGTATCGAAGAAAGTAATCCTTTTCACACTTGTTTGATAATTGACATTAAATCCAAATAAGTGATGTCTTGGAGTAGTATTATAATGTCTTGTGCACATAGACACTATTCTAGGATGCTTATTTAACTAAAATATGCCTTAATTTGTCCTTTTCAAAGGTGTTGTGAAGTGTTGTAACATCCTTTCACACTTTTCTAGGACATATTTGCTTAATTAAGCCTACTAGGCCCCTTTTCAATAAAAAATGTATATAATGTATACCTTTTTTAAGTGTTGTAAAGTGTTTTAAGGTACTTTCACACATTTCTAGGTGATCTTAATTCATTGTGGTTAATTGGAGTTATTAACCATCTGTTTAGCCTTACATCTGAAACCTCTTAAAGATCTTTCCCGACAATCATAAATTAAATATCAAATTATTTCATTCGGAAAAATTTGGTCCTAGTAAGCTGAGATAGGACCCATTCACCCTTAATGGAGAATGGGTCCTCCCTTAACAAGACCCCCCTTTTTCTAGTGAGCTGGAATGGGTTTTTGGCCATCTTTTAGCTCCCTGAAGCTTGGTCCTAGAAAATTAGCAAGGACCCATTCACCTTTGGTGGTGAATGGGTCCTCGCTTAATGAGACCCTAATTTAAAAAAAAATAATTCTGGTATGAATTTATTTACCTTTCTTCCTAGATCTGGTGTCGACTTTAATTCTTTGAATTTCAGGGTTAATATCCTAATTTAGTGTAAATAATAGGTCAATTCACATTGTTTCTCCTAGAAATTCAATCTAAGCAATCCTAAGAATTGAAAAATTCAAGTGATCAAGCATTAGAGCATTCATAAGGCATTTCAAGGGAGATCTCAAAGATTTATTGCATCAATTCAAGATCATATCATCGTTTCAAGGGTTTGATGCATGCATTCATGGTGTTGAGCTAAGATTTTGAGTGTAGCATTGAATACCTATTTAAAACTATTGTCTAGATCATTTTCAAGGATCCTAGATCTACATTCTCCATGGCCACTCCATGATAGTTTACAAATTTACTTCACAAGACAAAATCCGAGGTGACATCATTTGCATATTTCATATTTCCTACTTCATTTCCTTATTTCATCATTTGGTTTAATTACCTACAAGGGGTTTGACTAAGGAAAACCCCCATTCACTAAAAAATCAATAAGTTTTCTATGTTTGAGTGTGTAATTGTAGATTTTATAGGTTGAAGATCAAGTTAAGCAATATTTGGAGCAAAGTTGTCAAAGTTGTAAAGTTGCTAAAGTTGTCATTCAAAGTGCAAGATCATAAAAAGAGCTCTACATAATTGAATATTTCCTTCCAAAACTTGATCACTGAGATTTCAAGAGTGAAAAAATCAAGGTATAGGATCCTAAAATTAGTTTTCCAAAATCTAAAAGGACATTGTGAAGCAAAAGTTTTCCTTTATCTATTTTTGGTTTTCAGCTTTATTTTTGTCTTTAGGGTGATCCGCACACAAAGAGGTTGTATTTTCGACAGGCGAGCAATGCGTCACGCGGTGGCTATGCATGATTTAATAATCATTTTATCCTTAATCAAAAGTCAGATAACATGTCAGCTTGGCAGATGTTTTCTTGAAATCGCTTCTTGCATATCTTAGATTATCCACCCGTGTGACACACCATCCCTTTGCGCTAGGGAGCTATATCTTGGGAATGTTCACTCGGAGACCATCATAATGCATTTTTCCTTTTTAAATGAAGGGACATGAGTCAGTGCCACCAAAGTTACTTGATTGGTCGATAAGACCTTTTCTAGAGCATCTTTCTGGGATCAGAGCGATTATGAGGGCTAATCCTATTGAAATATCTAAATGATATAAATTTTTAGTTGAAAGTTGATGAGCAAGATTCTAGCAACCTAATAAAAAGATCTAGGATTAGATTTCCAAGTTATCAAGTGTGGACATCTGGTAGTCATTAATTTTGGATGAGGTTGGTGTTTCTCTCTCCTTGGTGCCTATAAATTGAGGATGACAACATAATGAAAGGGTTCCTGAATTTTTTCTGTTGGAATTTTTTTCCTTACCTTTCTTAGTTAGTAGAAATATTTTCTTTTAAAGTTTATAGAACACTGCTTCACTCTAGCATGTTATGTATTTTTATGATCAAAGTATTATCATATTGGAATCTGATCTCTATTTTAAAGTTCATTTATATTTGAAGTACAAGTTATTCTGAAGAAATACTTGAAACTATGCATGATATGGTCTTTTTCAATATTTCATTCTCTATATCTTTGTCTAGAATAGAACACTATGTCTTGCTTAATATGAATAGTTTGATTATCAGATTTCCATGTTGTCTGTGTATATGATTAAATTATAATATTTATAGATTGGAATATGTCATTAGACTTCTCCATTTTCTTTGTAGGGTTATTGTTTCTTCATGATATGCTATATTAGGAGGAAGGGTTTATGTTTCTTTTGAATGTTTACTATTAATTCTAGAACTTCTATGTTTGATTCAGATCTTAATACACACTTCTTTTGGTTCAATAGAATAACTGCATCTATTCTTGTATCGAACCTTTGTTGTTCATTCTCCTCCCAACAATAAAGGGATGTGGTGTTTTATGTCTATCATATCACTACTACAAGGACAATTGTGGTTTTGAAATGTTGTAAAAGAGTTGGTGCATTGCCATTTTTTATTTTATTTTGTTTGCATTTTTTCTACCCTTTTTATCAAACTCAGAGAAGAGAAGGCTTTCTACAAAAGTCTCAAAGGTATTCATGAGGCACATATTGTCCCCCACTCGCTGAATTTCCCATTAGACTATCCAAGCGGCGTAAGATTTGATGATCAATTGTTCTTTTTTTGGCATGCCTGGTGGGACGAATTCCAAAGGTCTGATTAGAAGTCAAAAATATTTCTAAATTGGACCAGAGGAATGAAATTGGAGGTTTCATGCCTAGGGTTCAAACAAGAGCATCATTGAAGGTTAACTTTTAGTACTCCCAACTACCAGCCTCAGTACCTAGAAGAAGAAGAGTCACAAGTTCTATATCAGTTGTAAGAAGTAGTATGGTAAGGAGTAAGAGTCTCGAGTTTAGAGCCTTATCTACTCCGCCTGGAGGCCAAAGTTTCCAAATAAGAATACTAGTTTACCCGGTGATATATAGGAACCTTTTATCCATGGCCCATGTACCCCCCTGCACCCAGAAAATTTGTAACCTCGAATAGTGGTAGTCTGCTACTTCCACTGACTCCACCCAATGTTTGGCCCACCATACCCACTAATGCCCTCAAGGCTATTCCAAAATTTTCTGGGGAGGAATTTAAAATCCCTTCTAAGAACTTCCAGGACATAGCGGAAGTATGTAGGGTGCATAATATCATAGAGGAAAATATTGCTATGAGATTGTCGACCACTTCTTTCAAAGGGAAGGCTCAAGATTGGTACATATCTTTGACTTCCGATTCCATCAGCTCCTGGGATGATCTCAGAGTAAATATTTTTGAACACTTTTCAGAAAAAGGAGATCGTTCCTCACTGCTACACCAACTGATTACCATCACTTAGAGAGCCCCGGAAGAAGCTATGAGTGACTTCAACACTAGGTTTAACAAAACCTGACAGAGGATCCAAACTACTGCATGACGTCAAGCTGTTATGGCATTCATGTTCTACTTGAAGGCCATCAATTTGGATATTGTGGTCTTGATAATTTCCATGGGAGGAGATACTTTACCTAATGCATACGAGGTGGTGGTACGAATGTAGAACAGTTTGATAGATGTGGGAAAGCTTTTTCCATGACCTCTGATGCCTATTTTTGTGGAAATCTTAGGCGCGCCACTCCAAGAAGTGTCTTCTCCAAAAAATTCCATGACATAGATGATAAGCTCAGCTCCACCCTAGTCTATGTATGTATACCCTACCGCATAGCCGATCACATCGGGTTCTTCCTTTGTAGCAACAAATCTTGATGATATGAAGAGCCTAATGTGATCCTTCGCTATTGAGCTATTTCTCATCAAGCAAGCAACTTAGACAAGCCAAGGAGGTAGACCCTTCTATCAACAAAATTAATAGAGTACATACCAAGGACCTTTGGGTCGGGGAGGTCAGCAAGTGGCTTCCGCCAATCAAATAGTCTCGGTTACCATGCCGTTATAGATAGTTAAGGACAACCATAGCAAGGAGTTGATACCAGCTCAAAATAACCTGATGGATGATGAAAATGCATGGTATTTTCCCTATAATGATAGTCATATATCCCAAAATTTTCTGAAAGGAAACTTGTAGCAAAGAATAGCAGAGTAGAGGAACAAAGGCACACAACCAAATGTGGAAGGATACAAGTCTCCTGAGATGGAGAACACCCGATTTAGAGTATAAATGCAAGGGATGTCCATAGATCAAGAGTTGGACATTGCACCCAATCAAGTAATTTTCTCTTGGATCGAAGAAGAGGATGCAATTTTCATGAATGAAGTTCTGACAACTAAAAATCCATAAGTACAATCGAACTACAACACTAGATACAAGAGAAGACTCATCGGGGAATATGTGTCATGCAAGCTCTGCCTCATTTCTAGTTTCACCAGCCACCCTCACGAGAAGGAAAACTGCCCAAGTTGACTGCTCAGCTGACTGTTCAGCCAACTCAGCAACAACGGATTCCACCATCACCTGAAAATTTTCCTGATAAGACATTAAACCTATGCCTGATGGATCGTCTTCCCCTGAAGCTGAGAGAGATTCTACCATTTGGACCAAAGATTCAAATAGTCAGCATGCTCAATATGGTGGAGCAATTGAGGAAGGAACCTGATAATATGTCTCTATGGGACGTGATATCTATCCCTAAGAAAAAGATAGTGCTTTAGGAAGCACTAAAAAATGAAGAACCAAAGCCATAGATAGACGAAGTTCTACCATATGATCTACATAAAGATAAAGTGCCCATATCAGATCCTCAAATTATGAAGGCCACAACTTATACAAACGACATGGATAAAGAAAAAGATAAAGAGGTAAGCAAGCCAAATCCCACCCCTTTCGTTTTAACATTAATTATGGGAGATAAATGTTTGCACAATAATATGATTGACTTGGGAGCTAGTACAATAGTCATGCCAAAGAAAGTGGCTGATGCCTTAATGCTCAAGTATGAACCTTTGGAAAAGGGAATCATATAGTTGGATAGAAAGAAGGTTCTAATAGTTGGTCGGATAAAATATCTATCATTAACCCTTTTTTTGTGCCCAAGATAGATAGTTTCGCAAGAGGTAGCTATAATAGACATTCCCTCAGTTTTCAGGATGTTTCTTTCTAGATATTTCACCACAAAGCTGAGTGGATATCCAACACTAGATTGGTCCCATCTAATATTAAGAACCAAGTATGCAGAAAATATGAGGATTCTTTCGGAATCTTTGAATCCCAAACACATAGCAGAAAATGTTGTTCTCTGTTTTGAAGCCACACATACTTCTTTTTCAAGGAAAGAGGGATTGTGCATTGAAATTTTGGAAGATGAAGAAGAAACAAGTGAGTGGACCCCTCAAGAGGAGGTTCTCCTTAACCAGTTCATTGATTTTGACCTGTTCAACAATTTCCATGCCACAGGACTGGGTACTTGTGTCATATTTGATGATGACATGGTCCATCCAAGACTGATGAAAGAGCAGGAAAGCTATGATGATTTGATGGATAATCACCTATGGACCTTGTACTTTGATGGAACTAAATGCAAATCTAGTTCTAGAGAAGGAGTCTGATTGATGTCTCTGACAGGATCATAGACCCTGAAGGCCTATCAATTCAAGATTTTGTGCTTAAATAATGATCTGGAATATGAAGCATTAATCCATAGTTTGTTTCTTGCTGAGCAGATGGGTGCGAAGAAGTTGAAAATATTTGGAGACTCTAAGTTGATAGTAAGTCGAGTCTATGGGAAAGTAGCGGAAAAATATGAGGATGAAGGCCTACAAATATTAGATATGGGATTTAATTGAAGTTTTGAAGCTTTCAATGTGTGAGTTATTCCCCGATCCTAGAATAGTATAGCAGAGAAAATGGCTTCTATCGGGTCATAGTTTGAGTCAGATTTCGATTCAAAGAAAATTTTTGTTCGACTGCCAATTCCCGACAACGATCAGAATTGGAAAGTGTTTGAAGATGATACCCAGATAGCCACTTTTATTCAAAATTCAGAAGGACCTTTAGACCATTTGAAAGGAGAGGTTCAACTATTTGAAGGGCTGGTCATTTAGCTAAAAGGTAATAAGCTCCCTCGAGGTTTGATTTCCCTCAACAATCTTTTTTATTGTGAAGATGTGAGGAATGGTAAGCAAATTTTCACAGCTGATGAAAAGGATTATGAAGAGTTGGATGTCGGAAAGGGTAGAAAGTTGAAAGTCGAAAGAAATGTCCAGTGGGAAGACAAGGAAAGGCTAAAAGATCTATGCTCTAAGTACGACAGAGTTATAACATGGACCTATGATGATCTTAGAGGATATGATCCTAGTATAATCCAACATACCATTGACTTGGAAGAAGGGTTGAAATCGGTCTAACATAAGCAAAGGCCTATTAATCTGAAGGTTGTGTTAGAGTAATAATTTTATTACGCTTAATTAATTACATCATACTGGTTAATTAATTAAGTCACTTATTCCTCTAGTTGCTTAAGCTAAACTTAGGCACATTAATAATTGATTAATTATTAAGTGTGCACACTAGGGTTTCATTTAGGGTTTCCCTTTTAGGGTTTCTTGATCTCCTTCATAAGGATTGATCTCTTTGTAATAATTGAGATTCTGATAATGCATTTTACACTTTGAGGTTTGCAGAACATCTTCTTGGTTTTGCATGTCTTTTGCATGTGACAGGTATCTATTTGCATGCAGGTGATCTTGGATTCTAACATGGTATCAGAGCCAGATCTGCTACAGCTTGTTCAGTTTTTGAAAGGATTAGATATCTAGGATTGGTTGCATTAGATCTGTGTTTATTTTTTTGGTGCACTTTGAGCTCAAACGGACCTCACCGTTGAGCTCGCAGCATCCAAAAACCCCTATTTTGATATAAAATTCATCAAATTTGGCTTCACGGCGTTAGATCTACGAGGGTTTGATGTTTTTTTAGGGTTCCTGATCCAGAGCGTATCTGAAATTTTGGAGTGATTTCAGCCCAAACGGACCTCACCATTGCATTCAGAGCACCCAAAAACCCCTAAATCGACTGTCAAATCGTCAAAATCGGACACAATGATTCCGGGAGGCAAATTTATTTCATTTCTGGGTCGTACGGCCTGGTACGGCACGCAACCTGAGAAAAATAAAATAAAAATCACAGTTATGGGCGCCGCCGTCAGTTAACCGCTAGCGGTTAACAGCTAGTGGTTAATGCTAGCGGTTAGCCTAACCACCAGGCTTAACCCTCAAACTTTTTTGGAGCAGTTTTGGTATTTTGGCCATAACGTTTGCATACGAACTCGGTTTTTCAAAAACAAAATATTGTCGGAAAGCTGGTTCTGAGCCCGTTCTGATGGTATAGGAATTTCTTCAAAAATATTCAGTTTTCAGGAAGTTTTTTGCAGTCAAAGTTAGATGATATTTTTGCACTCCGAGGGGCATAACTTGCTCAATTTTGCTCCGTTTTTCGAAAGCGAATAGGCGTCAGAAAGGTGGTTCTGTGCTCTTTCCAGATCTGCAGTTTATTTTACCAGAAAATTCTTCAGGTACTCAGAGATTTGTTTCATACCAATTACTGCTTTTTATTGTTTTCTGGCTTTCAGTTTGTACTGGGGATTGGATTTTTGCATTGTGGGGGGGTGTTTTTTCTTGCTTTCTATCATCTACATCAGAAAACCAGAATCTATAAACACCAAAACAAAACAAACAAACCCCTTTTGCATCTTCTGTCTAGTTCTAAAAGACCACTAAATAATAATAATAAAAAAAAACACATTCAGAGCAGTTGAGGCACAGTTCACAGCATGGCCGACAGATCTATTGAGCTTCTCACACCGCATAATTATCACACTTGGAAGGGTCGCATGATGACACTTCTTCAGTCTCGAGGGTTATGGTCCTGTTTGGATGCGGTTCAGCCTCCATTGACTCGCGCCTTTGAGGTTATGCAGCACAGGAACAATATGGATCAGGCTATGGGATTGATTGCTTTACACATTTCAGACAGTCTCCTGTTTCATCTTGAAGGGTGTCTCACACCTAGGGCCTATTGGACCAAGTTTGAGGGACTTTTTGGCACTATCAACGAGTTTAGAGCATTGCAAATTGAGGCGGAGTTGACTTCACTTGTACCTGATTCTTTTCCCTCCATTGAGGACTTTCTGACGAAATTCAAACAACAAAGATCTCTTCTACAGGGTTGTGGTAAGGTTAAGACTGATACAGAGTGTATTTACCTGATTTTGTCAAAACTTCATGGGAACTTTAAGATATTCTCATCTACCTTCCATTCCACTATGGATGCCTTGGGTGCACGTTTTACCATGCCTTCTTTTGAGGTGTTTTGTGATCGTTTGACATGAGAGCAGGCTAAGATATCACAGTTGGATGCTCTCACAGGATCACCGCACCGAGCATTGGTAGCACAGTCATATCAGGGGAAGCAGAAGTAGAAGCAGAAACAAAAACCACAGACCACAGAGCATTGGAAGGATTCTAGTTCACAGAAGACTTCTGATTCACCTTCTCCTAAGGAGGAATCATCGAAGAAAGATAGACCTAAGTGCGCTTATTGCACTAAGCTAGGACATGATGAGTCCAAGTGTTATGAGAAGAAGATAGATGGATATGCAAAACAAGTTTTAGATTTGACAGCTCTTCTTGAGAAGAACCATATTCATCACTCTTCTTCATCTACTTTAGGCGGGTCTTCTTCTTCACCATCATTCTAGATAGATGGATAGGCCCCACATAAGGGTCATGCATTATGTGCAACCACCAGTTCACATTCATCTAGATGGCTACTGGATTCAGGTGCTTCACACCATATGGCATCTTCTCAGGACATGTTCTCATCTTTTGAGGCTGTGTCCTCACCACACATATTGATGGGTAATAACACTTATATGAGTGTATGTGGGAAAGGTTCTATCGATATTGATGATGGTACATTCAATGATGTACTATGTGTTCCATCTTTGTCCACTAACCTTCTCTCCATCTATCAGATTGCTCATAGTGGGACAGGGAAGACAGTTGAGTTCACACCTGATTCAGTGCACATCAGAGACATTCAGACTGGCAACATTGTTGCAATAGGGACAGTTGATCATTCTTCCCGATTGTATGCATTCACACACTTTGGTCCACCATCTCCCTCTCTTTCTAAAAGAGAGCATGCAGTATCTGAGGAGAAGTTCGGTCACTTGAACTTATGTGTTCTTCCATCTGTTCATGAGACTAGTGTTGAGACTTCTACACCTCTTCCTCCTATTGAGATCACATTTGTTCAACAGGATACCTCTTCAGTTGTGACTGACATTGTTGCTCCACTCATCGAGCCATCAAGTGCAGTTGTTGAGGCCATATCTGAGGATATACCTTTCCTCACAGATGACAGATTCAACACACCTGTTATCCCTTCTTCATTGGAGATTCCATTTTAGGATCATCTTGAGTTGTTTGATTCACCATTTTGTTATTCATACACTCATGTTGTTGTTTCATTCTTCAGTGCGCATCATCCAGGACTTCCATTTTCACCTCACATCCAGGGATTTCCTCTTCTTCGACCGTTGGATCTGTTTCTTCCTCCGAGGCGACACATCGGTTTGATCATTGGCACAGGGGTTCTCTCATTCTGGGGGGGCTTTGGAGTCTCCACTCTCTCTCATGGGGGGGTATCTGATTGTATATCTGCATATGTTCTTGAGAGAGTCTCTTGAGACATTTCATTTGTACTTTCTTTTTGCATTTCTTTTTGGAGAGGAGTTTTTTCCCACTGGGTTTTCTCCTTTTCTCCGTTTCATAGAGATTTCCTTGTACTTGGGTACCTGATCAGGCCTAGTTGCCGGGACCCAATTTTACCTTCATGCATTGTAGTTACTTTTGCTTTCTTGCACTAGTTTGTAGCTGCACTCTTGCTCATCTTAAGGGGGGGTGTTAGAGTAAAGTAATTAATTAACTTTACTCTCCTCTTAAGATTTCGCCTTGCATACATATTAGTCATTTAATAATTAATATTAATTATTAAATGCACTCACCTTTAGGGTTAGTTTTTCCTTTTAGGTTTTGATCTCCTTTTATAAGGATTGATCTCTTGTATTTCTTTGATGCTCTATTTCATTTTTCTGGAATACATCTTGCACATTATGAGAGCCAAACCCTCGTCTTGATCTCTCTCTTTCTCTGTGACAAGTCTTTTGCATGCAGGTATTAATCGGGGTCTGTGGATTTGCATTCTCTCTCATGGGGGGGTATCTGATTGTATATCTGCATATGTATATCTGAGGGAAAAGAATCAGGTACAAGTGAAGTCAACTCTGCCTCAATCTGCAATGCTCTAAACTCGTTGATAGTGCCAAAAAGTCCCTCAAACTTGGTCCAATAGGCCCTAGGTGTGAGACACCCTTCAAGATGAAACAGGAGACTGTCTGAAATGTGTAAAGCAATCAATCCCATAGCCTGATCCATATTGTTCCTGTGCTGCATAACCTCAAAGGCGCGAGTCAATGGAGGCTGAACCGCATCCAAACAGGACCATAACCCTCGAGACTGAAGAAGTGTCATCATGCGACCCTTCCAAGTGTGATAATTATGCGGTGTGAGAAGCTCAATAGATCTGTCGGCCATGCTGTGAACTGTGCCTCAACTGCTCTGAATGTGTTTTTTTTTTTTATTATTATTTAGTGGTATTTCAGAACTAGACAGAAGATGCACAAGGGGTTTGTTTGTTTTGTTTTGGTGTTTATAGATTCTGGTTTTCTGATGTAGATGACAGAAAGCAAGAAAAAACACCCCCCCACAATGCAAAAATCCAATCCCCAGTACAAACTGAAAGCCAGAAAATAATAAAAAGCAGTAATTGGTATGAAACAAATCTTTGAGTACCTGAAGAATTTTCTAGTAAAATAAACTATAGATCTGGAAAGAGCACAGAACCACCTTTCTGACGCCTATTCGCTTTCGAAAAACGGAGCAAAATTGAGCAAGTTATGCCCCTCGGAGTGCAAAAATATCATCTAACTTTGACTGCAAAAAACTTCATGCAAACTGAATATTTTTGAAGAAATTCCTATACCATCAGAACGGGCTCAGAACCAGCTTTCTGACAATATTTTGTTTTCGAAAAACTGAGTTCGTATGCAAAAGTTATAGCCAAAATACCAAAACTGCTCCAAAAAAGTTTGAGGGTTAAGCCTGGTGGTTAGGCTAACTGCTAGCATTAACCAAATAATAGATAACTTATTCAAGTCTTTACGTCAAGTTGCCTAACTCTAATTTTTTGAATTTTCATTTCCACTTAAGGGCCTATTTTTTCCATGATGATGCTACACATACCCAAAAGATCATTATCCTTTGCCATCCATGGAGTAGATCTTGCAAATAGTGGTCGGGTCAAAGATGTTCTCACTGCTAGATGGTTTTTCAGGATACAATTAGGTATATGTCAAGGGAGGAGACGAACATAAAATGACATTTTCCACCAAGTGGGGAACTTTCACATATGCAAAGATGCCATTTGGACTCTCAAATGTCAGTGTGAATTTTCAATGGGCCATGGATATTGCTTTCGTAGGATTGATCAATGTAATCATTCTGATTTATCTAGATGATCTGACCATTTTTTAAAAGTTGAAGCTGATCATTTTGATCACCTAGAACATGTCTTCCATAGGTGCCAAAAGTTCAAGATTTCTTTAAATCCCAGAAAGTGTGTTTTCAGAGTACCTCAAGGTAAACTACTTGGTTTTGTAGTGTCCAAGGAGGGAATTGCAATAGACTTGGAAAGAGTCAAATCTACAACTAACTTTCCCATACCAGTAAATCAAAAGGGGTTATAGTCTTTCTTAGGAAAGATCAATTTTGTCAGCTAGTTCATGTCCGACTTTGTAGGCATCACAAGGCCCATCACGTTGATGCTCAAAAATAATTTGATTTTCAAATGGACTCTTGAAGGAAAGGAATCTTTTGAGTAGATAAATAAGGCTATCTCCGCTGCTCTAGTATTGGCCAATCTAGATTTTTCTAAAGATTTCTTGTTATATGTATGCAATGGTCAGCATAGCATACCTTTCATGCTCACTCAGAGGGATGGGAAATATAATAGGGAGCATCCGATTTCTTTTCATTCAGGAACCCTCAAAGGTTATGAAACCAGGTATAAATTTGTAGAGAAACAAGCTTTTTCCATTGTCAAGAGTCTCAAGATGTTTCGACAGCTAGTATCATCCAATAAGATCACCATTTTGGTTTCCCACCCAAGTGTAAGAGAATACATCACTCAAGGAGAAATAATCGAAAAGAGACCCAATTGGATCACCAAGATCCTGGAGTATGATGTGGATATCAAGCTGACTAATCTGGTGTGGGTAAGAGGCCTGTGTGAATATCTTGCACAAGAGTCAATTTTCGAACCCGACAAGGATATTGATCAAGTCTTTTCAAATCAGTTCCAATCCGATGAATCCTAGGTGATGGATCAGACACTATACATGTAGAAATGACACTACCCAATAGCTCTCCCCTTCCACAAAAAAAGATAATATCGACTGCAAGGCACTAGGTATGTATTGGTTCAAGGAATTTTATTTAAAAGGGACTATGATGGAGTGTTGCTCTGATGTTTAGAAAAGTTCCAGGAAGAAAGGGTTTTATCATAATTCCACAATAGTCTTGAGGGCGAAATTTTTTCTGCTAAAACTACTGCTTTGAAAATCATGCGAGTGAGATACTATTGGCCGTCAATGTTTTCTGAAGCACACCATTTGGTGCAAAAGTCCACCCAATGCCAATTCTTTGTTGGCAAGATAATTTTTTTTCTTTTCCTTTAAGTCCCATTATAACTGAAAACCATTTTAATCAATGGGGATTACACTTTGTCGGAATGATAAATCCTATCTTCAGTGTTGGCCATAAGTGGATCCTCACAATGATTGATTAATTCACAAGATGGATAGAGGCTATCGCCCTGAAAGGAACTATAGAAGGTGAGATCGTTAACTTTTTAGAAGGGCTAGTGACTAGGTTTGGTTTTCCAAAGACTATCATATCCGAAAATGCTAGATCCTTTGTAAGTTTGAAGGTGTCAAATTTTTCTATTAGGAATGGGATCTACCTCAAGACCTCTTCAAATTACTACCCATAAGGGAATGGATTAGCAGAGTTGACAAATAAAATCCTAATTAGGTTAATCAAGCGCATTGGGTCTAAACGACAAAGACAATGGCACAAACATCTACGAGCTAATTTGTGGGAAGAATGAATCACGTCAAATCAGATCTTGAAGACATATCCCTATGAATTAGTATATGGGAAGGAAGTAGTCTTACCTATTTCTATGGAACTCACCGCCTTACAATTACTAAAAGCCCTAGAAATAGAGGAAAGCGGTGGAATGGAGGTATGGATAGCCAAACTCCTCAAACTGGAGGAAGACAAAGAAAGTAATTTTGAAGCCCTGGTTGGCCACCAACAGATGGTCAAATGATGGTTTGACAAAAAGACCTCTAACCCAGATTTCTAGGAGGAAAGCCTAGTACTAAAATATCATGAGCGCACTGCAAAACTAGGGCAACACACCAAATTCGAAGCATTATGGAAGGGTCCCTTCTAAATCAGTGTGTGTAAATAGAAGAATGCATATGAGCTAGAAGATATGGAAGGTAATGAGCTTGAGAGATACCAGTAAATGGAATTAATTTGAAACTATTCCATTAAAGTATGACATTCTTTAAAAAAAATCACAGATATGTACCATATGTAAAAAAATTGTAAATAGCTTTTTAGGTTTTAGGATAGGGAATAAAGAAAAGAAACATAAGAAGTACAAAAAGATGTATTATATATATTATTTCTTCATCGAATTTAGAATATAGGGTAGCTTGAGGCTCAAATTTTTAACAAAAAATTCTCTCTCAAGCAAAACCCAGAAAGGGTCTTTGAGAAAAAGTACAAAAACAAAGCAAAATGGAGGCATTTTTCCAAAAAATCAAAAGGTAGGCCTCCAACCATCGTCACAGGGGCTTGTTTCCCATAATCATTTTCTTTTTCTTCATAAGCAAGAAAGAAAGAAACACAACTCACGACACATGGAACACAGATGCCGACCTCAATCTCCAAGGTCAAAGATGACAAGCTTGAAGTGATTTTTGAAGTCTTACTCAGGAGCTTCATCAACACCATATTCCTGAAGGAGGTAGGTGGCAATGGACAGAGATAGAGTGAATTGGCTTTCCAGGTCCATAGTGTGGAAGTCACTTAGAAAAGGAAGCCAAGGCACATCCATGCCACGAGCAATGAACCTATGGAGGTTCATCGCACTAGGAATGCTGACACCAGAGATAGCAACTTACACAATTTTTTCGAGCCCCTCTAGCAGAGATACGTCAAACATGTGGTGACATAGCTCCACTATCTTAGTTTTTGTGACATTTAGGTTCAACAAAGAGGCCATGAAGTAAGACAGGACATTGTAGTTGCTTTACATCTAGTTTTCATCTTCAATGAAGTCCATCCCAATGACCTAGCGAAAATAAATTACTCCCAACCGGTCGTACCTCTTGACCAAGAACTTAATTCTATCAGTTGTAATCTCCCCAATAGAGGCATACTATAGCCTTCATGGGAGAAGATGGATAGGAGTACCTAGGCTGACAAACATGGTAGAAGTAGTAGAGCAGAATATAATATGTAGACAAATAAGAAAATAGATAAACTCCAAAGCCTCACTTTTTCAAATGATTATAGAAAAGAGGTGTTGGTGAATTCATATAGCAAAAAGTCTTATTTTATCCAGATAACAACAGGAAAATATCAAAGTGGTCGGTGAATGGAGAATAAATCATATGGAAAATCTGACATAAGGTCTCAAAATTAAGTTTTGGGTGTTGGGAGTAAATGCTCGCATAAGCCGATCATCAAAATGTGCCCTTTGCCATCATCAGCATGATCAATCTCACGTAAGAGAAAATACATGGATTAACACACTAATATTTGACAAATTAATGAGTGCATCTTTTCAAGGGTACTTCATATCACTAAGAAAAGATTGACATAATTAAGGACACTCTTCTCGAGATAATGAACTTATTTGTGAGAAGAGGCAGTGAAAGGAATGTACTAAATCCATTCTTCTAGAGTTTTTGGCATTCCCGGGGGATATAGATCTCCCACCCACATGTATCTCCTTGCTAGTAGTATTTAATGGACCAGCAATAGCGACACAGCCTTAACTCCATGTACTTCTTAGAGAATTTAATTGCACAAAAAGGTAGATTTTTCCAAAATAAATAAAAAAGCAAGTGGCCATTTTAGTGAAAAATATTTGTAACTTTCGAAGCAACCATGGCAGAACCATCAACAACTCGAAGAAGAGAAAAATCTGCATCAAGGAGACCCATTTTTTCCAATGTTTTTGAGCGAAGATTGTTTGCAAATGCCCCAATGCCCGAGGATCGACCATTCAAATTATTTATGAAGGTGTTGATAGATAGGAGTGTTAAAAGAGAAGTGGTACGAGATGTCGCCGACAATGTCTTCGACCCAAGGTTGACAAAGAGCCCTAAAAATATCAAAGAAGGGGCATTTCAGAGAATGAAATACCATAGTACCTTTGAGGGTTTTTCCTCTCGGCTTTGGAATTGTGGTTTGCCATATTTCACGATTACCTTTCATACACCCATGCCTAGAATTAGCAGACGCATGCACCGGAAGATTTGATGAAGAAACCAAGACCATAACATGCAAAAAAATCAAGGTCACAATTTATGCTCCAACTATATAAGAAATGTGGTGTATTCCTTTCAACCGACATGTTGAGCCATTTATTGAAGAAGATATGGAGACCTATTGAGAAAAATCAAATAAAAGGGATGGTATCTATTATCGTGAGACACAGGAGAGGCTTACTAGAGGCCATTTTTTTTTTCCCCTTAACATTCAAGAAATTCCTAGAAAACACACAAGATCTTTTCTCAATGTTAGCTTGGGTTTTCAGCCTAGACGATGATGAAGATCCATCATTTCCAAATGGATTTGGCTTTGATACTCAAGCATGAGCGGGAGAAGAGGTATTTTTATTTTGTTGATATGATAGCTACGAATATGTTGATGTAGCTGAATAATTACCAAGTTGAGTCTAGATTTAGGTATTCTTGTTTCTTGGTTCACTTAATCTTACATCAAAATTTGGTTTTCTAGAGATAAATTTGACTATATCTAGGTTAGATGAGGATAATTCAACCAATTTTTGTATGGGCTAATGTCATGTCAAGAAAAAGTAGCAATTACTAGTTTGTTCATCTTTTTCTAAGACCAGTGTTGCAAGAGTTATTACCACAATCAAATAACTGCTTGTCTCTTGAAGTTTTACTATGGATAAAAAAATCCGTCGACCCTGGTGGATTATTTCTTCGGGGAAGATTTTATATTCATCAGATATCATGGTTTTGTCAAAGAACTTTTTTGACTCCCCAAATTTTTGACGGATCGAGTCTTTGTGTTGGATGCATGTTGATAGGAAACTCTTGCCAACAATGCGTATGGAAGAGGAAGGTTCAAAACAAGGTTATATCTATTTCCTCTTTGCATTGCAAAAAATAGGGTAGTGCTAGAGAAGCATAAAGAAAAAAAGGAATTGACCAGCCTATTGGTGGCTCTGGGCTTAGTCCTTCTATGTGTCAAATGGGACTATAATCTATCAAAACATCTTCACATGAAGCATGAGACACAGGAGTATGTGAAATCTAAGAAGAACTTGACTCAGGAGAGGCCGAAATTATACATCAACTTAGCCCTCATACCCATGAAGAGGCCAAAGTGGTTGAGTTTCTATACACTGTAGGAAAAATATCAGAGGGAGGTTCCAATAAGAAAAACCTTAAAAAATCAAATGAAACGGCAAGGATTGTCGGAACGCAAAATGGTAGACTTCTGAAGGTTCTGACAAGAAATGGGAAACACTCATAAGTTGCTTGAAGACTTTCAGCCATATGGTGAACAGTTCGATGAAATCTATGATCGAGAAGCTAATTCTAAAAATAGCAACCTAGAGACCAATCATAAAGTGATAGAGGAGGGACTTCCATGCCATGCTTCTTGACCACAAGAGTTCAAAAAGGGAAAAAGATCTAAGAAAAAAGACTCACAGGTTGTATCTTCCACTAGTGTCTGAAGCAAAGGAAAGAGAACCCGACAGTACCCAAGAGAATCAATCATAAAATAAGAAGGTCAAGCTTTAGAGGGATCATCCGCAAAGGGGTTAGGAGACTCTAGTTTAGGTTGGGGGAGGTTACAACGAGTCCAATATCTAGACATATCTGATGCAGCTGTCAGAAATGAAGAAGAAGTAGAGTCCGCTTTCTATAATTTTCAGATGGTCATGGTTCAAGTAAGTCTTGCTCCCTCTCTCCTTCCCATTTCTACATATTTGGTAAATCCTTTGCCCCCACCTATTGAAAATAATACTCTTCCTACTGACCCTAAGTTATTAGTTTTGATTGAGCCCCTTACCATTTTTAACTTACCAAGTGATGTGCCACCACATGTCGAGTAAGCATCATTGGCTTCGTCCTCCATTGACTCCTTAATCACCCTATCTAGGGCCCCCATTGAAAAGGATGAATCATCCATATTACCTATTACCCTAGGCCCATCTACATTTAGATAAAAATAACCTATTTCAACCATTTCTCTTTTTACTCTGACTAGTACTCTAGTGCCCAATCTTAATTTGGTATCCCGTCGTTCTCAATTATTACTCTCACATTTTCCTCCCCACATGCCCATACATCCAAAGTGTCCCCTTCTATCACTCTTTTTAGCCTACGTCCTAGTTTTTCTATTGTGGCACAAAGTATAGATTCCCCACAAACTCTCTAGAAGCATTTTGATGCGACTAGCGAAGCTCGACAAAATAGAAAGAAAAAAAGAAGAGAGAAGAATGTTGAGCTGCCAGCTGCTAAGAAGATTCAAACATGTTTTAATAAAGAAAGAAATTCTTTATGAATCACCACCATGAAGCCACTTGCAACCTGACCCGAAGGATAGATACAGATGGAGGACTATGATATCAGAGCACTAGGTTTAGATTTGAATGAGATCCATCCATGCGACAAGGTAGAGCTAGCCAAGACCACTCAAAAGGTGGTATACATAGATTATGAGCAGCTAGATTAAAAGTTGAGAAATCACGAGAATGAGATAGAAAATGTAAAAGAAATGGTGAACCATTTGCAGTCGAAACTTAGGCCCTAAAATGATGAAATGACCCACATACTATAGGTGCAAGACAAGAAAGCGAAAGCAATAGGATCTCTTGAAACACTTGAAGATGAGCGGATCTCGCTTTACACTAAGATAGATAGGTTGAAAGGTGAACTTGTAGTTGAGAACCAATCTGGTGTAGAACACCAGCGTGTTTGGGAAAATATAAGGAAGGAGCTAGACAGTACCCAAACTTAGGATTTTGATGATCTACAAAAGGCTTGACAGGAGATCGAAAAGTTGAAGGATGATAAATGAGGAGGCTCAAACACAAGAAGAGTTAGTTGCTGCACAAAGGTCTGTGACCCTTCCTATAAAAATAAATTTGGTATCCACCTATTGGGATGGAATCATTGTCTTGCTCGCCATTCTAAAACCAAGCTTACAATTCTTGAGGGATGCCCCATAAATAAATGAAAAGGTTGGCTCGTTGGCTAATCAAAATCTTTAGGTATACGCTCCTCGATTGGCCGAATCACAAAATTTGATCTCTAAGCTCTGTGTGGTGACAAATGAGCCCCTGAGAAGTGTAGGAATTACAAATCAGAGGGCTAACTCTAGTAAAGTAAGTGAATTCGCTTACTACCATAAGGTGGCATCCAAGATACAAAACAACTAGGTAGTTTTAAATAAGAGGTTCGACGAAATAAAGAAAGATTTTGGGATTTTGTATAGTTACGGGTTGCCTCCCTTCCTTTCAACAAATGGAGATGTATTGTGAATTGAGAAAATTAAAGAAGAGTTCAGAAACAAGGTTTAGACTTCTATAGATCTTCTAAGTCTGAGTTCAACACCAGCAATGAATGACATCAAGAATGAAGTTCTTCAGCTTTCTCATCTTTACTATCACCTAAGAGTTATTTCAGTGAGATGCGGATTTGTTTCTTTCAAAGAGGTCTTTGAGCTGGATCAGGCATATAAAGCCTTATGTAGCCTTGCTCGACCAACTGATGTAGACTAGGAGATGTTGTATTTTTCCTTTCTTAAACTCCAAGAATGACTAGAGGTCTAGGCTCATGCCTTCACAACTGAAGCCCCCCTCTGAGTCGCTAGAACTGTGGAGCAAAATTTTTCCTTTGTCTATTTTTGGTTTTTGGCTTTATTTTTTTCTTCAGGGTGATCCACATGCAAAGAGGTTGTATTTCTGATAGGCATGCAATGTGCCACATGGTGGCTACGCATTCTTTAATAATCATTTTCTCCTCAGTTGAAAGTCAGACCATGTGTCGACTTGGTGAACATTTTCTTGAATCCGCTTTTTCTGAATTTGATATTATTCACCCATGTGACATGTCATCCCTTCGCGCTAGGGTGCTATATCTTGGGAATGTTCACTCATAGACCGTTAGAATGCATTTTTACTTTTTTAATGAAAGGATGTGAGTCAGTGCCACCAAAGCAACTTGATTGATTGATAATACCTTTGTCAAACTATCTTTCTAGGATAAGAGCCATTATGAGGGCTAATCCTATTGAAATATCTAAATGATATAAATATGACAGTTGAAAGTTGATGAGCAAGATTCCAATGACCTAATAAAAAGATCTAGGATCATATTTCCAAGCTATTAGGTGTGGATGTCTGGAAGTGATTAACTCTGGATGAGGTCGGCGTTTCTCTCTCCTTGGTGGCTATAAGTTAAGGATGGCAACATAATGAAAGGGTTCTTGAATTTTTCTTGTTGGAAATTTTTTCCTTACCTTTCTTAGTTAGTAGAAAAAAACTATTTTAAAGTTTACTAAACATTGCTTCACTTTGGCATGTTATGTATTTTTATGATCAAAATATTATTGGATTGGAATCTAATCTCTATTTTAAAGTTCATTTATATTTGAAGTATGAGTTATTCTTAAGAAATACTTGAAACTGTGCATGATATGGTCTTTGTCAATATTTATTTCACTATATCTTCATCCAGAATAGAACACTATGTCTTTCTTAATCTGAATAGTTTGATTATTAGATTTCCATGTTGTCTATGTATATGATTAAATTATAATCTTTGAAGACTGGACTATATCATTAGAATTCTCCATTTTCTTTGTAGGGTTATCATTTCTTCATGATATGCTATATTAGGAGGAAGGGTTTATGTTGCTTTTGAATGTTTTCTATTAATTCTGGAACTTCTACGTTTTATTTGGATCTTAATACACACTTCCTGTGGGTCAATTGAATGACTAAATTTGTGCTTATATCGAGCCTTTGGTGTTCATTCTCCTCCCAAAAAAGAAGGGATGTGGTGTTTAGTGTCTATCATACCACTCATAGAAGTAAACTTGTGGTTTTGAAATGTTGTAAAAGCATTGATTAGTGCATCACCATTTTTTATGTTTTTTTGTTTGCATTTCTTTCTACCCTTTTTCCCAAACTTAGAGAAGAGTTGACTTTCTATAAAAATATTAGAGGTATTTAGTGACATGCATATTGTCCCCCACTCATTGAATTTCCCATAATATTTTTGGAGAGGCACAAGCTTTGATGATCAACAAACACATTTTCCATTAAAAATTAATGAGTCCTCCATAGCTCAAAACCAACTTTTTGGCTAGGTACACAACTTTTTATGCTCTAAAAACTTCCCCCATAGTTGCTATAATAGTTAGGTTGTATTTTTGGTTGTTATTAGCATCATATTTTAGATAATTTTAAGTGAGTATGTGCCTTGAAAAATAAGTGGTCCATCTAATTGCTCACAACATTGGGTGGATCCTATTTTCACCCTACACCATTATATGGTGAACTCGACATTTTCAACATTGCACTTTTCTAATTTTTAGAGTCTTCAATTACATCTTAAGTTAAATATTACATTAATTACATTTATATTTGCATTGAATTAGGGTTTTCTTCTTTTGCATTTCAATCTTGCATATCATCTAGGGTTTAGATTTGCATTGTTTTACACTTCTGAAATTTGAAAATTACAAAAACAAAGTAGCCATTTTGCCTCTCATTTAATTGTATTTGAAAATTTGAAAAATGCATTTCAAACTAGGTCTTTCATTTCATCTTTCTATTGCATTTTTACATTGAATTTCTAGAAAATATGAAGTTGCATTTCACTATCTACAACCTGGAACTGACAGATATATTTGAGAACTTGCAAGTAATTAAAAAAATAGTTTAAAATATCATACGAGGACCCATTCACCTTTATTTGTAAATAAGCCCCTAATCAAGTATGAGTTGTACCTTCTAGCATTGGAAAAGGCATTAAATTTTACTTTGAAATCCATAAAAAGATCCTAGAAAGACCTAGATAGGACCCATTCAACTTTATTGGTGAATGAGTTCCAGTTAGCTACGAATCTACAATTTTAGGAAATTTAAATCTCATATTTTACCTTTTTTTTTTGTGCATTCATCTTGTTGTTTCAATTTACTGATTTTCCATTTCATAAATTTCATTGCATTTAGCTTAAATTGCTTCCTTTTAGTGCATTGTTAAAAGTTCAAAATTGCATAAAAATATTTCATTTTCATTTCATTGCATTGTGAATCAAAAAATTACCATGTGTAGGTCTAAAATTCTGAAAATGGAGAATTATTTAGGCAATGTGTGGAAGTCCTTGTTCTCTTTGGTTGATGTTTCAAACTATGTTTTTGGAGATGACCCTGATGACATTGAACTCACTCATGCTCAAAAACTTTAAAAATGCATTTCCTCCTCGTGATGTTGACATCATTGGACAAGATGATGCCAACATGAATGATTTCATAAAAGATTTCCTTAACAACCTTGAGTCCAATGCATCATTTTATCCTTTAATGAAACAACCCACACAACTTGATATTTTTGATCTTTTACATCCTAAAACTAAGCCACAATTTGAACCCAAGTACCTTACCCTAGGTGAACCTAGAACCTCTAAAGAAGAAAACACTCAACCATCCTATGTCAAAAAGTGACCAACACATCAATCAACCTTGAAGAGACATATGGAAAAGGATTCATGATCTTGCACAAATAAGGATATGATACAATAAGTGAACATAATACTCAAGTCTTAGAGAAAATACCAACTAAAGAAACCAAAGGGATAGGATATCAAGATTCCCATAGAAAAATCAATGCTCCTAAAGAATACCTAACACTTTGTAGTGATGGTACAATAGTATTAGATCGTCCTCCGAACCTAAGTGTCCCCCTTCCTAAAGATTAACCCTTACCTCTTAAGGATAAGGATAACAAAGACAAGATCATCTTAGGACATCCTGACCTAACCCCATCTAGAGAAGTTGGTGAATCTAGCAAGTGAAAGAGGCCTCACAAGTTACAAAAACTAAAGTTCCCTTGTTCACTATCTTAAAGTGAAAAGAAACTACAAGTACTTCTAAACAAAGAACTCATAACATTACCACCAATGAAAGATAGGTTCATACTATATCGTAAAGATGCAAATGTTCCACATTGTTGATATCACAGAACTCTTGGACATAGTATCGATGAGTGTCATGCATTGAAATTAGTATTGATCAAATTTCACTTTGATGTCAATGATTTCAATATAATGATTGAATAAAAAACCCTTGTACTCCTTGCCATGTAATAGTTGTAGAATCTTAAAAACATTCTCACCATTATATATTTACACTTATTGTAAATCATTTTCTAATGCAAGGAGCTCATTATTCCTCACCTACCTCAGTTCATTCTTGTATTCAAAAAAGTTGAGGCAAGAATTTGATAGCCTTTTCCTAATGATTCATTGACTATTTTCCCTTTGGTTAGTTGCTCGCCTTTCATTTATACTGACTGAGATTTGGAAGTGGATGACCTACTTTAGGTTGGCTCACCTATAGCTTACAAGTCTTTTTCTTTTTTTCTTTGTGATTTCATGTGTGTAATGTGATCCCTCATGATGTTCCATTTGATTATCCTCTCTTTTGTGCATTCTTCTATATGTATCTTCATTCTTCTCCATGTGATAAGAATTTTTCATTTGTCTTGTGTTTTCCTTTTAGGGATGATCCAAGGTGTCAAGTCATTCATGTCTTTTCCAAGTTGACCCAAAATATTTTTTTGTACCTTTTTCATTTGTCTTTTATTTGAATTTTGGGGATGATGCAAGGCATCGAAACATTCATGTTTCTTCCTGAACCACCAAAAATGAATTAGGGAAAGAGGATTCCCCAATGAGCCTCTAAGGTTTTTCACCTAGAAACTAGTGAGAAATGGGCTCTCTTTCAAAAATTTTCATTTTATGGTTCATTCAAAAGGGTTAGGGGCTTAAATTTATGTGTGTGGAATGCCCTAAATGCAAGAAATGGAAAATAGAAACTAACTAGTAATGTAAAACCTAGGAAAAGTAAAGTGCTTGAAAACACATTAAGATATGAAAATAACCTAAGAAATGTAAACAAATTGTAATAGAAATGAAGGGAAAGGAATATGTACACATGGAGACTAAAGAGGGATGACATGAAGGTCTAGAATCTAGGAAAAACTGATCCAAAAGCCAAGAAGGACACTTACACCATTCTGGTCGACCTAGTCCTTTTTTCTCTAAAAATCTACTAGAACCCATTTCTACCAAAAGGGTTCTTAGATCTACATAAATCCCTAAAATTCATGTATGGTGGAACTAGGTCATGACTAATGGTGACCTAGTCCCTTTCATCCTTTTCATATGTATGAAAGTGGAATCTAGAGGTCTTGGTCTATTCTTTCTGCTTCTCCAAGTGTCCAGATCTGAAATCTTGATTTTTGGTCTACAGGTGTCTTTTATTGAATAATTTTCCATAGCCAATAAGGAGGTATCTTCAACAAGCTTTCAATCCACTCTTGAATGATATCCAAGCTTCCAAGATACCTAAATCTACAAACATGCACAAAGAGAGAGAAGGAAATGTTGATTGTTAGAGTATAGGGGTTTGCCTTGGTCAAACCCCTTTTAGATAATCAAATCAAATGATGAAGTAATGTAATGAAACATGAAATGATTGAGCTAATACCTTTCCATGATAATTGATCCTATGTTGCAACAATCAACCCTTGAATGCCCCAGAGAGATGTATTGATGTCTTACTCTGCAAAAACGCTAGCTTGCTTGAGAAGATTGAGTGAGGAGAAAAATGAGGGGAAAAACCCTTATTTATAAAAGGTGTGCCTAATTTTCTTGAAATAACACCATATAGGATGACCTTAGGCTTTTAGAGATAAAATCCTGAAAGAATAGTAAGTTAAATTTAAATTTTATGCCACATAGGACTAGGTCACCCAAGGTGGCGACCTAATCCACCTGTGCAATTTTGATTAGTTTTTGGGGAATAACATGTGGTTAATAATGTTTATCGGGATTGTCTTCTAAAACACACTAAAGTAAAGCTTGTAAGTGCATTAAGGGGTCATTATAGCATAAGAAAGGGTTTATTTAGTGATCAAAAACCTAGGAAAGTATGAAAATATATTGAAACACCTTACAAAACTTCGGCACAAGGCTTGGAAAGGGGTAAAAAGTGGTTGAAAAAGGTCCAAAATCCATAGGAAAGGGTCCAAAGGAGTGAAAAGTGTCAAAGGCTACACTTTTTGGCAACACATTTAGGCTGCACTTTAGTGGGTGAAGCCACAATAGTGGTTTACAATTCAGGTGAGGAAGGAAAACTCAAAAAAAATCACCCCAAGGCAAAAAAAATGTGATTTTAGGGGTTTGTATGAGCCTATTGGTTCGACCAAACCAATAAGGGGTTCGCTCAAACAAGATTTTGAGTGAACCCCTTTGAATCTTGGCTACCAAAAAAAAAAAAAAATGCATAGGAAAGGGGTTCGAGCAAACCTCTTTGAAGGGGTTCGCCCGAACCCCTATGGGTTCGTACGAACCCCCCTTATCCCTCATCCCCCATCTAAGACACAAACATAACCTAAATTTTGGCACTTCGGATTTTGGGTTGAGGATGAAAATGGAGGAATCTTCACAAACCCAACTAGAATCAGGTAGTCCTCGGAACGAGCTATCGAACAAATATAATTTTAATATATTTTGGTTTTATAATGTATGTGTTTTTTTAGTTTTATTAAACATAGGTTTTTCACCGAAAATCAAGCTCTTTGTTTTGCACATGTGGAAAAATAGAATATTATTGTAGATGCATTTTTATACATTTGCTCAAAAAAAACAACAAATATTAGTATTGTTAGTTAAATCAAGCAAACCAAACAGAGCATCCCTATGAAATATTTGATCATTCCTAAGCCAACAAGATAAATTAGAACACAAAAAACTAAGTAAAAGCATAAGAAAGATCAAACTTTATTCCATAGTAGGAGTGGTGCCTCTTGAAATGTGGAAAGAAGCCCTTTCCCGCCCCTTGATAAGTAAGATTGCCAAGATGATAAAATGTTGTATAGTGGTGTTGTGATGAAGAGCAAGATTAGTTCTCACATGTAGAGAGTAACCTTGCATAAAATGTGTCATTCTTGTGTTGTTGAAAAGCATTGCTTTTATAGATTCAAGATTCAAATATTGAGAGATTTTGGATGAATGTGGGATCATTCATAAGCCAATGACAAGATGCCACTTGTCAAGGTGTGATAGGGTGAGTAATGTGCAAGTCTTAGCCAATGTGCCAATTTCAAATTTGAATTTTGGATGAAATCACATGTTTAGGGGGGATGAAAGGTGCAATAAATGCCAAGTTTGACTTGTGCAAGAGACATGTAAGAGACATGTAAGAGCATTTAATGCGTTGTTGGAAAGGACAAGCATTTGAGAGGGAGATTCAAAATTGGAATAATATTCCATCTTGATGCCCTTTTGAAAGTAATTAGAAGAATTAATAAATCAAAGAATTGATTTATTGGTGCAAGTGGGTGGGTTAGTTGAGAGTTAAGATTTGACTCAAGTTGAGTCAAAAGCTGGAGAATGGGTAATTATGATTAGAGGTTAATTAATTCAGATTAATTAACCTAGATGATATTAGGAGTTTGACATTTGATTTAAATCATTTTGATTTATTGAATCAAATGAGAAGAACTTAAGGACTTAATGAAATGATTTGATTTATTTAATTAAGCTTGATGAAGCTAAGGATATTAATCAATAAATTGTTTTGACTGATTAATAGGAGAATTTGATGTTAGTTAGAGAGAGATGTAAGATGTCTATTTTACGTGTCTACATTTTTCCCCTCTTTGAAGGAATGTACTTGTTGCATTGGTTCAAAGAATGATGCCGCTGACATCGGAATTAAAAAAATTCTGATTTTTTCAGATGCCCCAGTGTAAATAAGTACGTTAGTAAATTGCCCCCTCGAGAGATTGAGTGAAAAGATTCGATTTGAGGTTGATCTTGCAATAAAGAGGTTTAAAATGGATGTATGGATGGCTATGACTATATGATCTATATGATAATGATGATGCAAATGAGATGTTCTTAAGATGCTTAGAATAAAAAATCTATATTATCCTAAACAACTTAAATGATGATGTAATGCATGCGAGATGGATGAGATGGATGATGTTTTCCTATGATGATATGACGTGATTATACAGAATGAGAGTGTGGATGCACTGTTATCATGAAAGATGATAGAAGAATGAGAGGGATCAACCCTTGAATCCAATAAAACATAGAAGTTCAACAAGCCAACTTTATTAGAAATGATGATGAATGATGATGATGTATTGCTTATCCAAGGATGGGAGAGATAAAGAGAATAACTTTGCTTATGTTTGATAACACACATAGGTGCGATGTATCAAGGTATAAATAACTAGGATGGAATTACACCTAGTGTGATAGACTCTGACTCGACAATCAAATAGGAGTGCTCTTGTTCATGCTTGACATACGAAAACCTTGCTAGGATGGACCCAAGAAATAAAGTATTCGCCAAGTTATTTTACAAGAACATCCAACAAGAACAGTAGATAAAAATATAATGATCATTGCCCCATTCCTTTCTCTCTAAACTTGTTTTGTTTAGGCATCACTGGGAGGTCCTTGGAATGAGCACAAAATAAGATAAGTCAATAAAAGACCAAATAAAGCAAACCAAACAAGCTAATGTTCTTCATACTGCTAGCTAAGACTAACTAATGTGGGGTACCTAATGCCTATGTCCATCACAGGAAAGCTTCATCCTAGGACATGTTGTGATCAGGGTTTTTGATGAGAATGATTGGGTGATAAGCTATTGATACTCCGAGTTGATCAACTCGCTTGCTTACTGAACTAGACTTTTGAGACTTTGACGATTAGGTGTTCACTTTGGAACTTGCTAAACTTGCTTCCAATTGCTTCACCAAAGGATGAAGGAGACAATGATTTATTATGAGTGATGTCTATTGCAGGTGAAAACGAGATGAGATAGGTGCACCATTTTGGGTTTTTTCAAATATTTTGAGGCTGTTTTTGGTATTTTCGAGATTTGTGAATGTTTTTGGATTTTGTGTCTCGGGGGCCAATCAAGGATGGCCTTGCCTACATTTAATCTTAGAGACGATGTAGTTCAGATGACAACTGACTTGACTGCTAATGAGATAGATGGGCAAACGAATCTCCATTGCGACAGATGCTTGAAGGAATGACCTAAAATGTAAAATAGATGGGCAAACAGATTGCCAATGCGACAGAAACCTAAGGATTGACCTTAACTGTCTCGAGGGATGATCGAAGATCAACCTTGCCTATGTTCAAGCTCAGAGATGATGTAGTTCAGACAAGGTGAAATGCTGACAAGACTCAATAATGAATTTTTTGAAGATTTTCTGATATTTGGACATGTTTTTGGATTTTGGATGTTTTTTGAAATTTTGATGAATTTTTTGAATGTTTTGGATTTTTGATGACTATTTTGAATGTTTTTTGTTTTTTCTGATGAATTTTTGAATATTTTTGGATTTTTTCCCATGATTTTGACAATTTGGATATGGATACGTGATGATATCAATGCTCTGTTTTGGGATTTTGTTGAAAACCAAGCTTAATGTTGATCGATTGGATTGATGGATTGATAGTTTGACTAAGTGTGTTAAGTCAAAAAAAAGTGATAATGCACTTGTAAACTCTAGGAAGTTGTGTTATCCTAGAGTAATCTCGTACAAAAGTGGATGGTTTGACTAAGTGTGTTAAGTCAAACAAGTTGATGATGGATTGGATAATTTGACTAAGTGTGTTAAGTCAAATAAGATGGTAATGCACTTGTAAACTCTAGGAAGTTGTGTTATCCTAGAGTAAACTTGTGCACAAGATGATAGTTTGACTAAGTGTGTTAAGTCAAACAAGGTGATAATTGATTGGATTCGATTGATCAAGATTGATGAAGCTTGATTTGGAACAAAATTGCTTTGATGATTTAATGTGACACTGACGTGCGCATTAGATGCGACTGATATTGATTGTTCAGATTGATGTTCGACAAAAGATAAAGCTTGATAAGGAGTGTCTTCTTGTCAAAATATGCCATGGGCTAGTGATTTGGAGTTTTTGGCTCACAAATGCTTTGACCAATTTTCTTTCATGTTTTCCAATGTTTGGATCACTTCATAAGTTGGAGGACATAGATCAAGATTTATTCTTGAAGCAAGATGTAAATATCTTCCCCCACTGTCTAGCAATGTTTGAATGGCCATGGGTAGATTCTTGGATGAATGGGTATGGATTATCTTGTGATAAGATAAGGGTGTCCGAATAGAGGAATGCTCATTCAGATAGTGCTTTAAGGCTCAGATAGCGTTGGGTACGCTAGGATCAATGAAAATGACCAATGTCAAGCTATCTACCATAAGCAAGTGTAAAGTATGCACCAAAATTTCATCAAGATTAAGATACCTTGAAGTATGGATGCAAATGGATGAAAATGGATTGGATAAATGGTTCATGGATGAATGGATGATATGGCTGGAATGGTGGCCTTATTATGGATGTGATAAGATGCTTTCTCCTGAATTGATGCATGCAGATGCTCGAGTCTACACATGACGCCTGTTTGCTAGGTTTTCATCATGGTACCTATCGAAAGCGCCACTGAAATGGTTTTCGCTAGAGGACGATTTTTTTCTTTACTTTTTTCAATCCTTTTTCTGATTTTTTTGGAATTTTTTATTATTTTGATTTTTTTTGTATTTTATGAGAGAATTTAAGCTGATGTTGAACCACCTGGTGGTGTTGATGTTGATGCTTTTGTCATAACATGCCATCGGTATCTTGATTGAAGAAGCTGCTTTGTCAAATAATGTGCACTTGAAAGAAAATTTTGAGAAATTTGTTCTACTTTGCCGATACCAGAGTTAACTTTGTATTTGTGTGCACATCATGATAGAGTGCCTTTTGAATCCTTATGATGAAGGGTCATTTCCAAAACATGGTCAATTTGAGAATTGGATATCATGTGTGGAGGCATGGATGGAGTGTGTTTAGGAGTAAAAGATGGATTGGTTGATAGTTTGGAACCTTTGACTCCAAACTTGGGAAGATGAGTGATTATGGATGGATATGGAAGCATGTGTGTAATTAGGACCAACTACTTGATAAACTTTTTACGTCATTTGAGAAGCTTTCTTTTTCCTTTGTGGACGTATTTGATGGATACTTGCCCCATTTTTATTTTTCCCCATAGTTTCTTTGACTGATGGAGTTTGACAGGGATAATCTTTCTTTGTATTTTTTGGTATCCACTTGTATTTTGATTTGTCCTTCATGCTTAGCTAATTCTTTTTCTTTGATGATATTCTTCTTGCTTTGATTCGAATCTTTCTTTTGTTGTTTGTCCCAATTCATGGATGGGGTGATAGGTGGATGGAGATTCATGACGTGATGGGTTGTAGTATTGGCATTGGTTTCATCATAAGGATTCTTCGTTCTCCCTATGTTTCCCCCAGTATTGTAGAGGTATGCCTGATATGTTTATATCCCTTGATTACTGAATAACCAAGGCCTTGATTCTTAGGATTTCCAACAATCTGCACTAGTGCAAGGATACCCTACTCATGTAGGCCTAATCCTTTGCCTTGATAATTCATCTGCTCAAAAAATTTATTCGCAATGGGATATGATCTACCTTGGAAACAAGGCGATACTCCTTTGCTCTGTGGTGGATTTTCAAAAGTGAAAACTTCTTTATTGATGAGGTAGCTTTCCCTGAGAAAGGTGAGTGATCAAACTTTATAAGTGATAGGATCCTCCATATGTGGGATGAATTCCTGATTGATATCATTAGCTTTATCTTAAGAGATATCAAATTGTAATGCTTCGTTAAGAAGTGTTGATGATTCATTGTAAAATTCTTCCTCATGATTCATTCTTGATATGATTTCCTATGATGTTTTTGATTCATAACTTTTGTGGAGCCCTTCTTCATGTTCTTTTTCTGATAGGTGTCCATAGGATGTTTTTGATTCACAACTTCTATAGAAGCCTTCTTCATGATATTTTTTTGCTATGTCTCCAAATTTTTCTACATCTGGGTCTTGTGCACAAATGTTAAGAGTAGGAGACTTTTGCTCCTTGGTAATGATGTCAAGAGTATGAGACTCTTGTTTTGAATGAAGATCATCTACATGTCCATCCAAAGAAAGCATCTCATGGGTAGATGGAGGAATATGTGCTATATGAATATGATCATCATTTGCGACATCTTGTATAGATAGAAGAGTGCCCATTAGATCATTGTAGTATCTTGGAGATACGAATTCTCGATCTTCAGTGATTTTAGAACTATTTTTAACATGCTTTGGATCAATTTCTTGACATGGGTCAATTTCAAAGGATGGATTTCCTACAAAGGATTCTTGAATATCGTCATTAGGCATGCAAAGTGGCTTAATATCCTCTTGATCTTTGAGTGGATTTGGATCATGTGTAGAGAAAAAGACTCTTTCACTATTCACAATCGTGAGGTCAAAGGATGTCAATATGTCTTGGGCAGGATCATTTCTAGACCTTGATGGAAGGTTTTGATCATGCTTTGGAATATTTTCTTGACATATTTCCTCTAATTCGTTAGGAAATCTAGAGAAATTTTCAATATGATCATTGGTCGAGGGATCTTGGTTTATGTCAATAGGATCAAATAACATCAACACTCCATGGAATATTTTACGTGTCTACAATTATAAAAATAAATTTTTAAAAATATGTCCGTGTTGGATATTTATGTTCTTGATCCATTGAAAAAAAATTTGAATTTGGATACATACAAAAAAATTTATGTTGTATACAGTCTGCTTATGTTTGAATTGCAATTGGTTTGACTTCAAAACTTGATTTAGGACAAAATATTCAATAAAAAACTATGAGACCAAATTAAAGTGCTAGATATCATACTTAAAAATCTAAATTCGAAAAAATTAGAATTTTATCCTTCATACAAAAAAAATTATGTTGTATACAGTGAGCGTCACTTTTTAAAAATGTTGTTTTCTGAAAAAGACCAGTTTTTGTGGGAGATAGAAAAAGAAGTGCAACCTGATTCCAAAAATTTTGAAAAAATATTTTTTAGAATCTACACAAAAAATATGATGAGAATCTAGTTTGCATCATCTTCAAATTCCTCATGGTTTAGCTGCTATAAGTTCCCGAATGTGAAGATTTAGTTAAAAATAATAATTTCAGTGTCCAGTTTGGCCAAAATTTGTAAACCACTATTGTGGGATCACCCTAGTGAGAGGATGAACTTGCTTGAAACTCACACTAAAGTAGTCCAATGGAGATGGTGAGGAATGGGAAAGAAGAAGGAGATGGTCAAGCCCCTAGGATTCAAGATTCTAAGTGAAAAAGACATCAATGCAAAAGGAAACATTCAAGGGTGAATGATATGCAACAAGATGAGATGCATGATCATGTGATGAAAAGGATTGGTATGAAGAGAATAAGGAATGGTGAAAATTTGCACTCACTTTGGGGCCACAAAACATTAGGTTGTCCATGGGGTGAGTTGTCCCAAAGAAGGTGAGAAACATACACACAGCTGGTATGTACTCACAACCACAAAGGTGGCTATGGGGAAAGTCGTGCCGCTTGTTGGGCTTCTTGCTCAAACCATACCAAAGTTATAACTTGTGATAAAGTTGATAAGGTGCCACAAAAGAAAGTGATATTTGAAATTTTTTTGTTCAAAGGGATTTTGCTTAGTTTTTGCAATGTCTCATCTTATGGAACATCATGTGTAATGTCTCCAAGAGAGGAAAAGTTAAAATGGACTCATCTTATATCCAAGAGAGGAAGGAATCATCTTGTATGCAAAAGAGGACAAATGAAAATGTCTCATCTTTAGCAACATTGTACCTAATGTTTCCAAGAGAGGTAATCACAAGAAAAGTAAAATCACATAGGGAAATTTGAGTGGTGATGTATGCCCCCACTTTAAAGTGGTTGCTAACACCATTACTATGAGCAAGTGATTTAAAGTACAATAGGAGGAAGAGGAAATGAGAGATTGTCCAAAGCTTTCTCTTATATGTGCATGAAAGGTTAATGAGTAGTCAAAAGAGACAACTACAAGTGACATACGATGGAAGAGGCTTACTAACCCCTTTGTTGAATCCCTCTTGTGCTATTTTGTCCTTGATGACAATATATGTTACTCTAGCATTTTGGTGGTTACTTCTCAATTGATCTACTTTTTTGATTGGCATATTTACTTCATTGATTATATTATATTTGGTGTGCAGATCTTAGTTGAGGTATTCTGGATAGAGGTTCATTGTTCCATTGGTCAGGTGATATGGTTTTGGTCTAACAATTTATGTTTCAGTAAAGCATTTAATTATATGTCCTTGGCATGTATCAATGTTCTATAGGTTGTGGCTTGATCAGGCTCTTGCATCTTGAAATTGTTAATGGTTTATATGATGCAACATGTTTCTCAGTATAATAAGGGTTTATGGTAAGTGGCATGGTATTTTGAATTTAACATGCAAAATTAGTCTTCATAAGTCATTGGACATTATTTTGGAATTGGCACATTATATAACAAAGGAAATTTTAAGATGGAAAATTGGCTTTAAGTATTTGGTTATGGTTTTGCAATTGGAATTTGAAAAAGAGATTCACTAAGTTCATTTGTTTGCATTTGGTATTGTGATTTTAGCATGAGTGTAAGGCATATTAAATTCACCATGTATAACAGCCTTTATTACTCTACACAAGTCTTTGGGTATACATGCCTTTCTAAGATGGAAATCAACCTTGGGTAAAGGTAGTCAAATTGATCTCCTATTTGTATTTGATTTCAATCTATTGGATGATATTTAATTGGGCCTCAAGGCCGACAACTGATATAAAGGTATTGATTATTTTATGTCACATTGGATGTGACTTAGCATTCGACATTTTATGTGCAATAATGCAAGGCATTATTTAGTTGACATTTCAAATGCTTGGTCTTTGAGTGAAAGGTAATAATGATTGTCGACTGTTGGCCTTTGGATAGTCCACAGAATTCACATGGCATAATGAGATTTTGTTTAATCGTGACTGTCTTCTCGGACTCCAATCGATTATCAACTCTTGCAAAGGAATATGTTTTGTTGTCTTGGATGTTTAGGGAAAATCATTTATCATTCTCTCTCCTCACATTTTTGGAGCCCTTCACTAGCCGCCATCATGGCATCTAGCTCTCAGCCGTTTCATTTCTCTAATTGTTACTCTGACCTTGGACAGTGAATGGATATTGTTAGAAGACCATTACAATGGTCATTCTATGTGTCGACTTCCGACCACTAGGTGAAGGCACACGTTTGGGAGGTGTCTTGGTAGGTTCGTTTGTCTGCAAATCTGGTAATCCTCTTTATTGACAACATCTTCATCATTTCACTCAGGTACTCCTTCTTTTGACTGTAGCACAGATGCATTACCTCTACTGGCAAGGTTGTTAGTGATATATGCATTCTTTCCTTCTATTTGGAAATTGAAAAAATGAAAAATCAAGAGGTTAGTGAGAAGATCTGGAACTTCTTTTGTCAGTCAAAATTAAAGTGGATTTCGCATAACTAGATCTCATTTTAAATAAGTATTATCATAATAGATTTAAGGAATGGCATTTTTGGGTAGTGGGTATTTGTGAAACCTAAAGAATCTACTCTATTTCACACTTGGAGTAGTTGGTAACTGTTCTTAATCACTTCAGTTTATTGTTTCAATTTCACATCATAATGATCTTGGTTTATTGAGCATTATTGGTTCAGTTACTTAAGTTTTTGTAGCTATGATAATGGGTATGATTCTGTGAATATCTTCTCAGCTTAAACTGGTTCGTGGGTAATTGATCTTTGAGTACATTCTCTTTGAGGTTTAAATTGCTAAAAATATCGTTCAGTTACTGTTTATGTAGTTTTTTTTATGTAGTCATTATTCATTCACACATGCATGTCTTGATTCTATTTTTGGTTAAGCTCTACCCCTGTAGGTTGCTCGTCTAGATAGGGCTTTATCATTGCTAGTCTTACATGCTATGTTTTCTTGGCTTGCTTGGAGAAAAGATTCTGCAAAAAAATCCTCTGTATTACTTGAACAATAACTTGTTAAAGATGTGAAATTAGTGAAAAAGGTCACCTCTTCTTTTGTTGGAAAACAAAACAGTTTCAGATGTATCCGAAAGTTATAATTTTTGATGTTAATTGTAAATGGTTGAAAAAGAAGAGATTAGGGCTTTATCATAACTGAAAAACTAAAAAGAGAAAGGTATATAAGTGCATAATATAATACTACTTGGATGATATAGACTGTATGGATTTTGATGCTGGAAATTTGGAAAACACAGTGTGTTGTCAGTTTTGTATTTTGGATAATGAAAGATCGAAAATGAGAAAGTGAGAAAAAGAAAGAGAGGTCATAACACTATAATGCAGTTTGATGAGAAGTAGTATTGACACTGTAACTAGATTATTTTCCTCAAGCTGTATCAAGATTTGATAATGAATGGAATCTTGAAGAGTCATTCTGGACTCTTGAGAGTTCTATGCATTGTTTGTCAAGACGCACTTGACAGAAATAAGAGAAATAGAGAGATCCTCTATATCATTGTATGTTCTATTGAAAAACAGAAAAGGGGTTCGTGCTCGTTGAGATTGGTGTCTTTAAACAAAAGGGGTTGGTGCTCCTTGAGATTGGTGTCTCTAAACAGAGGGGTTGGTGCTCCTTGAATCTGTGCTTAGAAATCAACCATTGAGGCATTGTCAAAATAATTTTTGAAATTAAGCTAGTAAGGTAGTTTAGGAGTGGTTTTTCTACCCTAGAAGGGTTTTCCACTCGGAAATTTTTTGTGTCTCTCATTTGTGTGATTTATGTCTATCTTGCATAATCTTTCTTTCAATCATTTATGTTATTGTGCTCATTCAGTTGGTCAATGCTCTGGTACTTTAAGGCTGCTTAAATTTTTTTATGTCAATTTGCTCAAGTGTGTCATGCAAATTTAGATTGTGCAAATTTGATGCAAAATGTCTTTTAATAAAGTGAATTAACTTCTTCATTTTGTGCTCATTATATGAATGATCAAAAGATTGTCAAAAGCAAGTCAGGGTTGCATATTATGAAGTTTTATAGTTCTGATATAATGCACAACAAGATTCTTCATAAAGCTTTAATTGAACAATATCATATTACTCTTTTCATAAGGGTTGTAAATGTCAGTCAAGTTTCATATCAATCTGATCTAAAGGGATAATGTTCACATTGGGTTAACTTAGTAAATTTTTTATTATGCATTCAATGTTAAAAGTTAAAAATTAGTCCACTCTGATTCACCCCCCCCCCTCTCATAGTGAATCCAATTCCAACAATTGGTATCAGAGCGTAAGGTTCTACATTAGGTTTCATACCTAGGATTGATTTTGGTCTTGGAAGTCTGTTGTTGGGTGTCGTGGAGTATTTGTGATGGCCAAGTGCAAAACGAACAAAGGTCAAAAGAAAGCTACTTGTGTCAAGAAAAAATTTGATAAATCAACCCCTACCAAGTCTAGTGAAGTTTTACCCCTGCCAGTTAATACTAAAAGTGAAGAAGATCACTTAGTAAGTCACTTTGAATAGGAATTTGGTGAAAAGGATTGTGAAGGTGATGAGTCTGAGGTTGACTTGGAGGCAGAACTACTTGCTTCCCTAGATGAGATTAAGAGAATTAGAAAAGAAAATCAGGATCTTAAGGCATGCTTACAGGAAAGTGTCAGTGTCAATAAAGTTGTATTACAAGATCATAATGATGATAAAAATATTATTGAATTTTTGAATGGAAAAATGGTTGATAAGAAAGAGACTGAAGAGGGATTAGAAGCCAAGTTAAAGGACAAGAATGAATTATGTAATAAATTGGAAAATGAGGTTGCCTCATTAAAGAGATGTTCGGATAACGATTCCTTGTTAAAAGAACTAACTCTTAAAGATAATTTGATTATCAATCAAAAAATTGAAATTGAAGAATGCAAAAGGTTTGTAGTTGTTGTAAAGTCTGTTTTGGAAGTTAAAAAGATTGAATGTCTAAAACTTAAAGGAGAAGTAGTTACTTTGAGAAAAGAGCTTGAAATTGTTAAGATTCAATTGGTTAAAAATCAGAAATTTGATTGCAGTACTAATTTATTGAATGAGATGATTGGCAGACAAAAGAGATTTAAAGATCCTACAGGAGTGGGATATGAGGTTGGACAAGGCTCTACAAAAGAATCTAAGAATGAAACAATTTTTGCTACTACAAATGGAAAGTCATTTACTGCTATGAATACACCAAGATTGAAGGTTGATCTCGATCACCATACTGTGGATGCTTAGACAAAAGAAAAATGGATTAGGACAAAAAGACCATCAAGATCTTCATTTATCAGGTATAAACACTCTCAATTTCATGGATATTGTTTTTGCTGCAATGCTTATGGACATAGAGCAAGAAATTGTTGGATGAATAAAAGTCATAATCATGTGAGAAATTTCAAGAGAGGTTTATACAACATGCCTAGAAGAAATTATTCTGTCTTTGGTCTAGACAACTCTATTATATGTTATAGGTGCAATGGGTTTGGAAACAAAGAACAGTGGTGTAAGAAATTTTTGATAAAGCCATCTAGGGACTACATGTTCAAACAAAAGGAAAAGAATGCCGTAAGGAAAAGACAAATCCTATACAAGTATGGAGAAGAAAGCAAGAAAAATAAAATGAAGAACTAAATCTTGTGCATGCTGCACAAGAATCATCACTAACTTTTTGAAAGATAGTATGAAGATAGGGGGAGATGATTAATGCATTTTTGAATAAAGCCCTTTGATATAAAATAATAGCAACAAAGAATTTTAAGATAGTGAATTGGTTGAGGTCTTATTTGAAAGAATGACATAGGTAGTTAGTTGAAAAATATTAACTGTAAACACTGATTTCTGCAGTGTTGTGCTTGGAAAACATGGACAACATACTAACTAGTTGCTATAAAATCATTTTTCTAGAACTGTGGTTGCTGAAGCAGCATTTTTGACATTGAACATGTTTGTATAAAATATGTATACTTGAGAACAATCAAAAAACATTGATAGAAGTTTGGGTATTCTTGAATGATGAAGTTTTCAATATGCATCTAATGATAAATACTTTCTTTTGACAGTTGATTATTATGTGATACTGACAGTTTGGTGACTTGAGACTTATGTAGTGGACTGTATGCTACAGATTTGGCTGCTTTGTGTTTTTCTGGTAAAAGATGTTATTCTGGAGAACAAGGTTAGTTGCAATGAAAATGTGCTGGCCTAATTATCTTACTACTAGTTCCTTAAGTAAGTGTTGAATATGTGGTTGTATCTTCTTGCTTGTTGAGGTATACAAATCTATTTTGGTAGTAGTATACTTAAGTGCTTCATTTTCCAATGAATTTGATCATCATACTGGTTTTATTATGTTCCTAGAGAAATGTGCAGTAAGTTATTGATTCAAATATTTACTATTTGAAGAATTTGCACATTTTCAATAAGTTTGAGAAAAGAAACAGTGTGTTACGGATAAGAAAATATTTTTTTGGGAAGCTTATTTGTTGGGGGAGCTTGGTTCTATGGTTGCTCTCTTACATCTTGTTGATCTTTGTTTGTTGTTCTAATTGTATTTTCAACTGGTTCATTGGTTTTTTGTCCTTGGTAACAATACCAGATTTGGTGACACATTTACATTTCTGGGTGGCACATACTATGAACAATTGATTCGCACATTTCATGGCATGGTCTTAGTTTTTGATATGTTGGTACTGATGTTTTCCCTATGTTCTTACAACAAGATATGCATTTGTGCATGGTTATTCATACTGGTAATAGTGTGTTTACAGTTAACAATGGAGGATGAAGTTTAATATGACCAAAAGGTGGAACAGTTAGCCTTGGTCTGTAGTTTTGATTATGAATTTTTTGATAGGTTGCTTGGATAGTGGCTGTACAGTGATATTCAAATTTGCAGCCTTATGATGTTGTTGTTTTTTTAGTCATTTTGGTTTTCTCTTGATGTCAAACCTGAAATTGATTCATTTGTTTAATTTCATGCAATTAAGATGATATCCATTGGAATTCATGATTGTTCAGGATCATAAATTCTATTTATGTTACCAGTCATAGTTTTGTATGGGCATGTATTTGTTTGAAGTTCGACTTTGTATAATAGGTGACCAAGGTATTGGTTGGTTGTTGTATTTCATGGAGAAAATGGGGAGAAGATGGTGGTATCTTCCTTTATCCTTATGAAAAAAATGGGGAGAATTACGAGCGTTTGGTTCTTGTATTTCATCTTGGCTTGGTGGCTCAGTTTTTTCCATAAAGGACAAAGGGAGAGTTTATTGAATCCCTCTTGTGCTACTTTGTCCTTGATGAAAATATATGTTACTTTGGAATTTTGATGGTTACTTCTAATTTGATCTTCTTTTTGATTGGAACATTTACTTCATTGATTATATTATATTTGGTGACTCTGATATCTTGGCTCCATGTGTAGATCTTGGTTGAGGTATTCTGGCTATAGGTTCATTATTCCATTGGTCAGGTGATATGTTTCTGGTCTAACAATTTATGCTTCAGTAATTCATTTAATTATATGTCCTTGGCATGTATCAGTGTTCTACAGGTTGTGGCGTGATCAAGCTCTTGCATATTGAAATTGTTAATGGTTTATATGATGCATAATTTTTCTCAGTATAATAAGGGTTTATGGTAAGTGGCATAGCAGTGTGAATTTAACATGCAAAATTAGTCTTCATAAGTCACTGGACATTATTTTGGCATTGGCACATTATATAACAATGGAAATTTTAAGATGGAAAATTCGCTTTAATGTATTTGGTTATGGTATTGCAATTGGACTTTGAAAAAGTGATTCACTAAGTTCATTTGTTTGCATTTGGTATTGTGATTTTAGCATGAGTGTAAGGCATATTATATTCACCATGTATATCAGCCTTTATTACTCTACATAAGTCTTTGGGTATACATGAATTTCTAAGATGGAAATCGACCTTGGGTAAATTCATTCAAATTGATCTCCTATTTGCATTTGATTTCAGTCTAATGGTTGATATTTAATTGGGCCTCAAGGCCAACAACTGATATAAATGTATTGATTATTTTATGTCACATTGGATGTGACTAGGATTTGACATTTTACATTCAGTAATGCAAGGCATTATTTCATCAACATCTCAAATGCTAGGTCTTTGAGTCAAAGGTAATAATGATTTTTGACTGCTGGCCTTTGGATAGTCCACGGACTTCACATGGCATAGTGAGATTTTGTTTAATCATGACTTTCTTCTCAGACTCCAAATGATTATCAACTCTTGCAAAGGAATACATTTTGTTGCCTTGGATGTTTAGGGAAAATTGTTTATCACTCTCTCTGCTCATGTTTTTGGAGCCCTTCATTGGTCGCTATCATGGGATCTAGCTCTCAGTCATTTGATTGCTCTCACTATAACTCTAACCTTGCACAAAAAATGGAAATTATTAGAAGACCATTACAATGGATGTTTTAGGTGTTAGCTTCCAGCCACTAGGTGAAGGCACGCATTTGGAAGGTGTCTTGGCAGGTTCATTTGTCTGCAGATTTGGTAATCCTCTTTCTTGACATCTTCATAATTTCACTCAGGTACTCCTTCTTTTGATTGTAGTACAGATGCATTACCTCTACTAGCAAGGTTGTTAGTGATATATGTGTTTTTCCCTTCTATTTGGAATCTAAAAAATGAAAAATCAAGAGGTTAGTGAGCAGATCTAGAAATTCTTTTCTTAGTCAAAATTAAAGTGGATTTCGCATAACTAGATCTCATTTTAAATAAGCATTAGCATAACAGATTTAAGGAATGGCATTTTTGGGTAGTGGGTATTTGTGAAACCTAAAGAATCTATTTTGTTTCATAGTTGGAGTAGTTGGTAACCATTCTTACTTGCTTCAGTTTATTGTTTCAGTTTCACATCATAATGATCTTGGTTTATTGAGCATTATTGGTTCAGTTGCTTAAGTTTTTGCAACTAGGATATAATGGGTATTGTTCTGTGAATATCTTCTCAGCTTCAACTGGTTTGTGGGTAACTGATCTTTGAGTACATTCTCTTTCAGATTTAAATTGCTAAAAATATCTTTCAGTTATTGTTTATGTAGTTTTTTTTTTGTGGTCATTATTGATGCACACACGCATGTCTTGATTCTATTTTTGGTTAAGCTCTGCCCCTGTAGGCTGCTCATCTGGATAGGGCTCTATCACTGCTAGTCTTACATGCTATGTTTTCTTGGCTTTCTTGGAGAAAAGATTCGGCAAAAAACTCCCCTTTCTTACCTGAAAAGTAACTTGTTAAAGATGTGAAATCAGTGAAAAAGGCCACCTCTTCTTTTGTTAGAAAACAAAACAGTTTCAGCTATAACCGAAAGTTGTAATTTTTGATGTAAACTATAAATGGTTGAAAACAGAGAGATTAGGGCTTTATCATAAATGAAAAACCTCAAAATAAAAAGGTACAAAACTGCTAAATATAATACTACTTGAATGATATTGATTGTATTGATTTTGATGCTGAAAATTTGGAAAATACATTGTGTTGTCAATTTTGTATTTTGGATAATGAAAGATTGAAAATGAGAGAGTCAGAAAAGGAAATAGAGATCATATCACTGTAATGCAGTTTGATGAGAAGTAGTATTGACACTATAACTAGATTATTTTCCTCAAGTTGTATCAATATTTCATAATGAATGGAATCTTGAAGAGTCATTCTTGCTTGAATCTTGAGAATTATATGCATTGTCTGTCAAGAGGCACTTGACAGAAATAAGAGAAATAAAGAGATCCTTTGTATCATTGTATGCTATATTAAAAAACATAAAAGGGGTTGGTGCTCCTTGAGATTGGTGTCTTTAAACAAAAGGGGTTGGTGCTTGTTGAGATTGGTGTCTTTAAACAAAAGGGGTTGGTGCACCTTGAGATTGGTGTCTCTAAACAGAGGGGTTGGTGCTCCTTGAGTTGGTGCTCAGAAATCAGCCATTGAGGCATTGTCAAAATAATTTTTGAAATTAAGCCAGTAAGGCAGTTTAGGAGTGGTTTTTCTACCCCAGGAGGGTTTTCCACTCGGCAATTTTTTGTGTCTCTCATTTGTGTGATTTATGTCTATCTTGCATAATCTTTCTTTCAGTTATTTATGTTATTGTGCTCATTCAGTTGGTCAATTCTCTAATACTTTATGGCTGTTTAAAAAGTTTTATGTCAATTTTCTCAAGTCCATCATGCACATTTAGATTCAGCAAATCTGATGCAAAATGTCTTTTAATAAAGTGAATTAACTTCTGCATTCTGTGCTCATTATATGAATGCTCAAAATATTATCAAAAGAAAGTCAAGGTTGCATATTATGAAGTTTTATAGTTTTGTTGATAATGCACAACAAGATTGTTCATAAAGGTTTAATTTAAATAAAGCTATAATTGAACAATATCATATGATGCTTTTCATAAGGGTTATAAATGTTAGTCAAGTTTCATATCAATCTGATCTAAAGTGGTAATGTTCACATTGGGTTAGCTTAGTAAAAGTTACATTATGCATTCAATGTTAAAAGTTAAAAATTAGTCCACTTTGATTCACACTCTCAGAGTGAATCCAATTCCAACACCTTTTCCCCCACTTAGTGCACATGACAAGAGTGAGCCGAAGGGATTGGTGAAATGTAAGGTTGAGTGAAAATTGATATGAATTAGAGGAATGATGTGCCCCCACATAAGGGAGAGTACCAAACTCCTTAAGATATTGTATTTTACAACTCAAGGCCTTACACTCATTAGTGGAGTGACCATGAACTCAGTGGTAAGCACAAAAGGAATGTTTTTTGTAACATTTATTTCGAGTTATGGGAGGAAGAGAGATCAAGTGATGTTGGAGGAGTCTCAACAAGATACCCTCTTGATCAAGGGTAGAAGGTGAGCCTTTGGTTGGTAACAAGGAAGGGTCTTGCTTAGTATAGGATTTCATACTTATGCAAGGCATTACAGATTGTGATATTTTGTACACTTTGTTCGAAGAGTGTGTAAAATCTAAATTAGTAGTGGGTTATGAGATGAAATCGGCTTTAACTAAAGAGTCCTTGGTTTCAAACGATCATTTTGAAGTTTGGTTTAGAAGTTTGAATTGAGACAGGGTTGGTGTGAGGGTAAGGTTTAATGATTTCGATTAAAGAAAAAATCCAAGACCATGGTTGGATTTTTTGGTGATAGGCTCGATAGGGTTGTAGATACCTTGTTTGTTAGCACCACATCATTTTCCACTAGAGACAAGTTTCTTCATAATCTCATAATCTTTTCCATAAATATTTTTCATTGCTTGTGGATTGGGTGATTGTTCATTGTTTGTTTCTTTGTCAAAATTAGTTGAGGTGGATGCTTCTAAAGGATCAGTTGAGTGTTGTGTAGGCAAGACTATGTTTCCATTTTTAGAGTCTTTGTTTGTGATCTTGGAGTCTCCTAGTAAAGGAGGGGTGAAGTCTAAGGAACCCCAATCATCGTCTAAGGAATTTGGTTGTACGAGTTCCACTTGTTGGGTTCGTGGAAAAGTGGTGAAGGGTTTGGATTTGTTTTTCTCAAGTTGTAAGACACTATAAGGCTCAAGATCAGTGTCAAGTGTGTGCACTTTGTTGTAGATATACTTCATCTTATGATGAAGAGTGGAAGGCACACCATTCATTTCATGAATCCATGGCCTACCCAAAATGATATTATATGAAACATAATTAGGCATAACATGGATTACTGTGTCTAATATGGCCATTCCAATGGTAAGAGGAAAAGTGATCACATCAAGCAACTTTTGTCCTTTGTTGTCAAATCCATTGAGAGATAAGGAGGTAGGTTGAATGGTTGATTTATCAATATGGAGCCTATCGAAGAGATTGACAGTACACACATTAACAGTAGAGCCACTATCAACAAGGGTTTACTCTATCCCTATGCATTTGTATTGAGATATGATCATGAAAGCTTCATCTTGTTTTTGCACTTCCAAAGTAGGGAGCTCACTTTTGTGGAAAACAATGTCAGAATTCAAGCCTTGAATCATAGCTACTATGTCATTTGTTTACGCATTAGAAGGGACAATAATTTTTGGTAAGGCTTCCTGCATCATGTTGTGATAGTGAGGGGAGGCTTGGATAAAGTCCCATAAATATATTTTAGCGGGAGTATTCCTTAGTTGGTCAAAAAGGTCATACTCCCAAAGGATTGAATTTAAGTGAGGGGCAACATGAAGAATACAAATGGAGGAAGGTAAGGAGGTGGAGGCTGGTTTTTGTGAACATGGGTTGTGGCAGGTGTAATGTGTACATGAGCAATGGTATTATGACTCGGTTGTTGCAACACATTATTATTAGGTGGGTACAAGATTAATTCGGGTTTGGGTTTGGTGGAAGGGGGGTAAAGTATGAGTTGAGGTTGAATAATATTAACATCCTTGAGCAAGGGAGAGGCCAAGGGTGTCTCTTTATTTTCTTCTAAGGATGTAATATTATTATTGTTATGGTTATCCTTATCGGGAATCATGATATCCTCCCTAGGAGGAAGGGTTTTAGGAGAACTACAAACCAACTACTCTTGAAAATCAAAGGTTGGTTCTTCTAAAAGGAATTCATAATAAATAGAGGAATGATCAATGATAGGATGGTCAATAGGGGGATGAGGAGGATAGGATTCTATTTGATTATCAAAGGTCTCATTCGCTTATTCCATACTATTTACCCTAGTAGGAGAGGTAGCTTCAACATAGGTAGGGGAAGCATCAAGAGCACCAATATGATTTTAAAATAGGTTGTGCCAAAGGGGAGGAGCATTAGGGAAGGGAGGGTAAAGATTCTCATGACTTGTAATAGGTGTATCTTCTAACACCAACCTATCCTCTTTGCATCGAGGAGGGATATGAGAAGAACTAGTTTGAGGGTCATGGTTATAGCGACTAGGTAAGGGGATGATGTTTTAATCTTCTTGTTGTTTAATGTTTTCCAAAGAGGAAGGAGGATGAGGAAGACAAGAAATCAAATAATGACCTTCAATGGTTGTGTCTTCTTTCACTAAGATATACCTTCATCACCAATGGAAGAGATTTTAGGAGAAGAACAATTATGATTATCACGATTATCAATGTTTGCATCATCTTGGGTGAAATATTTAGTGGATGAGCTAGGAGAGATCATCATGGGATACATCTAATATGTCCAATTCATCACTACTAAAGGTATTAAGAAGGATGTGATTTGGTGCATATGATATTGTTAAAGTGTTATTTTCATTTTCTAAAGAATCTAATTTAAATGATCTAGAAATTAATGCAACAAATGAAAATAACCTAATGCTATCCACAAGTACCGTGAAGTCTATTTAAAATTTAATAAAAGATATGAAAAATTAAAATTCAATGTAAAGGCATAGAATGCAATGCAAGTTTAATATTTCAAAGAAGGAAAATGATTGATTACATTATGCAATGCTCTGAAAATGACACATTTTAATTGCAAAATTGGAAATGTACATGTATGAAATGAGCTAATTTATGTTATTTTTAATGAAATGCATGCTACATAAACACAAACCATGGATACAAATAGATAATGATACAAAATAGAAGCACAAAAATAGGGTTTTCAACTGTATAAAGGGTAGTTTCAAAGGCCTAAAGGGACTAGGTCACCTAGGGTGGCGACCTAGTCCACCTAGTGATTTTTTTGAGATTTTACAAAATATTTTGATGGATCTAGGTGGTTTTTGTATTGGGTGATTCATACCTAAGCTGAAAATGCAAAAATTTTAGAGATGTGCAATGGTCTAAGATGTAAAAATCCAACCTATATGCACTTTTACTAATGTAATTTTTAAAACCATAGAATGCAATGTAAACAATGCAAAATGCAATGCAGTGAAACCTAGGATGAGAAGAAGCTCCAAAATAGACAAGAGGGTGTAGATGTCGCGTTCACCAAAATGAACCACCAAAAATGAATTAGGTAAAGAGGATTCCCCAATGTGCCTCTAAGGTTTTTCACCTAGAAGCTAGTGAGGAATGAGCTCTCTTTCACACCTTTTCATTTTAGCGTCCATTCGAAAGGGTTAGGGGCTTAAAGTTATGTGTGTGGAATTCCCTAAATCCTCAAAATGGAAAATATAAACTAACTATTAATATAATACCTAAGAAAAGTAAAGTGCTGGAAAACACATTGAGATATGCAAATTATAACCTAAGAAACGTAAACAAACTGTAACAAAAATGAAGGGAAAGGAAGATGTGCACCTATAGGATAAAGAGGGATGGCATGAAGGTCTCGATCCCTAGAAAAAATAATGTAGAATCCAAGAAGGAAACTTACACCATTCTAGGTGACCTAGTCCTTTTTCTGTGAAAATCTACCAGAACCTATTTCTACTAAAAGAGTACTCATATCTATAGAAAACCCTAAAATTCATGTATTGTGGGACTAGGCCACCACTAATGGTGACCAAGTCCCTTTCATCCTTTTGGGACTGAAAGTGGAATCTGGAGGTCTCAGTTTGCACTTTCTACTTCTTCAAGTGTCTGAATCTGAAACCTTGATTTTTGGTTTGTAGGTCTCTTTTATTGATTTTTTTTCCCTATACAATGAGGTATCTTCAACAAGCTTTCAATCCACTCTTGAATGATATCCAAGCTTCCAAGATACCTAAATATGCAAACACACAAAGAGAGAATAAAAGTTTGATTGTTAGAGTATAGGGGTTTGCCTTGGTCAAACCACTCTTAGATAATCAAATCAAATGATGAATTAATGTAATGAAACATGAAATGATTGAGCTAATACCTCACCATGATAATTTATCTTCTGTTGTTGTAGCAATCAGCCCTTGAATGGCTTGGAGAGATGTCTTTATGTCTTAGTATGTAGAAACCCTAGCTTGCTTGAGAAGAATAGTGGATGAGTGCTTGAAAATATTGAGTGAGGAGAAAAATGAGATGGAAGAAGTTAAAAATGAGGGGGAAAACCCTTATTTATAGAATTTGTGCCCTGATTTTCCTGAAATAACACCATATAGGCCGACCTTAGGGTTTTACAGACAAAATCCCGAAAGAATATTAAGTTAAATTTAAATTTTATGTCACATAGGACTAGGTTGCCCAAGGTGGGGACCTAGTACCTGAGAAATTTTGATTATTTTTTGGGGAATAACATGTTAATAATGTTTGTCGAGATTTTCTTCCAAAACACACTAAAGTAAGGCTTATAAGTGCATTAATGGGTCATTATAGAATAAGAAAGGATTGATATAGTGATGAAAAACCTAGGAAAGTGTGAAAATGTATTGCAACACCTTACAACACTTTGGCACAAGGCTGGGAAAGGGGTAAAAAGTGGTTGAAAAGCATCCAAAAGCCATAGGAAAGGGTCAAAATGAGTGAAAAGTGTCAAAGTCTACACTTTTTGGTGACACACTTCCATGTTGAACCAAAAGCCGTTTCTTTGTTTTTTCTTTCTTTATATCATTCATCTAGTTCTTTGAGTATTTGGGGAAGGATAGCTTCATGCTCTATGAGAAATTATAGCACAAACATACTAACTCCAAATCCATAGATCCCTTATGTGTTTATGGGGGCAACCCTTCCTTCCTATTTCATGATGAAGCTTCCTTCTGAAACATTTGACTTGGCATAGGGTTTTTTGAGGAAGCTCTAATGTCTTAGGATCGAAAAAATTGGCTACTTTAAAGAAATTCCTCAGAGTGATGGTGTAGCAACCACTTTATAGTGGGGCCATACAACGATGACATCTTTTGGAAAATTTCACCACATGATTTTCATTTTTTTCTTGTGATGTTCCCTCTTCTTGGTGGTGTCATTAGGTTTGATGTCGTCCAAGAGTGTACAATCTTTTGACATGGCATGATGCAAATGAGGCATCCCATGGGTAGTAATCTAACACTTTGATTTTTCCTCTCTTGGAGACATTAGGCATAATTATCCCTAAGAGGAAGCTTGTTACATGAACAAAGTAAAATCCGCTTTAAAAAAAATTACATTACATTCAAAATCACTTTTGTGGTGCCTTATTAAAGTTATTAGGAGCATAACTTTGGTATAGTTAGTATGATGGGAATCCGATTCACTAGCATGAATTTCTCATTATATAGTGGGAATCTGACACACAAGCATGGATTTCTCAGTAAAACACTTCGTTGGGATAACTCACATAGTGGGAAGACTCAGGTTCCACTACCTCAGAGTGAGCATAATTTGTTATGGACAAACAACCACTACCTCACATCGCGTTGAATCAATTGTGCTTCATCCTTTTGGTTTTTATTTTTCTTCTAGCCTTTGATAGGGTATGATGTTGTATCTTTATTATTGTTGCATAGTTAAGTGTCATGAATGTCTACTTTAGTGTGAGTTTGACATGGGGTCATCCTCTCACTAAAGTGGGGGAAAAATACATTGTTAGAAAAATTATTTTAAACACTTGTTTGATAATTGACATTAAAGTTGAATAAGTGATGTCTTGGAGTAGTGTTGTAATGTCTTGTATATATTAACACTATTCTAGGACCTTATTTAACTAAAATATGCCTTAATTGGTCCTTTGCAAAGGTGTTGTGAAGTGTTGTAACACACTTTCACACTTTTCTAGGACTTATTTGCTTAATTAAGCCTAGTGGGCCCCTTTTCAATAAAAATATACATAATGTATACCTTGTTTAACTGTTGTAATAATTTTAATGTAATTTCACACTTATCTTGGTGGTATTAATTCATTATGGTTAATTGGAGTTATTAAGCCCCTATTTAGGCCTTAATTTTGATACCTCACAAGGATCTTTCCCGTTAATCATAAATAAAATATAAAATTATTTCATTGAGAAAAATTTGGTCCTAGTAAGCTGGGCTAGGACCCATTAGACCATAATGGTGAATGGGTCCTCCCTTAACAAGACCCGCCATTTTTTGTAATCTAGAATTGGTTTTTGGCCTTCTTTCAGCTCCCTAAAGCTTGGTCCGAGAAACATAGCTAGGACTCATTTGTCTTTGGTGGAAAATGGGTCCTCCCTTAATGAGACCCTAATTTTTGAATTTCATTCTAGTGGGAATTTAATTACCTTTCTTCTGAAATTAAGTGTCAACCTTAATTATTTAAATTTCAGGGTTAATCTCCTAATTTTGTATAAATAAGGGGTTAATTCACATTGTTTCTCCTAGAAATTTAATCTAAGAAATCCTAAGAATTAAAGAATTCAATTGATCAAGAATTAGATGATTCATAAGGTATTTCAAGGTAGATTTCAAAGGTTTATTGTAGCAATTCAAGATCATATCATCATTTCAAGGGTTTGATGCATGCATTCATGGTGTTGAGCTATGATTGTGAGTGTAGCATTCAAGATCTATTTAAAACTATTGTCTACATAATTTTAAAGGATCCTAGATCTACATTCTCCATAGCCACTCCATGATAGTTTGTAGATTTACTTAACAAGACAAAATCCAAGGTGACATCATTTGCATATTTCATGCTTCATGCTTCATTTCCTTATTGCATCGTTTGGTTTCATACCTACAAGGGTTTTGATTGAGGGAAACCCCCATCCACTAACAAATAAAAAAAAATCTTCCTTTGACTGTGTAATTATAGATTTTAGAGGTTCAAGATGAAGTTCAACAAGATTTCCACAACAAATTTGTCAAACTTACAAAGTTGCTAAAGTTGTCATTTAAAGTGCAAGATCACTGAAGAGCTCTACAAAATTGAATACTGCCCTCTAGAACTTGATAACCAAGATTTGAAGAGTGTATACATCAAGCTAAAAGATCCTAAAATCAATTTTCTAAAACCCTAAGAGAACCCATTCACCACTGAAGGCGAATAAGTCCTCCATAGCTCAAAAATAACAACTTTCTAGCTAGGTACATAGATTTTTATGCTCTAAAAACTTCCCCCGTAGTTTCTATAATAGTTAGCTTATATTTCTAGTTGTTATTAGCATCATATTTTACATCATTTGAAGTGATTAGGTCTCTTGAAAAATAAGTGGTCCATCTCATTGCTCACAACATTGAGTGGATCCAATTTTTACACCGATCACTAACCAAAATTATTGAGATGTAAGAGGGAACATGAACACCCATTAGAGAGTGGATAAACCTTTTAAGGACAGAGGGACTCGATGGAAAGTGACAGATAGAAAAATAAAATATTCAAAAATGAACTAGGATGGACAAAAGATAATCACTGGTATACACAAGAAGACATGCCAAGCAACACAAACCTAGAGTTAGTCAATAGGGTTTACAAAATTGAAATAGGCCCACCATCCTGAGGGGTTCATACTCTATGATACTCAGGTGGAGCACCCTTGCTCACAAAGGTAGATAGGTAGAGATCTAGTGACACATGGTCATCAATGGATGCAATGACCACATCTTCTCTCTCTCCTTGAGAATTATCATAGTTCAATCGAGGATTTCTATCTCAACCTAAGGAACTACATGGTGAGTAGCTTTGGAGTATCATGCATCCCCCGCACTCCACCAAGTTGTGGCTAAATAAGGGGTCTTAAGCTAAACTAAAACAAAGTGATCTAGGGATTCCTTGATACAATAGGAGGGTGTGTGAGGCACATCTGTGAACACCATCTCATCAAAAGTGTGGGTCACAAACTTTAGGTAAGGTACTAAAAGCTTGGACCAAACCTTCACACCTAACTAGGATTCACCCTAATATCAGTGCTCTTCTAGACACAATGAGACTAGATTGGGTACAACTTTAATTCTCCCCCCTTTATATACCCCATTGGTTCATATGGTTGAGGTCATCCCTTGGGTGATGAAATCCCAAGCAGGTCTCCTAAAGGTCAAGAAATTCTATTTGTTTCTAATACCTAGGCTAAGACATATCACAAGCGAAGAGTATAAATCCAAACTAGTACTCCTAGGTAGACTTAGATTGATTCATGGTTTCTGATCTCGAGGCTCACACATAGTGCAAGGGGAGAGAATATGCCAATGAACCAATCCAAAACACAAGAAAATATTAATTGACCCTTTAAGAAAACAAGTGTGCCTAGATTAGTATGAAAAATATAGTCACATTTGTTTTTGACTGATCATCCTAGAGGAAATAAGTTACTAGTTTTATCCACCAGTCTTTGAAAAATGATAGAAAGCTACACAAAAGGATGATTAGATAGAAAAGAAAATGATGAAAAGTATATAAATTTTAGACTAGCATGGGTGGAAAACCTAACCTAATGAAAAGTAGGGTGCAAAGTGTTAGAGTAATAAGTAATTTAACTTAACTAATTATATCATATTGGTTAATTAACTAAGTCACTTATCACTTTAGTTACTTAAGCTAAACTTAGACACATTAATAATTAATTATTAATTATTAAGTGTGTACACTAGGGTTTCCCTTTTAGGTTTCCTTTTAGGGTTTCTTGATCTCCTTCATAAGGATTGATCACATTGTATTAATTGATTCTCTTAATGCATTTTTTACTGTTTGAGGTTCACATAACATCTTCTTTGGTTCTAGATATTTTTTCTCTGTAATAGGTTATTGCATGCAGGTGATTCTTGGGGCTTGTGAGGTTGAGTTTCTCAAATTCTACATGGTATCAAAGCTCTAGACCTCTGGATTCCTATTCATCTTTTGAAGATATTGCCTCATAGTAATTTTTTCTGTGCAAGTGTTTCAAGTTAGGCTATTTTTTTCGGCATTTTTGGACAAAACGGACCTCGCCATTGAGTCTACAGCACCCAAAACCCCTATATTTAAATAAAGTTTGTCGATTTTTGACACAGTCATCCGAAAAGGAAAAAAAAAAATTCCCCAAAGGTCGTACAACCCCAAGGAACACAGATCGAGGTGAAAATTTGAAAAAAAAATCAAAAAATGCTTTAATAAAAAGCGCTGCCAATTATAAAGCATCGTGCCACCACCACTCAGCCCAACGGCCACCGCTCTGGCACCGGGCGACAACCCAACTTCCGTTGCTGCCCTCTTGCATTGCTTTGCTAGTTTTCATCCCCCTCAAGCTTACCAAACACATACAAGGTCACATCATTAACCGAGAGCTCGCACTCTGCCCTGCCCACTAGTCCAGCTCTTGCGGTGGTCACGTGGGTGACCAGGAGCTTTACCTCCAACCCCCAACCACTAGCCACTAGTCCCCTAGTCTTGCATACAACCAGGGGCCCTTTTTTGAGCTCCTGAGGGCTACTGAAGGTCTACTTAGGTAGTTTTGAGCACTTTTACTAAATTGGGTGTATCTTTGTTGTGGATACGAGATCGGTTCTATCATAATAGATTAGCTTCTAAGACAACAATGCCTTAGTGATTTTCATTTTTCACTTCAAAGACACAAACAACTATACCATAAAGTAGAAACAAAAATAGAAAATCACCCATTCATCCTTTGAGAAAAGTAAATACTAAAATTATAACAGATTCAACACAAGCATAGATTCAAGAACATGAAACAAAAAAAATGAAAGAAAAAACATGTGGACATAGATTTACGTGTGGAAAACCCTTCTAGGAAAAAAACCCCACCCTCAAAAGAACTCAGCTCACTTGTATTATTAAGTAACAAAAATGATTACAATATAAACACAGAGCTATATTCTTCAAGAGGTTACATCTTGTCCATCTAGAGAATGCAAGCAACACAAAATAGAATCTTCACAGAGTTACAATGTCCTCATGACATACTATGTAGATTCCCTTTAGCTACTAACAAATGACTATCACAACCAACCTCACGGCTAGCCCAACCTCTTGTCCTCCACAGGTTCACGTCCTTATTGATCTGAGAGTCTAAGTGTTCATGGTAAAATACCACTCAAACACTCTCAGCCTCTCTCTCTTTGCTCATTCTCTTTATCGAACTACACACAAGATTACTTATCATCTTACACCATGTGCTTACCTATTCTGCCTTTCTCTAGCCTTAAATGGTCACTAGTATAATAAATTATCCACTTGCAAGATTTCCATTTCCAATAACGTGCACCGCTTATTCAATATGCATCGATCCGTGCAACAATAAATCGGTCTCAGACATGTCCATCAACCTTGCTTTAATAATGCAGCTCTATCATAATTAGGAAATAAAACTTCTGGCCAATCTAATCTTAAATATTTGCCACATGTCGCCATTCTATTCGTTCGCAGCTTCTGAAAAATGGTCAAACCTAGTCAAGCTCAGTCAATCGAGCTCCGAGCTCACCCGAGCTCCTACCGCGTTACCGTTGAGCTCACATGACCCAGCCACGGTACAACAATGAGCTCACCCAAGCTCACCCAGCCTTCTACCTCACTACCACTGCCCTATCGAACTCGCCTCATGATATGGCAGTAGACCATCTGAACCCTCCATTTTTGACCACCCTGCACAACCGCCGATCACAATCACCCTTACCGCGGTGTGGCAGTAGCCATTAGACAAGCCTTCAGCAGTCCCATTGAGTTACCGCAGAGACCACCAAGTCTCACCGTGGTAGAGCGGTGACTGCTCAAGCTAACCACTAGCGATCTCATCGTGCTACCGTGGAGACCACCAAGTCTCACCATGCTAGAGTGGTGACCACTCAGACAGACTGCCATAGTCACACCGCGGACACTACATTTAGACATTCCACTACCTGGGCTAGGGCGGTGACAGTCACCACTGACCACTAGTTGCTTTTCGTGGCCACCGTGGTGAGTCTTATCACCGCCTATGGTAAGGTGGTAGACTGCCACACACCAGCATGCCACCTTTGCACCGTACACTGCATTATCTCACCACCAACTGAACCACCCTATGATAAGGCGGTAACCACCATGCCCAGGACCGACGCTTACCATGCCACCACCAGACAAGAAGAAGACTATCACGATAAGGTGGTAACACTGCCCAACCTCTCGACCAAGCAAGGTGGCCCGTAGTACAATAGTAAACCACACAACCACGCCACCAAGGAAACAGTGCAGTGGTATGGTGGTAAAGGAAAAAAAATGAATAAAAATGCCAAGTCTTCAAGGGATTTCAAGCCAGAAAGTTGAGATAGATTTCCCAACAATCTCCCACTTGCCGAAGACTTTCAGGCTTCCTCCAAACACCCGAAGAAGGACCAACACCATGCTTCCATGCTCCAACCAAGACCCTTGCAACGATATAAAAAAAAAATGTCCACCATCTTAGGCAAAAACTCCAAACACAAGAAAACACCAAAGGTAAAAAATCACCAATCTCAAGAACACAAACATCTAATCCTTCAGGTGGAAAAGGCACAACACGAACACCGAAAGAGAAACCATTCTCCAAAACAAGAAAAAACCACCAGCTAGAACAATAACCAGACAACTGACTGCCCCCATCCAACTGATCAAAGCCATGTGACTAAAAATTAGCACACAAAACTCATGCTAAAACATCCAACAACACATACCTCAAAGGTATGACCATTTTGTAACCTCATGCCATCATGTAACCACCCATCAATAGAAAACATAATCACCATATGTAAACCATTCAAAAAGACCAAACATGTCCAGGCAATCCCACTGCAAGGGTACTATCTAGATGAATGCAAAAAAGCACCACCATAATTGATCCAATCATACTAAGTCCACCAATCCTTGCACATAGAAATGAGTAACCATGTATTTATGAGGAACACCTACACTGATGTGCACAACCTACAACCTCCTGCTGCAAGGAACATTTCTCTCATCAATCTTTCATAGTTCTTCCAAGGTTCCATATCTGACTGAAGAAGAGAGCATAGGAACCTTCATGTCATTACCGAAGCAGCAACACAAGATCACAAAAAAAAAATAGTGACCAACCCAGCTCCACAAAGACGTCTTAGATCTAAAGTCAAGAAAATTCAAGAAGAAAAAACCACATTAGAGAGAAATAAAAAATCAAAACATTTAGCATCCTCCTACATACATTTCTAAATGCTAGTTGTGCCAAGAATGATCTTCTTCACATCCCAAAGGGAAAATTCATAACAAAACCCAACAATTCCATGGATGTAAGCACCTGAAAGAAGATCAGACTAACCCATATAACCATCTCCCATCAGTCCTCAAAAGCACAAGGAGATACACAATGTTTTCCACCTTTCATTATGAATCCAAAAGAATCTCAAAACAACTAAAGATTCATATAATGAAAGCAAGCATAGCACACATATGAAAGATATAATTGGTGAATATATTTTAAATAAACTTTACTGCCGAGTAGACCAAGAAGAAAAGAAAAGATGCTCCTCCAAGATATACAAGTCACCATGACTTACCCAAGAGAAATTTCCTTCATGGTCTCTATTGAAATCACATTCAACTATGGTACAGGCTACTCAGACTTTTAGCTTTAACAACAACATTCTCAAAAGAATTCCAGCCTCACCTTATTCTCCATGCATCCATGAGCACCAACAACCTGTCATCTCATGCTAACTCCAAACTTCATTACTGCAATAAATATGAAGTCCTCCAACATCTGAGAAATGTACTCTAAACAAAGAGAAATCCCAAACCACTGTCAAAGCTCCAAAACCTAGGATAGGAACTTACCATGACATCATGATCTACACATCTCCATTAGGATCTATACCATGCTTCAAGTGAACAAGCCATTGTCTCAAGAGCAAAGCAAGATGCCAAAACTCTAATGCACAAGCAAGAGTATACCATGACATAAAGAAAACAAACTCTAAACCAACATCTCAGCCAAAAATAACCAATGTCCTCCATGGCTCCAAGATACTGCACATCTCCAAATAGTGACCATCTAAATGCAAAAAAACTCTTCTACAACAATAGGATCTAAGAGTCCTCAAGAAGAATCTACAACACCAAAGAAGATCATTCACCACCAAGTGGTGAATCCATAGTCACTGCTAAAGTTCCCACTAAACGATGACACCAAGCTTTCCAAGCATTATGACCGACCACACCATCACTGTCAAAAGCTTACACTAGTCAGTGTAACAAGCTTTCCATGACATTGTGATTCACATGCTACTAGTCCATAACTGACTATTCAGGTACTCGAATGCCATTCCTCCTCTCATCTCAAAACAACCACGCCAATGCACAAGTGACCATAGACAAGGTCAACTAACAGATCTGCACCACACTATTACAACCTCATAGATATTGACAGTCCACTTCCGATTTGTCCCACAACAAACATGTAGGTAAGGACAGCCCACAACATTGCACAACTCGTGGATGCAACCAATGAAACCTATAAATCTATCATCGTACTGGAAACTGCAAAAGCTAAGATCATCAAAGAGAACAACCAAAGCAGACAAACATGACTCAAACACCAGATCAACAACAAATCCAATTTGCTAGTCACGTCTACAACTCAAGCACCATAGTCTAGGAAACCAGCAAAGAAAACACCACAAGAATGCTGAATGAAAAACACATACCAAAATTCCTATGCAGAGAAGACTTCACACCTCCTCAAACCATGTTGAACTACAACAATCTCATCCAGTCACACCCCAAAAGCCAGGGTCTAGAAAATAGCTGAACAACAGCTCCACACACCACAAGTTTTTCTTGATCATATAAAACCTACAAAACCATAGTGTTTATAAAACACCCATGCATCTCCATATTCATTGCTCATCTAGATGATTCATGAGTCTGCACATAGCCATCATGATTAACCAAAATAATGAAAAGAAACATGAATATTTAAGATAGAATTTTTAGGAAAATCTACAGAAAACCTCCAGAGCCAAAGACATGAATCTGAACCATGTGAGTACAAGACACAAGTAAGAGAGGAACAACAGGTCCATTTCAAACCAATTCCAAAAACCATAGTCATGCACAAGCATACGAGAGAGCCAGGCTATTCCGAAGTTGTAGACCACTAGGATCAACTTCATAGCCTCCATGCAATCAGAGCAATAGAGAAACCACCTTCGGTGCTAAGTCAGAACACCCAACACAAGCACAATACTCCATGGCTAAACAAAAACACAAGCAACTCCATACTACTAGGGAGCCTCTCACATAGATAGCCAGTATGGAACCACACTTCACTGCAACACAACCACAAGCACATCTCACACCCTTTGCATTAGGAAAATTCATTGCGAGCGAGGAGCTTCATACCATATTGCAATAATATGATCAACTCTAGGAAACTCTAGAGTCTTTCAAAACTATGTGTTGAATCAAAGAAGCAGCTTCCACTCATTGAAGGATCAACCACCAACCGATTTCTCCAGGTTTCCTCAAGCTTGCCAGGCTAAGAAATCATCACAGGAGAAATACCTAGAACTTCAGTAACCAAGAGAAGGCTTTGACACCACTTGTTGGTATCATCAAGCCTTAACCTCCTTCAACCAGCTCTGATACCACTTGTTTGGGATACGAGATCGGTTCTATCATCATAGATTAGCTTCTAAGACAACAATGCCTTAGTGATTTTGATTTTTCACTTCAAAGACACAAACAACTATACCATAAAGTGGAAACATGCACAGTAAATCCCCCATCGATCCTCTAAGAGAAGTAAATGCTAAAATTATAATAGATTCAACACAAGCATAGATTGAAGAACATGAAACAAATAACATGAAAGACAAAACATGTGGGCACACAGATTTACATGGGGAAAACCCTTTTGGGTAAAAAATCCCACCCTCCAAAACACTCGACTCACTTGTATTATTCAGTAACAAAAATGGTTACAATACAAAAAAAGACCTATGCTCTTTAGGAGATTACATCTTGTCCATCTGGAGAGGGCAGGCAACAAGAAATAGAAATTTCACATAGTTACAATGTCCTCATGACATATTGTGTAGATTCCCTTCAGCTCCTCACAAATGACTATCATAGCTAGCCTCATGGCCAGCCTAGCCTCTTGGCCTCCACAAGTTCGCATCCTTATTGATCTGAGAGTCTAATTGTTCATGGTAAAATACCACTCGAACACTCTTAGCTTCTCTCTCTTCACTTATTCTCTTTATTGAACTGCACACAAGATTACTTATCATCTTACACCATGTGCTTACCTGTTTAGCCTTTCTCCAACCTTCAATGGTCATCAAGATAATAAATTATCCACTTGCAAGCTTTTCAGGAAATAAAACTTCTAGCCAATCAGATCTTAAAGATCTGCCATGTGTCGCCATTCCATTCATTTGCAGCTTCTAATAAATGGTCAAACCTAGTCAAGCTCTGTCGACTGAGCTTCGAGTTCACTCGAGCTCCTATCGTGTTACCGTTGACCTCACATGACCCAGCTGTAGTACAGTGGTGAGCTCACTCCATCTCACCAAGCCTTCTACCTCGCTATTGCTGCCCTGTCGCACTCGCCTCGTGGTATGGTAGTAGACCATCTAAGTGCTTTGTTTTTGACTGCCCCACACAACCACCAGTCACGATCACCCTTACCGTGGTGTGGTGGTATCCATTGGATAGGCTGTTAGCGGTCCCACCACACTACCGCAAACACCGCCAGCTCTCACCATGCTAGAGCGGTGACCACTCAGGCTGATTGTAAGCATTCTCACCACGCTACCATGGAGACCGCTAGGTTTCACTACAGTAGAGCGGTGACCACTCAAGTAGACTGCCATGGTCACACCACGACCACCGCGATAAGAAATTCCACTCCCTATGGTGGGGCGGTGACGGTCACCACTGACCGCTGGCCGCTTACCATGACCACCATGGTGAGTATTCTCACCACCTACAGTAAGGTGGTAGACTACCACCCACTAGCATGCCACCTCTGTACCACACACCACGTTACCTCGCCACCAACTGAACCACCCTGTGGTAAGGTGGTAACCGCCATGCCCATGGCTGTCGCTTATTGTGCCACCGCCAGATACGACGAAGACTGTCGCGGTAATGCAGTAACACTGCCCAACTGCTAGACCAACCAAGGTGGCCCATAGTAAAGCGGTAAACCACATAACAATGCAACCAAGGAATTAATGCAGCAGTATGGCAGTAAAGGCCAAAAAATGAAGAAAAAAGCCAAGTCTTCAAGGGATTTTAATCTAGAAAGTTCAGAAAAATTTCCCAACAATCTTGGGCATTTCAACTCTGTTTTTCACAAACAAATAGGTGTTGGAAAGCTGGTTCCGAGCACTATCCAATAGTGCAGGTTTGAGTTTTTTATTTTTTAGTTTTGATGCCTTTTTCTCTTGTAAAAGCCAGAAGTTTTTTTTTTTAGTCCAGGAGGCATACCTTTTACGTCCGAACTTCATTTTGCACAAACGAATAGGCATCACAAAGCTGGTTCAGTGCTCTACAAAATGTTTAGACTTATTTTCCTAGATTTTCCCTAGGTATATTTAATTCAACTTTTTGTGTTTTCACAATTTTCTTAATTACTTGAAAGTTTTCGCACTTGGGAACCTCCTTTTTGCATCGTTTGGCTCTATTTTATTTGATCTACGTGCAGTAAGGTCAGTTTTCTTAGGTTTTTTAATTTGAAGAGTTATTGATCATGGGTTTTTCTACTTACCCTTCAGTTGTAATTTTGGAACTGGGTAATTATGAGTCATGGGAAAAGGGCATACTTACACATTGTAGGTGGCTTAATATTTTTTCTTATTTATATGATCTCATACCTTAACCAGCCACTTTAGAGGAAAATTTAGCATGGGATATCATTAGAGATCACATAGTAGGACTTATATTTTCTAGTGTTGATAATGACACTGTGTGGGCTATATCAAACATTTTGTGTCCCCACCCACTTTGGACACATCTTTGGGAGATATATGGAGATTCCAATCTCTCTCCATTCCCATAGGATCTTGCTTTAGATTGTTTCTTACCCATTTCTTAGAGAGAGAATATACCCTTTGATCATGATACTTTAGAGGAGCTCGAGTATTTAGACATCCTTGCATGTTCTGATGGATCAAAGGCTTGTATAACAGTTCCTACTCTTCAGACTAAGATTACACATTTATCATTTGTGCTCCTAATGACATCAGTATCACCATATTGGACAGTATGGATTCAGATCAACATCATGACCATCTTGGTCACTCATTATCTGCTACATCATGGGATTCTTATTTGCAGACACATTCTTGTTTGTTGAGTCTCACACTGCAGATCTTGAGGATTATTTTGAGGACATACATCTCCTCTACCTTGATAGTCAGGTTATCACTATATGCCCACCATTATCTATGGATTCAGAGGTTGCATTTTAGGAGTCTTCACATCAGTTTGGATTTGACATCATTTTTTTTAGTTTAGATAAAGAGACTCTTCAGTATCCTATCATGGCACACATCTTGAGATAGATTGGTTCATCACTCTTCATAGGGTTTCTTCAACATCGTCCTTTGGATCTGTTTCTTCCCAAGGGGAGGAATATTATCTACTGCTTTAGGATCTGTTCTTGGATTCTACATTAGGAATCTACCATTGTGATGGGAGTTTCTTCATTGTGGGGGGGCCTTCTTGTGTCTTTCTATAACTCCTATGGAGACCATTGTACATGTACTTATATGATAGAAGTTGTATATGGGGGGTATCATGTAATCCACCTTCTATCCTTCTTCTATTAGTGCGTTAAATTTTTTTCTTTCCATTCTATTTTGTGGAGGAGTTTTGTTCCCACTAGGTTTTCTCCTTTACCCCATTTAGTTTAGTTTGCATTACATTTGTACTTGGGTACCTCATAAGACCTTTGTTTTCGGGACCCATCTTTCCTTTCATGCATATTTTTCTATTGTTTTAGCTACTTCCTAAGTTCATCTTAAGGGGGGGTGTTAGAGTAATAAGTTACTTCACTTAATTAATTATATCATATTGGTTAATTAATTAAGTCACTTATCACTTTAGGTACTTAAGCTAAACTTAGGAATATTAATAATTAATTATTAATTATTACTTATTAATTATTAATTATTAAGTGTGCACACTAGGGTTTCCGTTTAGGGTTTCTTGATCTCCTTCATAAGGATTGATCACATTGTATTAATTGGTTCTCTTAATGCATTTTTACTATTTGAGGTTCACAGAACATCTTCTTTGTTTCTCGATATCTTTTCTCTATAATAGGTTATTTCATGTAGGTGATTCTTAGGGCTTGTGAGGTTAGCTTTCTCAACTTCTACATGAAGCCCCTAGAGAGTATTTTTTGGAAAAGGAAAGTATAAAGCACTATAAAAATTTAACTGAAAATTGATGTTTTTATATCTTATCTAGACCATGTGGATTCACCCTTGTAGATCATATATTCAACCATATAGATCATGGATTTTCTCTAATAATCCGCTAGTAGATTTTCCTCTGAAATTTGTCAATTCACCCTAGAAGGTAGGCAGATTTGCCCATGTAGTAGAATCACCTACGTAGTGAATCACCCATGTAGTAGGATCATACTTGTAGAAAAATTTCCCATCAATCTCGTAGAATCATGTATGTGGATAACCTAATGCATACCTATCCATCTAGATCTGGCGAGGGAGGTCAAAAGAAAAATCACCTTTGTAGAGAGAAAAAATGCCTTTCTAGGATGTCGAATCACCCATCAGGAGAAATTGCCTCTATCTTCCAAAAAAGTTTAAATACTAACAAAAAGAAACAACAAAAGTGAAAAATGCACCCATGACATGTGTCCCAGCAAGTTTGCTAGAGATGTGTGCAGTATTTTTGTGCTCTGAAAATGCATGAAATGAACTAAACAATGTAAAACACAAAAAACAAAGAAAAAAACTAAAGATTGGGTGATAAGGAGTTCAAACCAACATAGAAATCCTCCTGTTGTGCATATTTTCTCATGATATATGATGTATATGTGTGATCACTCAAAAATTTGGTAGCATAACAACACTCAAACAAATAATGGGTAAGAGAGATGAAAATGACTAAGTTTTTGGATGAAGCATTGGTATTGAGAGTTGAAGATCAAGGGTTGAGATGCTTTGGTGTATCTCCACCCACATGGTGATGAAAAGTGTCACCATGAAATAGCCTATGAGAGGACAAGGGTATATTAAAGGTGTGATTGTAATCATAGTAATAGCTAAATACACCAGATCCATACAGATTTAAGTTATATTTTACTACCTAAGATACAATCCCAATGAGATGTTTTAAAGCTTCAAAAACCAAGAAACCATTGAACTAAGCATGAAATAAACCATGAAAGAATAAAGAAACCTAATTTGGAACTCCAAACCTTATCCCATTAGGGGATTAGTGTCGTATTGCTATGGAATGATGACCCTTTCCCAATCCCTTGGATCATACGAGAATCTAATCAAATTGCATTGTTTAAAAATAAGCTAAAATTGGTGAGACTATGCTAAGAACAGATAAAGAAGATGAAAAATCTTGATAATTGATACAAGGATGAATAAATATAGTATTCAAATGAGAAACATAATATTTATTTGATGGAAGTGGATCCGTTTCTCTCCAAATGGTGAGGTATTTATAAGAGATAAAATGAAGAATCAATGGTCAAGATGAAAACGATCAATCAATGGTCAAGATGGAATCAAGGGTGAAGACATGGATCGACGATTCTCATCAATGGATGAGAATCAAATATCACAAGGATCAAAGAAACTGTCAAGGGATCAGAATGATTCAAACAAACACACTTTCAAATTCATTATAAAGTTAGAGAGTTTTTTAGGAAAGAATATTCTATTTTTGGAGCCAAATAGAAGAATATTCCTTTGGAATATTCCCTATGCAAGTGGATGGGTGAGGAAAATTAGTAATTAGTTAATTAAAGAAAAAATTTAACCGTGAAAGTTGAGGAATATGAGGATTGTCATTGAAAATAATTAGTTTATTTAATGAAAAGGGGTGAAAATAACATTTAATTAAATAATCTAGGATCATTTAATTAAATGAGAGGAAATAAGGTGTTTAAATTAAATAATTTTTTTTATTCAATTAAACAAGATGAAAGGTGAATGTGAAAGGTGATGATTTAACCTAATAATATTAATTGGATTAATAGATGAAAATGATCCATTTAATTAGATACCTAGGCTTATTCAATTAAATAGTCAAAAAGAAGGTGAATTTAGGAAGAAACAATGTTACTAGTTGGATTTAAGTGTGTGATATCATTTTGGAAAATTTTAAGTTTCTACATTTTCCCCTCTTTGGAAAGAGATACTTGTTACATTGGTTCAAAGATTGATGCTTTTTAGATCAATGTTTTTTCTCAGATAAAAAATTTAAATTCTTGATTTTTTTGAATGCCTCTTGTTGCCCTAGTGGAAGGAATTGAAACAAAGAAAAAGGGGTTCACCCAAAAGTGGATTAACCATATGGAGTAACCTACTTTTATTTAGTTGTTTAACTCACCTATGAGAGATAAAATGCATAAATAACAATCATAAATTAAACCTAATAGTTATAGAAACAATAAGGAAGGTTTTTAAATGTTGAAACAATGTGTATCTTACTGAAAAAGTGTTATTTCAGGCCTCACTAATGACTTGTTTTCCTAGTGGTGAATGACTCCTTGTAAGGGTTCTAGAAAAGTGATTTCTTGGTTTTCTTTTTCAATATTTGCACTCACAGCTCCTAGGTGTTCAACTCTCGAATGTTGGAAATAAATTTTGTAGAGAAATTTTAGTGATCTTACAACGAAGATGACAACTTCAACAAATTTACAATCTTGACACTTTGCAACTTTTATTTTACACTTGATCTTCAATATAAAACCTCCAATCACATATCAAGAGAGAAGACAAATTATTGATTATTAGGGAAAGGGGGTTTTCCTTGGTCAAACCCTGTTTTGGTAATTAAACCTTGTAATGAAATAATGCATGAAAGAAAAGATGAATGAACAATAGTATCCCAAAAATCACCAATCCTTAATTGAATCTTGGATAAATCTGAAACTTAGTATGAATTTGCTTCCATGGATGTGATTCTTGATCATAAAACTTGCTATTAAATCATTTCCTTGAATGCTTGAAGTAATCTTGAATTCTACATCAACATGTTGGGTCCAACAACATACATTCCTTTGATATGATGATATGACCTTTTATTACTGCAATAAAACTTTAATAATCTTCCCTCGAATGCCCTTGAAATGCTCTCTATTTCTCTTGTGAAAATATTAGGGTGATCTGTTGAAATTCTTAGATGAAATTATGTGAATTAACCTTATATTTAAACTTATCTTAAGATTTAATCCCGAAATTCAAATAACACAAGACGATATCAGATCTAGGATTTGAAATCACTAAAATCCCACCAAGAATAAGTACAAAAAGGAGTGTCCTAATTTAAGGAGGACCCATTTGCCATAGGGCGAATGGGTGCTTGCACACTCAACTAGGACATGTTTTGGGGATATTAAATAACATGCCAAAAGGGGCTCTTAGGACCTAGCAAGGATCCATTCACTAGGTGTAAAATGGGTCTTAGGTCACTAGCTTGGAACTCATACCTTGACAAATTAAGTGTTGTGAAATATTATTAATGAGTTTCTAGATTTATCCTTCGGAAATTGTAATAAATAAAGCTTGGATTTGAATTTAAGGGGCCAATTAAGGAAAATTATACCTTTATTAATTAATGAAGCCCTAGATTAGTGTGAAAGTGTAGAAAAACACTTTACAACACCCTAAATAAGGCACCATTAAGGCCATTTTATTAAAAAGGGCCCTAGACTCAATGTGAATGTGTAAAACACATTATAACACTAAATCAAGGCAACATTAGGCTCATTTATTGTTAATTATTTCCAAATTAAGTAAGGAAAAGGGATACTTCTTGTCCCCACTTTAGTGAGAGATTCCCCCATGTCAAACTCACAGTAAAGTAGAAATTCAAGACACTTATGTATGTAGAAATGGAGAAGATACATAATCATAACCTATCAAAGACAGAGAAAAACAAAGGAAAATAAAGGATCAAGCATCAACCATTTCAACACAATTTGGAACATGACTGTTTGTCTGAGAAAAAAGGATGAAGCTTCAAAAATCTATCCAATACAATGTGGACCAGGTCTAGGCTATTTTTTTGTAACATGCGTGCTCACTCTGGGGTAGTGGAACCTCAAGCCATCCACTAGGTGAGTATCCCAATGAGGTTTCAAATGATAGAATCATATTAGCCTTTGATACCATACCAAAGTTATGCTCTTGATAACTTTGATAAAGCACCATAGTGCTAAATTATTTTGAATATATGTCTACAGGATTTTGTTCAAAGGGATTTTACTTTATGTAAGGTCTTCTTCTTAGGGAATATCATGCCTAATGTCCCCAAGAGAGGATAAGTGAAAAATATTAGATTACCACTTATGGGATGTCTTCTTTCATATCATGTCACTAAGGGAAATCATATGCTTAGAAATATCACATTCTTGGAGGACATCAAACCCAATAATACCATGAAAAAAAGGATAAGGGGTATGCCCCCACTTTAGAGTGGTTGCTGACACCATTGTTGTGAGAAAATACTTTAAACTATCCAATATTCCATCTCAAGACATGAGAGCTTAGTCACAAATCCCTATGCCTAGTCATATGTTTGCAAATGAAACTACATCATGGATAAGGGGTTTCCCCCAAAATGCAATACTAAAGATAACTCAATACATAGAATATGAGCCAACTTAAGGCATCTCATCCACATCCCAAGCTTGATATTATATATACATGGAAGGTGGTCAACTAGGACAAAAGAGACAATGGACTAGCGACATACGAGGAAAAAGCTAAGCTAACCCCTTTCCCACACTTAGTGCAAGACAAGGATGAGCCGAGAATGGATGATGATTTGTTGCTCCTTGCAAAAAAGGAATGATTTGCAATTTATGTATAACATGCAATAGTGAGTCTACTATGATCCTACAATGACTACATGGTAAGGAGCGACATCTATTTTTATTGATTATTATGAGTAGACTATCAGATCAGGACACATCGAGGTTAAAGATTTCTTGGAAGAATATTTTGTAAGAGTTTTGATATTGAGTGAAGGCTTTTCTTATTTTTTTGTTTCTTTTGAAGGACAATAACCAAGACCACTAGTTATTTCTTATGTGTTATGCTCTATAGGGAGATGAATACCTTGTTCTCTAGCACCACATCCTTTTCCACTATAACCAAGTTGTTTCATAAGTTCATAAACTCTTCCATAAATATTTTTCATTTCTTTAGAATTTTCTGGTTGCTCATAAACAACTTCATCTAAGTTTGTTGTATAATTTTATTGTTGTTCTAAAGTGGTTGAGGTGGATTCTTTCAAATTTTATGTTGACATTACCAATGTCTCTTTTCCCTTGTTAGACTCTTTTATTATGATCTTGTATTCTCCCATGAATGTAGGTGTGAAATCTAAGGAAACCCAATCATCTTCCAATAACTTTGTGACTTCATCAATGTTCTTCTTCCTTTTCGAATTCCACTTTTACAGCTAGATACAATGCTTTCAAAATGTTAAAAGAAAAAGGGGTTCACCCAAAAGGGGGTTAACCAAATGGAGGAACCTACTTTTACTTATTTTTTTAACTCAATTATGAGAGATAAAATGCATAAATAGAAGCCAAAAAATAATCCCAACTATTATAACAACAATAAGGAAGGTCTTCAGATGTTGAAACAATGTGTACCTTGCTTAAAAAGTGTTGTTTCAGGCCTCATTGAGGACTCATTCACCGAGTGGCAAATGGGTCCTTGCTAGTGTTCTGGAAAAGGGTTTCTTGGGTTCTGTTCTTCAATATTTTCACTCCCATCTCCCATGTGTTCAGCTCCCAAAAGTCAGAAATAAATTTTGTAGAGCACGTTTCATGATCTTGCAAAAAAGATGATAACTTTAGCAACTTTACAATCTTGACAACTTTGCAACTTTTATTCTCCACTCAATCTTCAATCTAAAACCTACAATCACACATCAAGAGAGAATAAAAACTATTGATTGTTAGGGAATGGGGGTTTTCCTTGGCCAAACTCTATTTTGGTAATTAAACCTTGTAATGAACTAATGCATGAAAGGAAATATGAATGAAGAATAATATGCCACAACTCACCAATCCTTAATTGAACCTTGGATAAATGTAAAAATTAGTATGAAGTGGCTTCCATGGAGGTGATTATTGATCATAAAACTTAATATGAAATGATTTCCTTGAATTCTTAAAGTAATCTTCAACTCTACATCAACATGTTAGCTCCAAAAACATGCATGTCTTTGATATCATGATATGACCTTTGATTGCTGCAATATAAATTTAATAATCTACCTTGGAATGCCCTTGAAATTATCATGTGACAATATTAGGGCGCTCTCTTGAAAATTTTAGATGAAACTATGTGAATTAACCCTATATTTATACTTATCTTAAGATTTAGCCCTAAAATTCAGATAGCACAAGCTGACATCAAATCTAGGATTTGAAATCACCAAAATACTACCAAGAATAAGTTCAAAAAGGGGTGTCCTAATTCAAGGAGGACCCATTCGCGATAGGGTGAATGGGTCCTAGCACACTCAACTAGAACAAGTTTTGGGGATCTGAAATAACATGCCAAAGGGAGTCCTAGGACCTAGGAAGGACCCATTAACTAGGTGGAAAATGGTTCCTAAGTCACTAGACTAGGACTCATACCTTGCCAAATTAAGTGTTGTGAAATATTATTAATGAGTGTCATGATTTATCCTTTGAAAATTGCAACAAATAAGGCTTGGATTTTAATTTAAGCGAACAATTAAGGAAAATTAAACCTTAATTAATTAATAAAGCCCTAGATTAGTGTGAAAGTGTAGATAAAAAATTTACAACACCCTAAATAAGGCACCATTAAGTGCATTTTATTAAAAAGGTCCATGGAATAAATTTCAATGTGTAAAACACATTACAACACTAAATCAAGGCAACATTAGGCTCATTTATTGCTAGTTATTCCCAAATTAATTAAGGAAAAGGGATACTTTTTCTATTACTATACGAATTGTAGATGTCAAAATCTGCAAGAGAGACTTAAACAATTTCATGTTGTTAGCACAAAAGTTAGTTTAAATCAGCAAACTTAGACATCCCTATGAAATATTTAACCATGTTAAACAATGCAACTAATGAAAAAAATGCAAGCGAAAAAAAATCATATGCAAACATGATTAACCCTTATCTCATAGTGGATTGGTGCCACTCTGTCATGTAGGTTGCAGCCCTTTCCCAAACCATGATAAGCAAAAGATGCCAAGATGCATAGTGATGAAGATAAAATTAGTTCTCACATGTAGAGAGTAACTTTGTATGAAAATGTGTTATTTTGTTGTGCTCAAATTGTGTTGTAGTTGTTTTGGAGAAATTCTTTGCATTTTATAGATTCAAGGTTAGGAGATTAAGAGATTTTGATGAATGTGGGATTATTCACAAGCCAATGACAAGATGCCACTTGTCAAGGTGTGAGAGGGTGAGGAATGTGCAAGTCTTGGCCAATGTGCCAATTTGAAATTTGAATTTGCATGAAAATACATGTTTAGGGGGGATGAAAAGTGCATTTAATGCCAAATTTGACTTGTGCAAGAGAAATGTAAGAGAATTTAAATGCTTTGTTGGAAGGGACAAATCCTTTGGAGGGAAGATTCAAATTGACAGAACATTCCATCTTGATGCCTTTTTGAAAGTAATTAGAAGAATTAATAAATCAAAGAAAGATTTATTGGTGCAAGTGGGTGGGTTAGTGGAGAGTTTAGATTTGACCCCAGTTGAGTCAAAAACTAAAGAAGGAGTGATTATGATTAGATGTTAATTAATCTAGATTAATTAACTTGGATGATATTAGGAGTTTGACATTTGATTTAAATCATTTTGATTTATTGAACCAAATGAGAAGAACTTAAGGACTTAATGAAATAATTTGATTTATTTAATTAAGCCTGATGAAGCTAAGGATATTAATCAATAAATTGCTTTAATTGATTAATAGTAGAATTGAATGCTGATTAGAGCGGGATGTAAGATGTCTATTTTATGCGTCTCAATTTTTCCCCTCTTTGAAGAAATCTACTCATTGCATTGGTTCAAAGAATGATCAAAAAATTTCTTGATTTTTTCGGATGCCCCAGCGGAAATAAGTACGTTAGTACATTGCCCCCTCGAGAGATCGAGTGAAAAGATTCGATTTGAGGTCGATCTCGTGATAAAGAGGTTCAAAATGGATGTATGGATGGTTAGACTATATGATCTATATGATAATGATGATGTAATGAGATGTTTGTAAGATGCTTAGAATAACAAATCTATATAATCCTAAATAGCTTAAATGATTATGCAAATGCATGTGATATGAACGTGATGGATGATGTGTCCTATGATGATATGATGTGATTATGTAGGGTTGTTGGCTTCATCTCATCTCATAGCCAGTGCAAGAAAGTTAGTTAAGTTGAATATTAGTGTAGAGTTGTTTGTTCCCAAGAGGGATGCACTTGTTTAGAATTAAATATATGCACATCTGAAGCTTATGATGTCACTAAGGGTGAAGAGGTATCCTCGTGGATTGGAATTGTGTATTCATGGATTTTTTATAGGCTAAGGGAATGAGAATCACAATCTTTACATGGTTGCATTAACTTATCTGATTTTTTATTACATTGATCACCAAATATTGTAGCTGATTTAAAAAAAAAAAAAACCATTGTTATGTGTCTAAATTTTTTGGGTCATATCATTTCAATGAGATCATACGTTTTGATCAAAAGGTAAATATTATAATGTTGGCCATCAATTATGTCATGGATATGAAAGAGGGTGCAAATTGAAAATTTAGTGACATTTATTATTGAGTTAAACTTATCAATTGTCGATTTTGTTTTATTTAAAAGGTTTCCTCAAATGGTTGATGTACTTTGAGTGTTTTTTTTTAATTATTATTATCATTTTGCAATACATGCTTAACTCTTATTTGCGATGTTTGCAAGAAAAAGGTTAAGGGTTGATATTAGAATTGAACATTGGACTTAAGCAAAAAATGAGCAGATTTGAGTTGAAGACTTGAATTCTAACTTAACAAAAGCATTTTTTAATGCTTATTATGATTATATTGAGCTTCCATTTTATGCTCTCGTTTTATGTTTCAAACCAAATCACCTTTCAATTTGGATTTAAAATTAATCAGTGATTGATTTTTATATTTTTATTTTCAAAATTGGTTAAAAAGAACCTCAGACATTTACTAGATTTTGATTTGGACTTAAAATTGAACAAGGAAAACTTCACATCTCATTTGGTGCTTTTAAAATGAATTCATCACCCCTTTATGGACTTAAAATGAACAATTTTTTTTCATGTTTTACAATCTTTTTCACAAGTTAATATTATTTAAAATGCATATGCGCTTCTCTCGAACTTCACAATGATCTTGAGAATCAAAATCATTTTGGTGATATTAAGTTGTCAAAAAAGATTTCCTTCACACTTTCATTTTGGGAACTTAAAATTGAACAAAACACTTTGGGAGTGTGAGTAAGCTTTTTGCGAGTGTTCTCCCTTTGTTTCTAAATGAAGGTTGATCAAACTACGGATGAGTTTATTCGCTTTTGTTTAACTTAGAGGGCCTGCCTTCTGGGAAAAAGTACTCACCCAAGGGAATGACCCAACCAAGAACACGCTAAAGCCAAGTGACTTCCAACCGGTATATAAGTGTGGATTCTTGAGGAAAGTTCAAGAATTACAAGGATTATTCTAACGAGATGGATAGAAATGGACTCTCGTCGATGTTGGATAAGCCCCCACAAATAGAATGCCCGAATTAAAACCCTTTTTCTAGAAAAGGCCAAATCCTTGTCTATTTTGTTGGTGCAAAAGGTCATGTCCTTTGAAGAAACCCCACGTTATACATGCGGTTTTGCTGTAGAGATGGAAAGTATTCCATGGGAGATTCATGGGTACTAATGCTTGGTTGACCCGAGAAGTGTGTGCTATGGAGGGGAGCCAGTGTAGTCAAGCATTTAGCCATCTGCACAAAATATGTGCAGCTAGATTCATTCAAGTGGGAACCCAACAAAATATTGTCTCATCATCCTAGGGTTGTAAAAAGTGCTTGGAAGAGAATAATACATTGCTTGGTCCTAAAAACATATGAAAACAAACATTCACAAGACGTTCAAATTTCAAACCTCTTTTAGGAAACAAATACCTCTGATGAATTTAAGCACTCTTGCTTTCCCTAGGGATTATATCCTTAGAGGTTTCTAAGTGCTTGGATTCTATCATCATTTGTTTTCAATAAGGTTAAACATAGGAGACTTTTTCCCTATTTTTCTTGATTTCCACATAATGGACTTTGTGGGATGAAAACGAAAGTGGGAAATTAGACATACAGTTTGAAATATAATCAAGCAAGTTCTTTTGGTAAAAAGAATACACTAAGACAAGATAAAAGAGAAATTGGATTACACGTGTGTTTTCTAACATGATTTTTAGCAAGACCAAAAAACCCAAAACCAAAAGTTCAGGAAGCTTAGTCAAGGATCAAATTCAATCACTTTCATCCATCTCTCAACCATCAAAATCAGTCAAAAATCACCTCACAAATAGCTCTTGGAAACTTTGTAAACATCTTTTATGCTAAAATTTTAGGCGAAATCAAAACCAATTTGTTTGTCTTAAGACACCTAATCAAACCATCATCTTATACATGATTTTTCTCTAGGATAACACAACTTCCTAGGGTTTACAAGTTCATCTTGTTCGGCTTAACACACTTAGCCAAATTATCGAATCATCACATCGTTTGACTTAACACACTTAGTCAAACCGTCCTCTTATGTACAAATCAACTCTAGGATAGCACAACTTCCTAGTGTTTACAACTGCATTTATTAAATTTTGTTTGACTTAACACATTTAGTCAAACTATTAATCCAATCATGATCAATCAAAGTCCTAAAAATTTTAGCATTTCCTTCAAAATTTCTTTAAGAGGTCCATTCATCTGTATCACTCATCTTTCATTTATCTCATCCTCGTCATTGCTTTGATGCTTCAATTATCCTAGTTTTTCACTCCTTTGAACCTAAGGTTTCAACCGATCTAAAGAATTAGAGGTTCATCTCTTACATTCTTGAAAATTGATCTTCATTTTATGGTTCAAACAAGATCACAACACAAGAGGAACATGGAATTTAAACTCAATTACTACATCATGAGCAATTTGAGTCAACCAAACTATCCAAGTCTCACAATGCCAATTGATTATCGAAACTCACATTTATGCAATTCAAACATGGCATCATTATCTCCTCCAAACTTCAATGATACAAATGTGAGTATGCCCAATCTAAAGTTTAGAACACCTTTCCCAATGATATATTTAAATCCAAGTCCAAATCTACAAATCTATCAACCAAGCATTCAATGCATGAGTTTTCCAAACAACACTATCCCACCAAATCCATACATGCCAAATACAAGTTTGTTAAATGTGAACATTTCTAGTCCACACTTGGTGAAATTTGGGATAGATATACTTGCAAATCCCCCTAATTTTGTTCAAAATCCTAGTAGTATATTGGCAACTCCGTATGTGGATTCAAGTCAAGGTAACCCCATGCAAAATCAAAGTTACCTAAATCAAGGCAATATGATTCCCAACCACAACAATATTCAATTTCAATCTATCATGTCAAATCAAAACATCACAACAAATCAGAGTATTATCCAGAATCAACTTGTCCACGCTCCTAGGAAAACACCACAAGGATGCATTTTGAATATGCTTGCTCAACAACCAATTCAACGATATCAAGGGTGTCAAGATCCAAAACAAGATCAAAGTTTGTAGGATAAAATTGCTTCACTTGCCAAAATAGTTGATCCATTGCGCCAAGAGACATATCCACCCCAAAATTAGTACACTCTTCCATTGGTTAAACCATGTCATCAAAGAATTGAGTTGTCTCCACAATCACATTAAGAAAAATATATCCAAAATCAAGAGGTTGGATATCAACAAAATCAACAACAAACTCAATCACCGCATTTCAAAGATCAATCATCGCATCTCAAAGATCAATCACCACATTTCCAAAATCAATCTCCACAAGGTCAATTTAAAGTGAAAATATTACAAGGTCACAAATGAAAATACACACCACTTGAGGAACCAGTCGAATCAGTCTTGCAATGGCTAATCGAAGAAAATCTCATCAAAATCCCTAGTTATGTTAATTATCAAGAACCCATGGTGAAACCACTAGGGTATGACAAGAAACACTTTTGTGATTTTCACAAAGTAAAGGGACACACAACATTATATTGTATTCGACTCAAAAATCTCATCCAAGACCTGATTGATCAAAAGCTAATAACTATTGGGGACATTAATCAAAATTCAACCACTAGCAATAGCATTAAAAATCTCTCCTCCACACTTGTTGATAATGGTGATCAATATCAATCCATCAATGAACACACTGAAGATGTTTCCATCTCATCGAATGATCAAATCAATACACACCAAGAACCACTTTTCAATCATGATCAAAATCCACCAACAATACCCAAAAAAGATCCAATTCAAGAAATGTCAACATCACTTGGTCTTATGGTTGGAATCATTCCCAATCCACCACCACCACCACCAAAACACAACATGGAAAATTCATTCTCTATCATATTGCAAGCTACTCATCAAAAGGCATTGCAAAACCAACAAGCTACACAGCTAGTTGCTCAACAAGCATAAGCACAAGCTCAAGCTCAAGTTCAATCTCAAGCTCAATCCGAACACCAAGCTCGACAGAGGCAAGCACAACATTAACTAGACCAACTACAAGCTTTATGGGAACAACAACAAATGGACCAAAAGCAAGCTTTGTTGGAACAACAACAACAGGGTCAACAACAAGCATTGATGATGCAAATATAGAGATATCAATAGGCCTTGAACACACAACAGAGATTGCAACAAACTCCCACCAAAATCTTTGAAAATGATGATAAAGATCCATCCACCAATGATCGTGTTGACAATGTCTCTACATCACCTAATGAGTTAGAGGACATATCTCAATAATTTACTCCAAGGCATGATTGACATCCTTCACTTAAGTCTAGCAATGGTCCTTTTCGAGACATATTAGCATCCTTTGACCTTATGGTTGTAGATATTGAAGAAATCCTTAACTCACCATTTGATCCAAGTCCATTCAAATATCAAGAGGATATTAAGCCACTTTCCTTTCCTAATGAAAATATCCAAGAGAGCAATCCATCCTTTGAAATCGACCCATGTCAAGAACTTGATCCAAAACATGTCGAAAGTAATTCCAGAATTAGTCAAGATCAAGAATTCTTATCTCTAAGATACTATAATGATCTAATGGGCACTCTTTTATTGATACAAGATGTCACAAATGATGATCATATCCATATAGCACACACTTGTCCATATACCCATGAAATGCTTTCTTTGGATGGACACGTAGATGATCTTCATTCAAAAAAAGAGTCTCATACTCTTGATATCATTACTGAGGGACAAGAGTCTCCTACTCTTAACATTTATACACATGATCAAGAAAAATGTTAAGACCTAGCAGAAATAGATCATGAAGAAGGCTTCTACAGAAGTACTGAATTAGAGACATCATATCAAGACAAATCATAAGGCTTCTACGAAAGTTGCAAATCAGAAACATCCTATGGAGATGTAGAAAAAATAGGTCATAAGGAAGGCTTTTATAGAAATCGTAAATCAGAAACAACATCCTGTGAAGTAAATCACGAGGAATAATTTTATGTGGACAATGAATCATCAACACTTCTTGAAGAAGTATTACAATCTAATATCTCACAAGATCAAGCTAGAGATATCAATAAGGCATTCATCCCACATATGGAGGATCCTATCAGTTATAAACTTGGATCACTCACATTTTTAAGGGCAAGATATTTTATCAATAAAGAAGTTTTCACTTTTGAAGATACGCCATAGAGTAGAAAAGGATTAACACCTTGTTTCCAAAGAAAATCATATCCTATTATAGATAAAAAATTTCAGCAGATGAATTATCAAGGTAGAGGATTAGGCCTACATGGAGAGGGTATCCTAGAACTAGTGCAGATTATTGGAAATCCTAAGTTTCAAGGCCTTGGTTATTCGACAATCAAGGGATCTCAACATATCAGTAATATTTCCACAAAATTGGAGGCAACTTCATCTCAAGCAAATGTCAACATAGGGGGCATGAAGGATCCTTATGATGAAATCAATGCCTTACTACAACCAGCCACGTCATGAATCCTCATCCACCCATCACCCCATCCACGAATTGGGACCAACAACAAAATAAATATTTGAGTCAAAGCACGAAGAAAATCGTCAAAGGAAAAGAAGTAGCGAAGCACGAAGGACAAGTCAAATATATATGGATACCAAAGAATACAAAGAAGGACTATCCCTATCAAACTCCATCAGTCAAAGAAACTATGGGGCAAAATCAAAAATGGAAAAGTATCCATCAAATAAGTTCACAAAGGAAAAAGCAGACTTCTCAAGCAACGCACAAAGTGTACCGAGCAGTTGGTCCTAATTCCATGCACACTTCCATATCCACCCATCATTGCTCATCTTCCCAAGTTTGGAGAGTCAAAGGTTCCAAACTGTCAACCAATCCATATTTTATTCCTAAACACGCTTCATCCATGCCTCTATGCATGATATCCAATTCTCACATTGACCATGTGTTGGAAATGATCCTTCATCATAAGGATTCAAAAGGCACTCTATCACGATGTGCACACAAAGACAAAGTTAACTCCGCTATTAGCAAAGCAGATCAAGAATCTCAAAAGTTGCTTTCAAGTGCACATATCTTGGCAAAGAAAATTCTTCAAGAAGGATATCCATGGAACATTATGACAAAAGCATCAAAATCAGCACCACAAGGTGGTTCAACATCAGCTTAAAATCTCTTAGAAAATACAAAATAAATAAAAAAATAATAAAAATCCAAAAAAAAAAATCAGAAAAAGGATTTGAAAATAGTAAAAAAAAAAAAAATCATCCCCTAGTGAAAACCCTTTCGGTGGCACTTTGGAGAGGTACCATGATGAAAACCTAGCAAATAGGCATCATTTGTAGAATCAATCATCTACGTGCACCAGTTTAGGAGAAAGCATCTTATCACATCCGTAATAAAGCCCGTATTCTAGCCATACCATTCATTCATCCATGAACCATTTATCCAATCCATGATCATTATATCTACATCCATAATCCAAGTCATCTTGATCTTGGAAAATTTTGGAGCACACTTCACACATGTTTATGGTAAACATCTTGACATGGTTCATTTTCATTGATCCCATCCTACCCAATGTTATCTGAGACTTGAAGCATTATCTGAATGAGAATCCTCTATTTTGAACACCCTTATCTTATCACAAGATAATCCATTTATCCATTAATCCCAAAGTCCACCCATGGTCGTTCAAACATTGGTAGACACTGGGGGCAGATATTTGCATCTTGCTTCGAGAAAAAATATTGATCTATATCTTCACACTTATCTGGTGATCTGAGCATTGGAAAATGTGAAATCAAATTGGTTAAAGCATTTGTGATCCAATATCCAAATCACTAGCCCATGACATATTTTGATGAGAATACGTTCCTTATCAACCATGATTGTTCATCCAACATCAATCCAAACAATTCATATCAGTCACATCTAGTGTGCACGTCAGTCTCACATCAAATCATAAAAAAAAAATTGTTCCAAATCAAGCTTCATCAATCTTGATCAATCGAATCCAATCAATTATCACCTTGTTTGACTTAATATGCTTAATCAAACTATCATCTTGTAAACGAGCTTACTCTAGGATAACACAACTTCCTTGGGTTTACAAGTTCATTATCATCTGATTTGACTTAACACACGTAGTCAAATTATCCAATCAAAACCACCTTGTTTGACTTAACACACTTAGTCAAACCACCCCCTTATGTACAAGTTTACTCTAGGATAACACAACTTCCTAGAATTTACAAATGCATTATCACTTTTGTTTGACTTAACACACTTAGTCAAACTATCAATCCATTGATCTAATCAATCAACCTTAAGCTTGGGTCTCAAAACAATCCTGAAACAAAGCATTGATATCATCATGTATCCAAATGCAAATTGTCAAAAATTATGTGAAAATCCAAAAATCCATCAAAAATTCTAAAACATTCAAAAAACATCCAAAAATCAAAAACATTTGAAAATTCATCAAAAATCCAAAAACATCCAAATCATTCAAAAAATCCAAAAACATGTCGAAATATTAGAAAATCTTCAAAACATTCATCACCTTGTCTGAACTACATCGTCTTTGAGCTTGAACGTAGGCAAGGTTGATATTTGATCATCCCTTGAGATAGTTAGGGTCAGTCCTTAGGCGTTTGTTGCATTGGCAATCTGTTTGCCTATCTATTTTATAGTAAGGTCACTCCTTTAGGCATCCGTCACATTGGAAATACGTTTTCCCATCTAGTTTGCATCTTAGGTCAGTTTTTTAAGCAATAAAAAGGGAAAATCCATTTGTCCATCTTATCATCAAGTCACTTTGTCATCAGTTGAACTATGTGGTCTTTGCGTGTATAATGTAGGCAAGGCTAATCTATGGATCAGCTCCTGAGACCCCTAGGATAGGTTTTTTAAGTTAGTCTATTCGTCATAAATCTTGAAAATACCAAAAACATTGAAAAATCTCAAAAATACCAAAAAAATTTGTAAAACATCTCAAAAATTCCAAAAACATTCTCAAAAAATTTGAAAAAACCAAAATGGTGCATCCATTTCATCTCGCTTTCACCTATGATTGTCATCACTCATAGTAACACAATCATCACTTTCACCCTTTGGTGAGTCAGTCAGAAACAAGTTTAGCAGGTTCCAAAGTGAATGCTTAATCATCAAAGTCTTAAGTCTAGATCAGTAAGCAAGCAAGTTGGTCAACTCAGAATATCAATAGCTTATCACCTAAATCAGTCCCATCAAAACCCTAATCACAACATGTCCTAGGATGAAGCTTTCTTGCGATGGACATAAGCATCAAGTACCCCACAGTAGTTAGTCTTGGCTAGTGGTATGAAGAACATTAGATTGTTTGTTTACTTTATTTGGTATTTTTGACTTATCTTATTTTGTGCTAATTCCAAGGACCTCTCCATGATGCCTAAACAAGTTAGGTTTAGAGAGAAAGGAATGGAGCAATGATCATTATCTTTTTATCTGTTGTGGTTGTTGGATATTCTTGTAAAATAACTTTGTCATGCATAATTTTTTTTGTTTGTAGGAAGGATGTTTTAGGTATCTTGTCGACCACATAAGAAGGCTTGCCTTTTTATGTCTTGGCCCAAGATGTCTGGAATATTTGAACTACATTCTGAATAAGGTTATGTTTGTCAAGTGTGAGCAAGAGTACTCCTATCTTTTTGACGAGTCAAAGTCCATCACACTAGGTGCAATGCCATCCTGGTTCTTAATACCTTGATGCATCACACCTACATGTGTTATCAAACATAAAGAAAGGTATGCTCTTTTCCCATCCTTGGATAAGCAATACATCATCACCATTCATCATCATATCCAATAAAGTCTCGATGACTAGGGGACTTGTTGGACTTCTTCATCTTCTTGAATTTAAGGGTTGATCTCTCTCATTCTTCTATCCTCTTTCATGCTAACAATGCATCCATCCTGCATCCATCTTGCATCTTTCATAATCATTTTATTTCATCATATCACAAAATCATCCATCACATCCATCTCACATACATTGCATAATAATTTAATTTGTTTAGGATAAAATAAATGTGTTATTCTAAGCATCTTCCAAACATCTCATTTCCATCATCATTATCATATATATCATATAGTCTAACCATCCATACATTCATTTTGAACCTCTTTATCACGAGACCGACCTCAAATCAAATCTTTTCGCTCGATCTCTTGAGGGGGAAATGGACTAACGTACTTCTTTTCACTAGGGCATCTGAAAAATTAAAAAAAACTTAAATTTTGATGTCAGCGGCATCATTCTTTGAACCAATGCAACAAGTACATTGCCTCAAAGAGGGGAAAAATGTAAACATACAAAAATAACATTTTTAATTAAACATCACATTTGATCATTCTTCCCTCTGAATTAATTAAATCAAATTAATTAATTAACTTCCTAAAGCCCCTTCATTTAATTAAATCATACACACTTAATTAAATCCATTTTCCTCTCATTTGATTTAAAATAAATACAAAAATTTAAATCAAATGTCATATCACCTAAACTCTTGTTAGATTAATCAAATCATGATTAGTTTAATCCTAATTACACGAATCCTCTAGATTCATCCACTTGCACAATAAATCATTTAAATTTATTTATTAAAGCACCTATTTTCCCTCACAAGGGCATATTCCCAAGGAATATGCCCTCATTAACTCCCATGTTTGAATTTTTTGGACAAACAAAATTCCCCCCAAAAACCCTCAACCATACTCATTTATTGCCACTTTGAAGTTTGAATGGGCACATTGGCCAAAACTTGCACAAGAATAGGCCAATCCCATGGTGACAAGTGGCTCTCTCCTATTGGATGCGATTTAGTCCCACATTGCCTAATTTTGGCTTCTCCTCTCTCAACTTCTCCTATAAATGAAATGCATTTTCTCACATTTCAACATCTACATTTAGAGCATCCTTATTATAGGCAACTTGAGTTCAAGATCATCTCATTGTCTATCATTTCATTTGTTTTAGCAAGGGTTGGGAAAGGGCTCTTTCACATATTCAAGGAGCACCAATCCACCATAGAATAGATACATTTCATGTCTTCTTTACATGTTTGATTTAGTTTTATCATTTGTTTTTTGAAGAATGTCATGTTATTCTATGAGGATGTTAGAATCATGCTAACCATTTGCATATTCTAGCACCATTTTGTAGATGTCAAAATCTGCAAGAGAGACTTAAACAATATCATGTTGTTAACAAAAAAGTTAGTTTAAATCAGCAAACTTATACATCACTATGAGATATTTAACCATGTTACACAATGCAACTAATGAAAACAATGAAAGTTAAACAAAAACATATGAAAACATGATTAACCCTTATCTCATATTGGATTGGTGCCACTCTGTCATGTAGGATGCAGCCCTTTCCCAATCCATGATAAGAAAAAGATGCCAAGATGCATAGTGATGAAGAGAAAATTTAGTTCTCACATGTAGAGAGTAACTTTGTATGAAAATGTGTTATTGTGTTGTGCTCAAATTGTGTTGTAGTTGTTTTGGAGAAATTCTTTGCATTTTATAGATTCAAGGTTAGGAGATTAAGAGATTTTGATGAATGTGGGATTATTCACAAGCCAATGACAAGATGCCACTTGTCAAGGTGTGAGAGGGTGAGGAATGTGCAAGTCTTGGCCAATGTGCCAATTTGAAATTTGAATTTGCATGAAAATACATGTTCAGGGGGGACGAAAAGTGCATTTAATGCCAAATTTGACTTGTGCAAGAGACATGTAAGAGCATTTAATGCTTTATTGGAAGGGACAAATCCTTTGGAGGGAAGATTCAAATTGACAGAACATTCCATCTTGATGGATTTTTGAAAGTAATTAGAAGAATTAATAAATCAAAGAAATGATTTATTGGTGCAAGTGGGTGGGCTAGTTGAGAGTTTAGATTTGACTCCAGTTGAGTCAAAAGCTGGAGAATGAGTGATTATGATTAGAGGTTAATTAATCTGGATTAATTAACTTGGATGATATTAGGAGTTCAACATTTGATTTAAATCATTTTGATTTATTAAATCAAATGAGAAGAACTTAATGACTTAATGAAATAATTTGATTTATTTAATTAAGCCTAATGAAGCTAAGGATGTTAATCAATAAATTTCTTTAATTGATTAATAGTAGAATTGAATGTTGATTAGAGTGGGAAGTAAGATGTCTATTTTATGTGTCTATAGGAATTTATCTATTACCCTATCCCCTCAAGAGATTAGGCGAAAAATTGAAATTTTGGGTTGAGATGACGACAAAGATTGAACATATGTTCGGCTCAAAGAAGACGAAAGATACTTTTCTAGAAAGATCAGTTATTTGATGTAGAAAATTTTGTTAATGTATAGATAGTCATCAACCATGGGTAGCATCATGTATATTTTGATATATATCACACATATTTGATACTTGGGTAGAAATGTTAATAGAGATAGAAGAATGAGAAGAATAAAATAAAGGTATTGACCATTGATTTTGAGATTGATTCAAAAGACCAAAAAGTCTATCATCATTCATGAATTTATTAGATATGGTGATGATATTTTTGGTTTTCTTACAGGGATTGGGATGCTTCATCTTCCTTTTTTTTTATATAAAACATAGACAAGAGACATCAAGGTATTAATAAATAGGATGGTGTGGTATCTAATGTGATAGAATTTGCCTCTACAAATAGATAAGATAATTTGTGCTCACACCATGACATACAAAAAAATAGTTGGAATGTAGTTTAGAAGTTTAGAGCATTTCAGACCAAAGTATATGTAATGGTAAACAATCTATTCAAAATGACCTCCCTACACACAACATAGCAAGTATGTGACAAGATTTTTTTACAAGAATATCCCACAAGCACAACAAACAGAAGATAATGATCAAAAGGGGATCAAGTGTCAGATTGAACTTATATTGTGTAAAAGGATGTTGTCATTAATTTCTCAGAAGCGTATGGCATGTTATATATCTGAGTCTAGAAGTGGGAGTGCAAGTTGTAAATTTTTCTTAGAATATTGCATTATTGTCATGTAATTTTGTCATGGTATAGTAAATAAGTCATCTAGCATTCAAAAAGTTAAACCAAAGTCTAGATTTGATATGGGTTTTTGAGAGCTTATCAAAAATATAAGTTGTAGGTCTAGAGGATGTGCATTATGCTCAAAATTGATATATTTGTGCTCTCAGTCTGAATTAGGGTTTTGTAGTTAAACCCTAAGTGTTTATAAGCATGACGACCAAATAGTTCTTATGTTTTCATGTTGACTATATATGGATAGTTACCAGTCATTTAAGTTATAATGTATGCCCTTTAAGTTCATTCAATGAATGGACCCTTCACTAAGTCACCGAGTTGATGATGTCGATATGTTTGTTTGGTGATCGAATGTGCATGTTCAGAGTTAGTAGATCTGATGGCTATCGTTAGATCTTGTGCATTGTGAAAAGATCTTCAAAATTGGTTTGTAGTTGAGTGATGAGTGATGGAAGTCATTCAATGATCATGATCAGGTTGATCATATGGTTCTCGCCAGCCCGCTATGATTATGGTGGGTCCCGAGTAAGCCTCATAGGGAAGCGAGGATTTGTTGAGATCAAATAGGTATTGATCAGATGGTGCCCATTGATGAATGATAGTGCCTTGGTGGGACCAACAACACGTGGTGCCATATCACCCTATCGCTTCACATCGCTATTATGAAGTGGAAAAAATATAGATTTGGGTAATGAGTGATGTGAGTGGAAAGTAATGTCAGTAGGGATAGGTGTTAGAAGGTTATTGAATTTTTTCAGTGTTAGTGCATCGTGCATACACTTCATTGAGATATAACTTTTCCAGTAATATGTGATATGTGTTGAGTAGTTAGTTGAGTATGATGTCAGCAACAGACACATGGAATCAGCCTATCAACCCATGGAGCTTTTGTGAGCCCATTGTTAGAGCCAATAGGATAGTGAGGGATGGTGAAAATTGATTGGTAACTGATCTAATGGTGATCACTATGTTTCTATCTATCATGATTATGCAAGATGGAGGTACATGTAAAGTAGCAATATGTGATGGAATACAAAGAATCAAGGGAGGCAATCGATTGATGGTCATTGCATCATGGAAATGAATGTATGCCATGAGTGATATGGTGATCCATGATGGGTGTGATTTTTATTGAAGTGAAATCAACAATGGAGGTTTAAATATTGTTTATCAAACAATCACATTTTAAATCTCCAATAATGAATGGATAATGAAGGATCATAGCGTGAAGGTAGTAGATGGGTATGTACAGGATCATCATGGAAAAAACAGGCCCTTAAGTGGCAATAAAAATACAAAAAATCAAAGTTAGACAACTTCACGTAAAAATTTGAATAAGTTATCTATATTTTTTCAAAGAAATGTAAAACTAGAATCTGTAGAAAATTGAATGTAGTTTCTAAACTACTAGACCTTTATTTTTATTTTTAAAATCTATTTGGTGAAAATTTGAAATTTCAATGTAGTAGTATTTAAATTTTAGGGTAAAAATAAGAAGTAGGTGTCTGTCTGACCACCCTAACCACAATAAAATGATAATATTTTTTTATAAGCTTTTAGATATAAGTAGAGGACTCATGTCCCGATGTGATGCATATTTTTTTATAAATTTTTTCCAATTAAATAAATAATTATGATTTTTTTATTATAACTTTTAAAAAATATAAAAGTTTGTCTATCTAACCACCTTAACTTGGTCAAAAATTCATGAAATTCAATTTTTTATTTTTTTTAATCCTATAGTATGTGAAGCATAGAATGTGATGGATGTTTTGGATTCAAAAATGTGATATTGTTTGAAAGTTATAGATGTTTTTCAATCAGCCTATCAATCAGGACTTTATTCGTAATTCTAATAGAAAATGAATAATAATTATTTATTAAATTCACGGTAAAGCATAATTTACATTGGTGGAAACTTGAGAATCTCCTCTAAAACCCCTTTTCATTTCATCAATTTTGGGTAAAAAAAAAGTCGTCAGCCACATGGGCCATCATATGGCTTACATATCACCACTTTTTGGCTCATCATGATCCTACACATACCCAGATCAATGATTCAGGTTTGAACATGAAGAAGTCAAAAAAATAACTCCTTTTGATCAAAGTTTCTCCTATGAATTGAAATGGAGGTGATAATTAAATGATTTACCTACATCAATGACATATGTAATGAGCTTTGATGCATAGTGTGGTGGCACAAATTTCTACAAAGGAAAGGATCAAGATCAAATCGAATGATCAAATGGATCCATTTAATGAATATACAATCCTAGGGTTTGATAAAGAGGGAATGAAGGAAAATTCTCTACACTATAATTTAATGTTGTGTGGCTCGATACATGAGTATGACAGTGGAGAAGACATCCAAAAACCCTAATAGAAGTCCTAGAGGAATGCAGAATCCCAAGGAAATTATGATCAAATAACCCTACATAAAACATGTGAGATTATTGTCAAAAAAAAGTAATGGTGTGAAAGAAGGAGATTTTGCACTGAGGAGAAGTGATTTTTGTACTCCAAAGGTGGATAGTGAATGCACTAAAAAGAAAAGGAGAGCTGTAAAATTTTATAGAGGTGCATTGAGGCAGAGCGAGAATGCAATAAAGAAGAAGAGAAGAACAAAGTTGAACCAATGGAGTGCAGAGTAGAGAAGTGGGTTGCTAAGGAAACAACAAAATATTGAGCAGTTGCAGAGTAAGTTGTAACATTGAGTTGTGTTCCTATTGAAAAATTGTTCTAAATTAGATAGGTTGGTGCCATTAGATAATTGAGTTGATGCTCAATTCAAGGTATTGGAGTTTCCTTAGGGTTGGTTCCATTAAAGGTTTTAATAAAATATTTCCTTGTGAGGCTGGATTAGGATAGAAGCTCCTAGTAGTATTTTCTCATCATGATTTTTCCATTTTCAGTTTTCCATGTACATTTTTTGTTATGATTTGTTAATGTGTGTGTGCTTGTTTAAATTGCTTGTTTCATATTTCATTTGCACACTAAGTGTTAAAGTCATCTCTAGAGGTTAAAATGCTAAAATTTTAGTATCTACTGATTCACCCCCCTCTTAGTACATTGTTGTGTTCCAACAATCAAAAGCATTTCAATTTCTCTAGAACCTATAACTCACAAAAAATTAAGAGAAATTCATCAAAAAATGTTAGTATATTCCTCCTAGTGCCAAAGTGTGATTGTAATCATAGTAATAGCTAAATACACCATATCCATATATATTTAAGCCATATTCAACTACCTAAGATACAATCCCAATGAGATGTTCGAAAGCTTGAAAAAATAAGAAACCATTAAACTAAGCATGAAATAAACCATGAAAGCATAAAGAAATCTAATCTAGAACTCCAAACCTTATCCCATTGGTGGATTGGTATCGTATTGAAATGGAATGATGACACTTTCCCAATCCCTAATGGATTGTTGAAAGCTAAGCTAAAAATGAAACGTATAATCGAACTCTATTGTTGAAAGCTAAGCTAAAATTGATGAAACTGTGATAAGGATGGATGAAAATGATGAAAAATATTGCTAATGGAGGAAAGGATGAATAAAGATAGTATTCAAATTAGCAGCATAACTTTTCTTTGATGGAATTGGATCTATTTCTCTCCAAATGGTGAGGTATCTATAGGAGAGAAAATGGATAATCAATGGCCAAGATGAAAAGGATCAATCAATGGTCGAGATGGAATCAAGGGTGGAGACATGGATCAAGGATTCTCATGAACGGATGTGAATAAAAGATCACATGGATCAAAGAAACCATCAAGGCCTCACAATTATTCAAACAAACACACTTTCAAATTTGTTAGAAAGTTTGTTAGAGAGTTTGTTAGGAAAGAATATTCCATTTTTGGAGCTAAATAGAAGAATACTCCTTTGGAATATTCCCTATGCAAGTGATGGGTGAGGAAAATTAGTAATTAGTTAATTAAAACCAAGTTTTGATTGTGCAAGTTGAGGAATGTGAGGATTGTCATTAAATAATTAGTTTATTTAATGAAAAGGGGTTAAAATTACATTTAATTAAATAATTTAGGATCATTTAATTAAATGAGAGGACACAAGGTGTTTAAATTAAATAATTTGTTTTATTTAATTAAACACGATGAAAGGTGAATGTGAAAGGTGACAAATTAACCTAATAACATTAATTAGGTTAATAGATGAAAATGACGCATTTAATTAAATAACTAGGGTTATTCAATTAAATAGTAAAAAAGAAAGTGAATTTAGGAAAAACCAATTTTAGTAATTGGATTTAAGTGTGTGATATCATTGAGGACAATTTTTAGTGTCTACAAAAAGAATTAAAAGTTCCTTTTAATGTTCATGGGGGACTAAAAGGAATTAAAAATTTCATAGGGGCATAGTGATACTAAAAAGGAATTAAAAATTCCTTAAGGGTATGGAGGTTGCTTCTCCAAAAGGAGAAAACAATAAATGATGAGGGGACAAGAGGACATGCCATAAATGGTAAAATGGATTAGGTGACTTAATCATGAGATTAAGTCATGCAAGTGAGAGGGTGGGGTGGAAGATTGGGCTAAAGAAATGGAGTAGAAGCCCAATTGCAAAAGTTGGAGGATATGACACCTCCTAATCATGGATTTGGAATGTGTACATCCCTAATGATTGGATTAGCAAGTAGATTAGGATTATGTGTAGATTTTAGGGATGAGATATATGAGGAATTAAATAAATATGTTATTTATTAAATTCTTTGAGGAAAAGGGTAAAGGGTAAATTATTTAATTATTTAATAAAATACCTTAGAGATTTAGAGGAATTTAGAGGTATTAATTGAATATTATCAATATTACTTAATTAATGTGGATAAGAGGATATTTAATGAAAAGGGATAAATTTGAACAAATGTAAGTCATAAAATTTAGGTGTCCACAATTAGAACTTTGAAAGATACTCTCATAATTACTTTGGAAATATACTCCTCCAATCATTCGTTCATGGATGTTAATGGAATAACAAATACTTTTTGATGAATTAATGGGTGGATTCTATAAATGGCTAGTTGTTGACTCCTCATGGAAATATCAAAAAGAATGAGAGAAATGAAACTCTTATAATAAGGACTCATTGTCCATAGAGCCCAATATGAACAATGGTAATTCCATCTTCTTTAGAGATATCTTTTATTTATCATTATATTTGATTTGTTCGATGTTGTTGTTGTATTGCTAATATGTGGTTGTCATTGATGTCAAAACTATTATCATTGGTGATTTTGAAGGCTATATATGTCAAGGATATTGAGAAAATTGTAATAAATATATTGCAGGAAGCCAATGAAGATGAGAAAGTCAGAATGGTGGAAAGAGTTGTAAGTTGCTAATCTGAAGGTGCACTTCAAAGGGTTTGCTACTGAAACTTTCTAGTATGTTTTCCAAAATTTTCAGAGGTTCGCATCAATATTTGAGGAAGTTATGAAGTTCTATGTGTCTACAGCTATTCAGTTTCTATAGTAGGTGTTCTTCGATGAGGAGGATGAAATTATGGTAATTTCAGTTGTTGTGCATGTACTTGTGACATTCATGGATGAGTCTAGATTGTGATTTATCCTTGTTGTACATTCGCATTGATCATAATGTTCATTATCAGAATTTTTTCTGATGTGTGCTCGAGTTTTTGTGTTCTTGGCCGACATGATGGTGTTAGCGTGTTGCGGATCCATGAGGATTAATATTTTATTATTTGGTGTATTCGAAGGTGTTTTTTTGGGTCCTCACTATGTTGTGACCAACTTGTGCTAGTGTGCATCAAGATTTATTCATGTATTAAGGCTAAAAATTTGAATTTATTCTTTATTTGTGGCTGACTGAATAGTTGATGTAAATTCGTATACCAAATATATAACAATGGTTGTTTTCCTCATTTTGGGGCAGTGCTCGATGTGTGTAAGTGATGTACATGTGTGAATAAAATTCAAATCATTCAAGAGTAGAGCAGAGTGTGAAAGAGATTGAGTATAGTATGGATGAGTGTGTAGAAGTTTTTGTGTGCCTAATCAAAATTTTAATCAAGCTTTTGTAGAAGCTAATTTCTCAGTTCAAACTCATCAAATGGATTTAATCTAATTATTGTATGTAAGGCAATGAGCCTTCCTTTGAGCAGTGTGCTCTAGGAAGTGTGCCTAAATGCAAGTGCATTCCTTATTCATTCTTCATTATACTTCTAACAGGGTATAATCTTGTGGACTAAAATCCACCATGGTTTTTCCCCTAACAGCATTTCCACGTATAAAATCCTAGTGTTCATGTGTCTCTGATGTGTTATTGATTTATGCTTGCACTATTAATTATCAGATCTAATATTTAAGGCTGATTAATGTTGAATAATTTTTATTTTGGTAACAACTAAGTCACCCCCCTCCTCTCAGTTGTCTATCCTTGTTTTTCCAACATGATCAACTCCTTGCTTGACAGGTGTCCTTGATGAAAGATAATCTAATTAAGGTGGCTTGGGTTTATTCTATAAATGAGTGTATCACATATTGTCTCCTTTCCATTGAAACTAAAATGAAGAGAAATAGGTTTGTTTGGTATCAAAAGACTATTTGTTGAACCTATTTTCCTTATTTCATTGGAAAATGAGATCCACACAAAGAATTGACTTACAACCCTTAGGTGAGTCAAATCAAGGTGTGAATCTACAAGTTTTCTTATGACTAAAAGACAGGGGTTAGGTTCACCAAACACTTTTGGGAGAAAGATTAAAAATAGAAAACTAACCCAATCATGCCAAATTAAACTTGAAATAGTATATTAAACTCCAAAGAAGAAGAACCAAAAATTAAATTGTAGATTTGAGAAGGGAAAAACTGCATTTACCGTTCACCAAAAGTGAGTTTATGAAGGTTGACTCAGACTCATTTTCCCATGGGTGAATGGGTCCACAATCAAGGTTTGTCTACAACTTTCAAGAGCCTTTGATACATATCTAAATCATCCAATTTATCCAAGTGACAGTGTCAGAATGTTAGAAATAATTTCTATAGATGAGTTTTCATGAGATGACAAGTATTATGACAACTTTTGCAATTTTTTCAACTTCTTCAAATTTTCTCTTCAAGAGATATTCAAGCTTTCTTCCACCTAGATCTATAAACACAAGAAAAGAGGGATTTTTTTTTTAATTTTTAGTGAATGGGGGTTTTCCTTGGTCAAACCCCATTTGGTAATCAAACCTTGAAATGAATAAAAGCATGAAAGAGGAAATAAAGAATGAATAATGGTATGTTACCACTAAAAAATCCATTAGATAAGTCCTTGAATGAAATTCTACAACTTGTGTGAAATGGCTTCAATGGATGTGGATCTTGATCTTTCAATCTTGCTTGAAATAGTGCTTTGAATGCTTGACTTAATCATGAAATCTACATCATAATGTTAGCTCCAAAAACATGCATGATGCAAGAAGACTTTGATATGATAATTAGATCTTGAATGCTACAATAAAACTCTAATAAATCTACCTTTGAGTTCCTTTGAAATTGCTCTTTATCATCAACTTTAATATAGGAATTCTCACTTTGAATTGCTAGGTTGCTTCTTGAAAATTCTAGGTGAAACATAGTGAAATAACCTTATATTTATAGGTATGTATCCTTAATTTCCCGAAATTCAAATATCACAAGCCTACATTGAATCTCATATTTAAAAATGTTAAAATATGTTAAAATACTAGCAATTGTTTTTAAAAAAGTAGGTCCTAAGGTCTAGATAGGACCCATTCACCCATGGGTGAATGGGTCCTAGGTCCATAAACCTAAGACACAAATTTCTCAATGTTAAGTGTTATGTTAAGGCATTAATAAATGTCGGGTTTCCTCTTTGGAAAATGTAATTAAAAGGTATTGGAAATGAATTCAAGGGCCAATTAAGGCATAATGAAGCTCAATTAATTAAGGTACAACTCTAAATAATTGTTAATGTGTAAAGGCATACACTTCACAACACTAAATTAAGGTACAACTAAGTCCAATTTAACTAGGATGGCACAAACAAGTGAGAAAATATAAAGGGATACATTTTTCAGCACTAAACAAACTTAGAGGCATAGTTCCATATATGTATCAGCTTTGTACTAGTGTCTAGGTATCATTTTCAACATTTATAAATAATTCTAGGACATACAACCAACATGTAATTGGTTGTCTTTCTTGAGGTAGAAATATGTAGCTGATTTATAATTAATTTTTTATCATTTTTTTTTTTAATTCACTCAGTGTGATGGATGATAAAGAATTGGTTAAGGAATAGTTGAACACTATGTGAAGAAGGATTACTTAATCTATATAATCCTTCTTCTAGTGAATGTAGTTTAGGAGAATGACATTGGACCATCTGGTGAGTGTAGTAAATTATTTGATGTAGTAAAAGAATGAAGGCCCTATATAAAGCCACTACATATTGATGATGTGAGAATAGGGAGGGTTAAAACAGGAGTTTGTCTCTTCATTCATCAAGTAATTTTTAATATAAACACTAATATGGTTAAATCTTGGGAGGTTATATTGAGATGACTATTGTTAAATATAATATGTTTTAAGAATACAAAATACATTTTGACTAAAATAATATTTATCATTTTTAAAGACATAAAATATAAAATTACTATTTACTTTTGATCATTTTAAGTTATATAATATTTGAACAAAGATCTTAAAATGAATAAAAATGAATAAATCCTTTTATTTGCTGAATAATATGCAATATATATATAAATTGTCTTTGGTTTCAATTAAAATATTTATAAATATGAATGATAATTAATGATCATAAAATCTTGCACCTCTCTGAATAACCTTATGGGAAATTTAGCGAGTGGGTGACCAATTTGTGCTTCATTGAATGACCTCTAGGATTTTAAAAGAAAGTTGTCTCTTCTTTCTATTTGGGAAAAGGGGTAGAGAGAAATGCAATAAAACATAAAGATCGGGATGCATCAAATATTTTATAACATTTCAAACTTTAACTATCTCTTATAGCTAGTGAGATGGACATATAATACCACAAACCCTTCATTGTTGGGAAGAGAATGAGCAGAGAAGGCTCGAGAAAGCACATTGCAGTATGTCAACTCTCCCCATGGGAAGCATCCTATTGGTGTTTAAAATAACAACCCAGCTAGACTTTGAAACTCTCTAAGAGGTAGCCAACCTCTATATTGAAGAACAATAAAGACTAGTGGCCAACTGACAAGATTCAGTCAAAGACTCACATCTCCTACACTTCTAGCTCTGCAGGACCAAGGTGGGTAAACCTACATGTGTTCATAAGAAATCCATATAACTAATTAGAACACCTTCTGCATACAAATCACAATCCCTACACACTCAAGGGGATAGTCACCATTCTTGGTATTGGCGGACCAGAGAATAATTACCAGCATCGAAGAGTAATGGAATTATCCCACTAATAATAATGAAATACATCCTTAGGGAAGAAATTTTTTTAATATGTGTTAATGTTTAGTATTTGGGTTACCATACTTAGAGCTTACAGTCTTATACCAAAGAGAAGGCTATAAACATTATCAGTGCCTCATTCATTGGGCAACGGAGTCATACAGAGTATAATTCTGATACTGTGAACTTATCTTCATATAGTATTACTATCATGAGATACTTCAATACATTAAGATAGTACTTCTTTGTGAATCCTAAGCATAGACAACCATGAACATGTAATTGACTCTTCAAGCATTTGATTAACTTCTTAAGTTAAAGCAAGAAAACTAACTACATTTTCAATTAATTGTTGAAACTGAAAAGACAAAACCTTGATAACTCCATTCATAATCCATGGCACACACACAGGAGAGTAAACCATCTTAATTTTGTAGATTTCTTTCGATATCAGTAATTAAAAAAGCATAGCATACTAACTATATACAAATCCCTACTCGGGATGATTTCCTAAACTATATGCTCATAACCCTTCAACATTAAAACTATCTGTACATATTCCAAATCCTTGGACCCAAAAAGATGACTCTCTAATGAGCCGTGAAATCTCCTTTTTCTATATTAGGAGAGCAACAAGCATTAGGCTACATTGTCAATACAAAATTGAATTTCAACTCAATGTGAAATTCAAATTCACATTCCTTATCATTCGATAACATCGTGTATGATCAAAGGACTAAAAAAGTGGTTACACAGTAACCAGTCGGAGAACAAAATTTTGTGCAAAGCACACGCACATCCACATCCACAAGAGAAAACACGTCCAACTAACCCACCACTATTCATCACCAAGAGAAAACATGGCCTCGGTACAGGCGACCGCTTTGAGTCCGCGCCTGAGACAGTGACAAAACCTCTTCTTCACGACCAGCCTTGCCAGCATGACCTCTAACAACCGGACCCGGTGCCAATGCAGTTATCAGTTCAACTGCCATGGCCTCCTCATTTACTCCGATGAGTTCAGTTAAAGTGGCCAAGTAACACCTGTAGTCCGAGTCGGTATCAGATTCATCTGAATCCGAAATGATCACCGGGGATGAACAATGCACTAGCTTCTTTTTAGTATTTCTTGTAGCACCCCTGGATGATATGGGTGTAACAGGCTCCATCATGACTGGCAACCCTCGGGATCCCAGCCTTGCACTCCTGCGTTTAATTTATTGATCCATAAAAGAAATAGAGCTCTGCAACACACAGGAGAAGAAACCTTCCTGCACATAGACATAAAAAGATGCAATGTTAATTGCACACAACTTAGTCAACATTTATAGAATGGCCCCAGCATGCAGGGTACAATTAGTTGAAAGCAATTCGAGCACTCAAACAATTAGTGACCAAGATAACCATGAATATTTTTAGTAGGATGGCACTGTTCGCACATTGAAGAGAATCAAGTGGAGATCCTCTAGGGAAGGAAAACCCATGCCATTAATGACACAAGCAACAACCAGGTAATATATGCCACGTAGATAAGTCACACACCCCCTCATTGAAATTGAATCACCAATTCAGAACAAACTTGACAAAAAAGAGGGTTGAGATAAAGTCAATGGATACTGACAATCCATCTCGACGCCTGGGAAAACACATCCAATCAAAAGCCCTCAAAAAATAGCAGATCTAAACCACATAGTGGGACCCATATAGCCCTATTGGCAGAAGAAGAAAAGCCACATGTCACGTTCTCGTAGACCTCACAACACCCTTCAGAATATTTACTCCACTCATGTGAGGTGTCCGAGAAACCATAATTAAGCCTATTATTAATGACCATTGCCAGTGAAAAGACGATCACACATCACTGCCAACACCTTGGGGAGAAAACCCACACATCCATTTATGCCAGATGGTGACATCTCACGAACCTTGCACCACTTTGGTGATGCTAGCAGGAAAACCTGCAAGGTTGGCGAGAAGCGGCCCAAACGCAAACCAGTGATCGGACGATCCAACAGACTTCAGGTAAAACATTCAAGTGGGACCCACACTGAAACTCTCGATGGTATAGAACATAAGCCGTCTTGGTAAAAAGACCGGTGAATCAGGTGAAATGGGGCCGGTAAAGCACGACTCGAGAAGGATAAAACCTCACTTAAGTAACCGGTTGCCCCCCGTAATGAGTCACTACTAGAACATAACAAGAGTGTTTACAAAAGTCGATAATTCAAAGTTATGATGGGTAACTTCGAAACCCTAAGACCTCAGCTCTCATCACTCAAAATGAAATTCCCATCACATCCATTAAGGTCCAACAAAAATAAGAAACCCTAATATTAACAGGAATATTTAGATATTCATAGAGTCCTTCCTCCTTTAAATTCTGCAACATGTTAGTATCCTGATAAATTTCTTCATGGAAATCAACTAACATGTTAGAATCGAACAACCCTATGAAATATTACTCCATTAAAACATGCTAAATCAAGACATTGAAACAACTGGAATTGCCAAATGAACTAATTGAAAGCACAAACAACATGGAGCACACTTATTCCATATTGGATTGGTGCTATCCTTTGTGTAGAAGATATCCCTTTCCCAACCCTTGCTAAGCAAATGATGAAGATGAAATGTTGTGATAATGGACAAAATTACTTCTCATATGAAGAGAATAACTTTGCATGAGAGTGTGCTGTTCTCAAATTGTGTTGTTGTGTTGTTGAAAACCATTGCTTTTATAGATTCAAGGTTGGAAGAGTGAGAGATTTTGATGAATGTGGGATCATTCATAAGCCAATGACAAGATGCCACTTGTCAAGATTTGAGAGGATGAGGAATGTGCAAGTTTTGGCCAATGTGCCCATTTGAATTTTGAAAATGGAAATAAATGCATGTAGTTGAAGGATTTGGGGGAAATGTGTTTGGACAAAAAAGTCAAACTAGGGAGTTAATAACGGCATATTCCTTGGGAATATGCCTTGTGAGGGAAATAGGGGTTTTTAATAAATCAAATTAAATAATTTATTTTGCAAGTGGATGGGCCATGGGTTAGTCTTAGCATTAATTAGGAATTTGACTAATTATGTTAGTGATTAGGTGGTGTGACATTTGATTTGCATTTTTGGGTTTATTTTAAATCAAATGAGAGGAAAATGAATATTGAGCCATTTAATTAAATATATGTGATTTAACTAAATGAAGAGAATTTAGGAGATTGATTAATTAATTAGGACAAAAACCTTAGTGAATTAATTAAATTGGTTTATTTGATTAATAGACGAAATAATGTTCAATAAAGCATGATTAGATCTATGAGTGTATTTTGCATGTCTACAGTTAGCACTCCTCCATATGATGAGAAAAGGGTTGGTAACCCAGATTAGAGAAGGAATTTGAAGTCCTCCATGATCTCACAGACCTTCCTATTCAACACTGCCTAAAAAGCTTTATTTTTTGACATGACCTACTGGTAGGTGATGAATTCGTTTGCTGCCTCACAGCTACCCTCTGGTCAAGAATTCTAGTGTCCCTTAATACATCCTTAGTTGCATTAGAAAGTTTTGAGATCAATGCTCTTAATTTCTCAGCTCGTGGGGTGATTGTGTGTAGAATTTGGTCAACTGCTAGGCCAACCTTTGCATTCAATTCCCGAGCATCCTTTAGAAACTATAAGACTGGTTTGAGGGCTGCAATTGCAACTATGATTCTCTCCAAATGAGTAGATATAAGCTTTCTAAGTATTGGGAAGATTCTAGTTCCCTATGCCATGATCAGTTCCTAAGAAATTGGGACTCCCTTGCTTTCATGTTTTCCTCCAATTGGTTCTTCTCTTGGAGAGCATTTGTAAGCTAGGAGCACAATTTTTTCATCTCCTCATTGTGAGTTAGCAAAATAGACTCAATGTCTTGCTTTCCTTTCTATTTTTTTTGGGGCCTTGTGAGGGTTGTCGGAGCCCTGAGATTAGACCTTATCCAATTCCTTCTACATGCACTTCCTTTCTTCATCCCTTTCTTATTTCTCCTTTTGCATCTCATCATATATGACATACATTTTGGATAAATTTATTTCTAGCCTCTAGCTTTCTTTTGATGCTTTGCATTTGTTTCACATTCAACTGCGATCTCACATTTAAATTTCTCTACCTTCACATAAAGTCAATCCTTCTCACTCTTGGCCTCTTCAAGAAACTTAGCTGGGTATGTGCAAGATCATGATGGGCCAAAAAGTGGCAATATGTAAGCAATATTTTGACCCATGTGGCTGACGACTTTTTTTTTACCCAAAGTTGATGAAACGAAAAGGGTTTTAAAACGAGATTCTTAGCTTTCCACTCATATAAATTTTTCTTTACTTTGAATTTATCTAATAAGTATTATTCATTTTCTACTTGAATTATGAAAAAAGTCCTGATTGATAGGCTAATTAAAAAAAATCTATAACTTTCAAATGGTATCACATTTTTTGAATCCAAAACATACATCACATTCTATGCTTTGCATAATATAGGATTAAAAAAAAAAAAATGAATTTCATGAAGTTTTGACCAAGTTAAGGTGGTTAGACAGAAGAGTTTTTATATTTTTTAAAAGTTGTAATAAAAAATTCATAATTAATTATTTACTTGGAAAAAAATTATAAAAAAATATGCATCGCATCAAGACATGAGTCCTCTACTTATATCTAAAAGCTTATAAAAAAATATTATCATTTTATTGGGGTTAGGGTGGTCAGACAGACACCTACTTCTTATTTTTACCCTAAAATTTAAGTACCACTGCATTGAAATTTCAAATTTTGACCAAATTGATTTAAAAAAATAAATAAAGGTCTAGTAGTTTAGAACTACATTAAATTTGCTACAGATTCTATTTTTACATGTTTTTGAAATAATATAGATAACTTATTCAAATTTTTACGTGAAGTTGTCTAACTTTGATTTTCTGAGTTTTCATCACCACTTAAGGGCCTGTTTTTTTCATGATGATCCTGCACATACCCTGTTGCTTCACCCTACTATCTCTGTAACTTCCTCAAATGGGATATCTCCAAATCTTTTCCTTTGATTTCTTCTTGTAGCCTATCAACTTTGGTTTTTTGTTCGCAAACTTTGTCTCGCACTTCATCAACCTTTTGTCTAGCTTTTCATAGTTAGTGTAGACCACCTTCTCAGTTTCTTTGGATAGAACCACTTTGTTTTTTGGAAGAGTCTCACTAAAGTTGAGGCCCGCAACTTTGATGTAATAATCTTTAAACCATAGTTCTCCCTCTATCTTGGACATTAGCGACCTCATAGAGGTGATCAAGAGAACATTTTTCTCTTAATAAAACCAAGTCTCCAAATTTTTGAGTAGCATTGAAAAGGGAGGGATGCCATATGTGGAATGAGAAGGATAGACACTAATCAGATTAAAAGGGGAAGTGGGCAGAAAAAGAGGCATTTTCATAGAAGTAGATAGGGATGGTGAAGCTGGTAACATGTATTCATTAGAATTTTGAATGGGTTCCCTTGACAGGGTGAGTAGAGAATCAATTGTGGTTGACACAGATGATGCTTGTTTGGCGCATAGGGTTTCTTCGTTAAGTTCATTGTCAAATATGGTTGTGGGTGTGTTCAGGATGAGGAAATAAGAACCCATGGATGGAGGATTATTTTTAGCAGATGAGGGCATAGGAACAACTAAATATGTAGTAGAAGAAAGAAGGGCGGGTGCAAGACTTACCTAAACTATCAAAGTTGAAAATATTGATGGAGTGGATTCTACCTCTTCTTCCCCTCTACTTGATATGCCTAGTTTTCCTAAATATTGGACTCATCTCCTCTTTGCAAGGGCCAAACTAGTGGATTCAAATTCTCTCATGGTTGATCCCACTAAAACTTGGGCCCTTGCAGCTATAGAAAATCTCTTTGGAGATCGTCAAGTCCTTTTTCCCTTTGGTAAGGTGCTGGTGGAATATATAACCTACGAGCCTTTGTGTTTTGACCCCTTTCATTTTCCTTTTTCTGTATTGAGTTGTTGATGCTGGTAGGTGTAGAGTGGCACTTCCTCAGGTCCAAGCTTTCAATCTAATTCAAGATTACTATCATCAGTTTTGACCTCAATGTCATAGATTTGGTCAAATTTCTCATTCTATGGCTTAACCTCTCCATATAAGGAGTTCAAGTTCTTGATTTTCTACATGTACTTTCAAAATGCAACCATCTTCCTCGGTCCATTTCGGTGCTTTTTCCGAATTATTCCACCTGAACATAAAAGTCGAGCCAAGGGGGTTGTACATATGGTATAAAGGCTAGGTCAATGTAGAGATCTTCCCTTTCTTCTGTTGGTTTCTTCCTTGACACAAAATATTCCCACTCTTTATGTTTTACGGTCAAAAGATGTCCCTTTGGATTGTATCTCCATGCATCACAAACGAGAACCCGACCTACACAAGCCAATCTGCTAGTCACCACTTCCTTCTCTTCCAACTATTACCTAAAGTTTGGCAATGGTAAGGGGAATTAGGTAAAGTGCCTTTGTATGCCTCCCATTGCCATAGGCCTTGTTGAAAATAGTTGCTTGGCAGTATGCCTCAAGGCAAAGGTAATGTTTTTTACAAATTTAGGGAGCATAAAAGGCAACTCAATAAAACCTTGAAATTTGATGGAGAAAAAGTTGGCTCCTAGAAAATAATCCTCCAGGGCCTAGTGGCTTTTCATCCATTCTAAGGCTTCATGGGAAAACTGATCTGGAGAGTGTGGAGACAAATCTAAGAGTACTGGTTGTATTAAGTAATCAAAAAATGAATAATAATCCCATGTTTTGGAAAGCACATGGTTCCAAACCGAAACTGGCTAGTATAACCCTTTTGCATCAAACTTATTGAGCAACAAATATGCTCTTAAAAATTCAGATTTTTGATCTAAACTTAAGCATCCTAGAAAAGGAGAATACCTGAACCAAAAAGCAGTGCCATAATTCTTTAATTGATCTAGCATCTTTTCAACCAATACATTAGAAAAATAAAAATTCTTTTGGCTCCTCTCTTTTCTGAGCATGAAAGCCAAGCCCGCCTAGAATGCGTAAACCTTTTCATCATCTTCAAAGTAGTAAATATAAGCTGATATTGAGAAAATTCCCTGCACTTCTGCTTTGAATTTTCTACATACTAGGGGGGAGACAAGTTGCTTTCCATCTAGCTTCTCACTTGTTTCATCCATATAAAATTTTAGTTTCTTGTCTTTGGTTCTCAATAAATCTTTCATTCTTTTATGTTTGAATCTCTTAGTATCCTAGTTTATACAGATGCACAACATATCTTGGATGGTTGTTGCATTGATAGTAACCGTCAACCAGTTTCCATTAATAACCCCTATTTCTTTATCTAACCTTATCACACATGTATCCACTAGCTTTGGGCATGGGTGTATGGAGGGTAATATGAATTATGGAAAACTACAATACCAGAGCCGTGACACAAAGCCCTCAGTTGACCCATGGGCAATCATTCTTTGCATTGCTCCTTCCCTAAGGATTTTAGGGCTTACATGCATTAACTTTAGGTCAAAAATATTATCTATGAAATCTTTAATCACCTCCTCCTTAATGGGGTTGCCTTCCTATATGGTTTTGGTATGCAGAAAACTTCGGTCGTCTGGCATTGGGGCATTAGCATATGAATCCTTTGGAACAACATATGAATCATTGTAGCCCCACATGGTTTCAAAAATTGTGTGAAACCAACTCTTTGGAAGAGCTCCCAAAGGTCAATATTCTACTTTAGAGCCTTGCAGGAGATAGGTTATGTGCGGAATCTCAAACCACCCATCTTAGCAAATTCATACACCCACTGAAGATGCAAGAAATTTGAGAAATCTAAAGGAATGATGTGGGAAAAAACACAAAAAATCCTTCTTCCCCTTTTCTAAAAATTCTAATGTGCTTTTTAGTATTTGAGTGGCAATGTAAATATTAAGAAATCATATTTCTTCTATCAAGATCACCCATGGTGGAGGTTCAAATTCTCTCATAGAATATAGACCTCGTCGTCTTCTAGTGAGCAACTATAATGGCAACATTAATGATAACAAGAAGTAGAGGTCCCTTCATATAAGCAAGAAGAGGGAATCACATGAGCAAGATGTAGATATCCAATCTATATCTAGGAATGAAATGCCACTTGTGTGAACTAGAGTGTGAGTAAAATCCTCAACCCTACAATCAAAGGTTTTCTTGCAATCAATAAAATAATTACAAGAAAAGTGAGTAAAGGTATGTGAGATATAATCCCTTGTGAATGCCTTGGGGATATCATTAATATAATCCATGTAGATCTCTTTACCTGAATTGGGGGTGAGAACAAGCCACAACAAGGAAATTAGGATAACTAATCAAAGATTTACCATAGCATAAGAAAAATCTATCAAGTCTCCATGGCCAACCTTAGATTGAGAAGTCATATCAAGGGGGGTAAGTAGCAGTCAAGTTGATTATGCAAAAAAATGTGCTGAAAGGTTCTTGAGATATTTGGATTCCAATTCTAATAAGTTCTCTTTTTCTAAAATAAACCCAGGTTGCAAGCCAAGTTTGCAACACCATTACCTTCCTTGAAGATATCATCAATTTTAATTTGAAGAAAAAATTTAAAGTCCCTTCTATAATTTTTAATTATACTATGTATCCTCCAAGCAGGGGGGCTTTTTATTGAGGAGGAGACTCACAACAAGTTGGGAGTCACCTTCAATTTTCACCTTAAGTAATCCCAACCATAGGAGTCGCTTGATCCCCCACCAAGCTGCTATAGCTTCAGTCGCATTGTTGGATTTAACACTAATGGCTTGCCATGATCATCTATTATAACTCTTCCTACAATGGTAGTCTTAGGGTTCCCCTTAGAACAATCATCAAAATTGAGCTTAGCCCACACTATGCATGAAGGTCTCCATTTTATCATTTCTCTAGCAAAGATATTAGCCCAATTAAGATTAGTTAGGCTTTAGGTTTTTCCCCGATTCTATTCAACCCTTAACTCCATCTAACTAGGCATTCTCTTAGAGGGTTTGAATGCCAGAGAGGAAAATTTCTCCTAAATACTATTCTTGATGATTCGAAAGATGTTTTTACTATTTCTTGACTGATCCGTGAAGGCCCTATTGTTCCTATGTTTCCACAACTACCAAGAGACAAGATAGGGAATTTGTTTTGAGATTTCACAAATGACAAGATGTTTTAAAGGAGAGACTAAACAACAAGAGGTAAGGAAATCCTTGAGATTGAGGGGGAAAGACAAAGGAATAGAAAAGTGGGTTAAAACCTCCCCCCAAACCTCTTTGGCAAGAGCGCAATGGAGGACATGATCGATAGTTTCTTCCATGTTGAGACAAAGCCTACATCTATTAATAAGGTGAAATCCCAGTCAGTTTAGGTTGTCAATGGTAAGGATCTTGTTATGGATGGCTACGCACCAAAAACAACTAACTTTAAGAAGAACCTTGTTGTTCAAGGCCAAATTCCAATTGAATCTAGAATCATTTTTATCATTGACAATGACAGTGTAGATAGTTTTAACAAAGAAGCATTCAAATAGGTTGAAAAGCCAACAATAAATATTCTTCGAATCAGTCTCAAAATTAGCTTGTTATATATCTTATATATATCTAGAAAATAATGTAAAATTAGAAAACAATACGAACTGTTAGTAATAAATACAAAATATCTTAAATTTACGTTTTTTAATTATATTAAAAAATATTAAAGATAACCTTGTTAAAAATATGATAAAAACTAAAAGCAATTATATTCTATTTTTCGAAATATTAAAAATTAATAATTTTTTATAATCAGTATTAGAAATTAAAATATTATATTATATTTATATGTAATATTTTTTATGATTTACATATAATTTAAAATGTTATATATACGCTATCTAAAAGCATACCAAATCAAACTATACCATCTAATAAAATTTTAAATTGCAATATACCATCTAAAAATTAAAAAAAGCTAGTTCATGAACGAAGGCCGATGATATATTTAGCGTGTTCGACATTTACGGCAGTTCCTGCGGGTTGTCAAGTTTCTAATTATTTCTTTTATTGTCTTCCAACTTCGTACTGAATCTTAATTGACGTAATGTGATGGACCCATTGACCAATTCTTCATGGGTTGTTAGCAGAACGTGAAATGAAAGTCAATTGTCTGACAAATGCTTACCACAAAAACAAGATAAAAAAATAAAAGAAATACTTAAGTTCATCTGAATCTGTTATCACTGTATATCTGAATACCATGTATTATCATTCACAGCTCTACAGAATTTCTGTTAAGCAGACCGGAATTTCACTTAGGCCGTACAGTGGTTAAGGTATGCCAATACACTTTCAAAGATCGAATTAATCCATGCATTTAGAGAAATTTTATATCTACTATTGAAATATTACATTTCGTCTTCTGACTAATGATCAGTGAGTACTATCATGTATTCAAAAAATTAAGTGAATTTCAGCCAAATTTATGGTTTGGTCTGGGGTGCTTTGGGAAACCTTATTCCATTCCCACAGATAAGCTTAGAGTTAACCTCCTGCTACAATTAGGTTGAAATTCTAAAGTGGTATTATTGTAGGAGATATGGTGCAAGGTCCATGTTGCAATGAAAAGGAAGTCAAGAAGGCTCCATGGAGCACAAACTCATCCAATATATACATAAGCACAGCCATGGTAATTGGCGTAAGATTCCAAAGCATGCAGGTAACTTTCTTTTCAACAAAATGACCAAGTTCAGCTGGGTATCAGTTCGAATTTAATTTACATGATTAGTTCAATGTTTGAAGCTTAAATATTCCATCTGACGTTTTATTTCACTCAGTTTACATGCAAGTCTTAAATCTTGTTTTATGTTCGATGATATGTATTCACATAACATGAATAAACATTGGGTGTGATGATTCAGGCTTATTAAGTTAGGAGAAGAGTTGCAGGCTGTATTGGACCAACTATTTGTGACCTGATTTACAGCGAGGAAGATTCTCTTCTGAGGAAGACCAAATAATACAACTCTACCATGCTCCAATTAATTTCATATGTTTGGCATTTTGAAATCGGACGAAATGGTACCTCTATCATCTACATATTTCATTAATACAGAAAATAATAAAGGCTATTGAAGAAATATGCCAAAATTTTGGATTGTAGTTCGGGCAGACTTACCTGTATTATGAGACATCGAGAATAATTTGGTATTATTTTAGTTTAAATACATAATGGTCAAGATTACTAAGTATATCACGCCTGACAGGATACCAATGTATATGAAGAAATAGGGGAAGTAGTGTGGTGTCAATCCCTAACCAACTCTGTGGGATAAGACGCTGTTTAATTCACATTTATTAGATTGTAAATAATGATTTATTTTTCTTTTGATCCATTATACCTGATATGAATGCATATACGGTGGACAAGGTAATTTTTATTAGTTTAGAATAATCATTCTAAAAGAATAATGATAAATATTTATTACATATAATTTAAATATAGGTAATTTGAGTAATAACAAGTCTTATATTAATTATTAATAAATAAGTATAAAATATTTTTTTATAGCTGTTTAAAATATTTATTTTCTTTTATGTTTTGTTAACAATAAAATGGTTACAACGTGCTTAGAAGATAGTGATTAGTAGTAGTTGGGTAGGGTTTAGTAGTGGGGATAGTTTTAAAGAGTATTATATTCTATTTATTTTTAAAAGAAATATTTTCATTAGTTGTTTAAAAATGTTGTAATGATTTGAAAAAATCTTATATGATTATTCAGAGAAAAATAAACTTTCCTTAAGATTGGTCTAGACCAATATTAAAATTGTTGCTTTATGTTTAGGGAGATAAAACAAGAAATTTCCTACAAGTTTCACTCAAGGAAAACCCTAGAGATCTCAAACTAAAGTATGCAAAGGAGAAAGAGATCTTGCAATAGGGTTGTCCTAGGGTCTGATTATAAATTGAAGAGGGGTTCACCACCAAGCTAGTGCTTGGAAAGACTAATGAATTGCAAGAACTAATGACAAAACTCGATGATATGCAAAGCTTGATTAAATGACCTAAAAATGCAAGTAAATCAGAATAAAAAGTTGTAAAATCATAAGTGTGCACCTAGAAACCTATGGAGGCTTGATTTAATATTTGAAATTCTATATATCCTAAAATTAGGGAACACTACGAATCATACGCCAGCTTGGATGTATCAGTCCCAGACTAGGGTTTCTGGTCTAGAGCAGGTTTCTGACAGTGTAGATTCAACATTTGTAAAAATATTGAAATTTTCTTGTAGTGGGACTCATATGCCACTTCTAGTGTATCAGTCTTGTTTCGCTTTTTCGAGAATTCAAAGTTTAGATCTGTGCTCCAATCTTTGCTTTTCCCTTCCAAATTGATTTTCAGATCTGGACCTATAAAAATATCTACAAAACATAATATAGAATTGATTTTATTATGGGGGGTTTTCCTTGGTCAAACCCCTAGTTTGGTAATTAAACCTTGATAGAACAATGAATCTTGAATCTAAATATCAGAATAAACCCTAATCTTAAGTGTGTCTGAGATTAGGAAATTTGAAATGCAATGCAACCCTATTCTAATGTTCTAGAATGAAATGTATGAATGAAACATAGACATGAATGACTTAATCTCAAAGATATCTAATCATCCTAATAAGCCAAAATAATGCTTGTACATTTATTAGGCTAAAAGTAGAGTGACAATGGAGGATGGAATCACTTAGGAAACAAGTCATTAGACTTGGCTTGATGGCTAGTGGCATCTCCCCAACCGAGAATCCATCATGATTCACCATAAACAACCATAATCAACCCTTGACAATGCTAGATATTGAATGAAAGTGAGCTTGAAGACCAAAAAGAAAAACAATAATGTTGATTCAAGGCTTCAACTTTGCCGATCACTTGTTCTTGAATGCTCTTGTGAAGAATGCTTAGATCTTGAAAAAAAAAAATTAGATTATTTTTTGGATGAAAAATGACTTTAGAAGCTTGTTTATATAGGCATTACACCTAATTTACCATTATTTAGATCTCAAAAGATGACATCAACCAAAAATTTGAATAAAAAACTTGAATTTCCCACTCAAACCCTAAAAAGGGCCCAAATGGGACTCATACACCACTCTTGGCATATGGGTCCCACCTAAGGGAACTCATAAGTCAGAAGTAGTGTATGACTCCCACCCTAGATTTTTGGGGTTGGTTAGAATTTTTTATGCCGTTTTAGATTTTATCAAGATTTTTGGTCGAAATAAGCCTCGAGATCCAAAATATAGGGTTTTAGGGGCCTATTAATGATGAATTAAAGTGTGTTTAATGCAAGGGTACAAAAATAGGTCCAAATTAGGCAAGAAATTATACTATCTCAGAGAAGGAAGTACAATTTTTTTTGCCACATTTAGCCCCACCTTTAGCACCCATATGACTCTACATGCATATGCAAGCTAAAGTACTAGATGAACAATACACTTCATTTCATAAAAGGATACTCATAATGCGGGAGAATGAAGCCCCCACTTTAACTATTTGAAAAACCACAATGTTAGGGAACACATCTTGTAACACAAACTTGTTATTCATCAAAAAATCCTTTTATCTATTTTCTCAAATTTGAGGGTAGATGTATGCACCCCCTTGATTATTCTTGCTTTATGAAGGTCAAATCAAGGTAGAAATATAGCCTCATCAAATTGGATAAGTCATATCATAGGGTATTTCTAAGTACCGTACTGCATAATGTTAGAAATTTGATGAGAATAGAAGCGAGATCATGATTCTCATGCAACAAACAATGTCAAAAATGGAGTTTGCTAGCCCCCGGTATGCTAATTTGAATGAAAAGCACTCTTAACCCTAATATAGTAAAACCCTAATTTTTACATATATAAGAGTGAAAAGTGAAGTAATTTCTAATTATTTTATCCTTTACCTTCTTCTAGTTTGACTTTGTTGGAGAGTAGGTAAAAATGTCGAGACAATGAGAGTATAGGCCTTTGAGAATTGATACACTACAATAGGAGGTAATGTGAAGCAACCTTCAACACCAAGTAAGTTGATTTTTTGTACCTTAGCTTTCTTTTTATTTGTTTGGTTTATAATTTAATGCATTTCTAGGTTGATTTAGGGCCCTGGAAGAAAATTTTGCACATCATCCCTTTTTCAAGGGTAGATAAGTTAGATGCTTGTAAGTTTTCTTTTGAGTTTTGTATTGAAATAACCACTGGATGATTTTGTTTTTCATCTTCTTTTCTTGTGTAACATAAATTTTTGTACCCACTTAGGGTTCTCTAACACTTCTAGGGTTTTTCACCTAAAAGGAGAGAGGGATACCAAAATGCTAATGTTACATTCAAAGATTAAGGGGGAAATGTATGTGGAATGTGTGTGTGATTTGAATGTGTCTAAATGCAATGATATAAATGCTGGAAATAGATAGAAAATACTAAACACTTAGAAAATGCAACTTGTTTGAAAACACATTGTGATATGTAGAAAGATAGATTGAAATGCAATATAGAACAAGGTAGAAGAGTAAATAAGAAGGAGCGCACTTGGAATGTGAAGAGAGACAAGCTGGAGGTCTGGAAACCTAAAAAAATTGATGCATAAGCCAACTGGGACACTTGTGCCAATCTGGGCAACTTAGTCTAGTTTCTAAGACAATCTGTCAAAACAAGTTTTAGACAAAAGAATACTCAAATCTCCAGAAAACCCTTTTCAGGCCTACAAGTGGGACTAATTAGCCATTGATGGCGACTTAGTCCACTTTTTCATTTTAGGAAATCTGAAGGTGTAATCTATAGCTCTCGGTCTCCACTTATATTCCTAACAAGTCTCTAGATCCAAAACTGCAGAATCTTGTATGTAAGTGTTCTCCAAGCCTCTTTTAGGGTTTTGAACACCTTGAAGGGCTTTGATAAATTGTTGAATATTTTTCCACCATTTTTCTTTGCCAAATCTATATACAAGACCTGCAAATCATATAAAGAGGGAAATATTATTGATTGTTAGGGCATGGGGGTTTGCCTTGGTCAAGCCCCTTTTAGATAATTAAATCAAGTGACAAAATTCGATAAGAAAGCATGAAATGTGAAGTAATGGACTTAGTACATTGCCTTGATGATGATTGATCTTAATTTTTTGTAGCAATCAACCCTTGAATACTTCAAAAAGATGTCTTGATGACTTAGAATACTCAAACCCTAGATTGCTTGAAAAGAATGAGAGATGAGTGATTGAGTAGAAGTGAGGTGTAGAAGATAAGAGATGCAAAATATGAAAAATAAGGGGAAAACCCTTTATTTATACATGTTATGCCCCAATTTCCTAGAAATAACACCTCACAGGCCGACCTTAGGGTTTAGGAGACAAAATTGTATGAGAATTTTAAGTGAAAATTATTTTTTAAGCCAAATGGGACTAAGTCACCCAAGGTGGCGACTTAGTCCACCTAGGAAATTTTGAGTGGTTTTTAGGATTTAAAAGGTGATTAATAAAGTTTTTTGGGATTGTCCTCCGAAACACACTTAAGTAGGACCTGTAAGAGCATTAAGGGGTCATTTTTTTGTAAGAAAGGGTTGATTTAGTGATGACAAGACTAGGAAAGTGTGAAAATGTGTTACAACACCTTACAACACTCTGAAATAAGGCTTCGAAAGGGGTAAAAAGAGGTCCAAAATCCACAGGAAAGACCCAAATAAGTGAAAAGTGTCAAGGCTACACTTTTATGTGACACATCTTGTGATTATGTATTCTCCCATAAATGAGGGTGTGAAGTCTTAGGAGCCCCAATCATTCTCATATAACGTAGACACCATTTCCATTTCTTGTTCTTCGTCTTTCATAGGTTTTATGTTCGATGTTGGAATCAATGTGTTTAGAGGACTTGTCATTCCTTTTTCATCTTGTAAATAACTTTCAGGCTCGGGGTCTAGTTCAATTTGGTATACCTTATTGTTATAGACATACTATATTATACGATGAAGAGTTGAAGGGATCGCATGCATTTCATAAATCCAATGTCTTCCTAAAAGAAGATTATATGAAAGGTCATGAGGAATGACATGAATGGGAGTTTGTAAGGTAGCCTTTCCAACTATAATAGGCAAAGTAATCACATCGAATGGTTGCTTTCTTATATTATTGAATCCTCTAATCGACAAGGAATCAAGTTGAATTTTTGACTTATCCACGCCAAGTTTATCCAAAATGGTCACACTAGACACATTAAGATTGTAACCGTTGTCAAAAAAGGTTCTTTTTATTCCTAACCTATTATGAATAACAATTATCACGAAGCCATCATTTCTCTTTCTCATTTCCAAAGGAGGTAGCTCATGTTGATTAAAGGTAATGTCTACATTAACTATATCCATTCCCTGTATTAGAGCTACCACATTTTTGTATTTGTACTGGAGGGAACCTTCACTTGTTGCAAGGTAGTTTGAAGCATAGTGTTATAATTCGGTGAATTCTTAATTAGGTCCCATAGGGATATGTTTGTAGGAGTATTCTTAAGTTGTTCAACAAGATCATATTCCTTCCCACTATGTGAGGGAAAATGAGGAGCACTAGGAAAGATGGGATGAGGTAAAGGTAAGGTTGTTGGGGTTGGTTTCTTTGGTTGTGGATTATTTTAAGTGTTATATGTATGAGAAATGGTATTATAACTTTATTGTTTGAAAACTTTGTTCTTAGGTGATTCAAGGGTGAAAATGGGCTTATTTTGAGTTTGAGGTTTATGTGAAGGTGGGTAAAAAATAAGTTGAGGTTGAATCACGTTGACTTCTCTTGGTTTCATTTTTTCATAGCAAGGCTAAGTGGATTATCCTTGTGAGATTAAGTCCTCAAGGGCTTCATATAACATGTCAAGGTGATCACTACTAAAAGGCTTGAGGTTTAGGTTAACTTGGACAAAGAGATTTGACATAGTCAAATAACTATGCTTTCTCCAAGCGGTTCATTGGTTGATAGGTATTTTCGGTTGTGTTTCTAACAAATGTCAAATGTAATATAATCTAATTAAACTGTGAACTAATGCTAAAAATGAAAAGTATAGTAATCTAATTCTACCCACAATTGAAATGAATCTAAAATATGTTGAATCTAATGAAATAAATCAAACATAAACTTTGCAAATAAAAATTGATAACTAATAATAGAAAATAGAAACACAAAAATAGAGAATTCAATGCTGGAAAATGAAATTAAAAGTTTTCACTAGGACTAAATCACCGAGAGGGGCGTATGAGTCCTAGTGAGGGTTTTTTGATAGTTTAAAAAAAATTAAAGTGATTTTTATACTTTTTGGTTTGGATAATCTGTAGACTAAATGCAAATGCAGATTTTAAATGATTTTCAATGATGCAAGATGCAAAAATGCAACCTATATGCACTTTTCACTAATGCAATATTTAGAAACCCTCGATACCAATTAACTAATGCAAACCCTAATGCAATGTTAATACAACCTAGATCTAGGATGATAATATAATCCAAATTAGAATTAGAATGTTCTAAATGTAGGTTCACGAAAATGAAACCTTGATAAATTGTTGCCTTATGTTTAGGGAGATAGAACAACCAAATTCCTACAAGTTTCACTCAAGGAAAAACCTAGAGATCTCAATCTAAAGTAGGCAAAGGAAAAATAGATCTTACAATAGGGTTGTCCTAGGGTCTAATTACAAACTAAAGAGGGGTTCACCACCAAGGTAGGGCTTGGAAACACGAATGAATTGTGAGAACTAATGACAAAAGGTGATGATATGCAAATCTTGATTAAATGACCTAAAACTACAAGTAAATCAGAAAAGAAAGCTATAAAATTAGAAGTGTGCACCTAGAAACCTATAGTGGGTTGACTAGAGATCTGAAATGCTGAATATCCTAAAACTAGGGCACATTGAGACTCATACACCAACCTAGGCGTATCAGTTCCAGATAAGGGTTTCTGGTCTAGAATAGGTTTCTAACAATGAGATTCAGGGTTTGCAAAAATCTAGAAATTTTCCTGTAGTGGGACTCATACACCATTTCTGGCGTACCAGTCTCATTCCACTTTTTCAAGAATTCAAAGTATAGATTTGTGCTCCAATCTCCACTCTTCCCTTCCAAACTAATTTTTGGATCGAGACCTATAAAAATACTTGCAAAACAAAATATAGAATTGATTTTCTTATGGGGGGTTTGCCTCAGTCAAACCCCTATCTTGGTAATTAAATGTTGATAGAAATAATGGATCTTGAATGTAAATATGATAATAAACCCTAATATTACATGTGTCTAAGATTATAAAATATAAAATGCAATGCAACCCTATTGTAATGTGCCAGAATGAGATGCATGAATGAAACATGGACATGAATGACTTTCTTTGGGAGATATCTAATTACCCTAATAAGCTAAAACAATACTTGTACCTACTTTAGGCTGAAAGTAGAGTTATAATTTAGGATGGAATCTCTTCGGAAATAAGTCATTAGGCTTGGCTTGATGGCTAGTTGCATCTCCCCAACCTAGAATTCATCATGATTTACCATAGACAACCATAATCAACCCTTGATAATGCTAGATATTGATTGAAATTTAGCTTGAAGACTTGCAAAAACACAATAATGTTGCTCCAAGTCTTCAACTTTGTTGATTACTTGCTCTTGAATGCTCTTGTGAATAATGCTTATATGCTCTAGAATGCTTGGATCTTTAAATTTCTCTTCTAGATTTCCATGTAGATGAAAAATGACTTTAGAAGCTTTTTTATATAGGCATTACACCTAATTTACCATTATTTAGATCTTAAAAGCCAACATCGACCAAAAAATTGAATTAAAAACTGGAATTTCTCCCTCACACCCTAAAAAGGGCCCAAGTGGAACTCATACACCACTACTGGCATATGGGTCCCACCTAGGGGGACTCATATGTCAGAATTGGCGTATGAGTCCCACCCTAGATTTTTGGGGTGGGTTGTTAGAATATTTTATGCTTTTGTAGGTTTCTTTGGGATTTTGGTCAAAATAAGCCTTGAGATCCAAAGTAAAGGGTCGCAGGGGCCTATTAATGATGAATCAAAGGGTGTTTAATGCAAGGGTACCAAAATAGGTCCAAATTAGGCAATAAATTACACTATCTACAAGAAGGGAGTATAATTTATGTTGCAACATAATCTAGAATGCATGCATATAAATATAGTTAAGCTAGATTAATTAATTATCAATAAAGACTAATAAATTAGATATTTGTATTTGATGTTTCAAGAAAGTAAATCCTATGAATATGAATACTTATGATGTAGGAGCATCTGGGAAAATTAGCAATCAATATCAACCAAAATAAAAGTATTTTATTTTCATGTTTAATTTTTTATTTTGGTGTGGGTTGGAGCTTCAAGAGAATCTTGTGTTGTGTTTGAAGGATAAAATATTCCTTTACCAATAGTTGGATTTTATTTCAAAAAAAAATCAAAGGCAAACAATGTGTTTAATGTGATTTTAAACTTATTGTATTATTTCAAGGCTTGAAGGGTTAAAGGGGATCCATTGGGATATTAAATGGAAATTTAAAATGAGAATTAATATTCATTCTATCAATTTTTATTCATATAGAAGTTTCATAAGGAAAGTGACCTTTGACATTCAATTCTTGTCTTACTGCATGCTTAAAATAGAGGGAAAGATAGTGAACTTTTGGAAAAATAATGAAATACTTTTCAATTACCAATGGAGAACAACTTAGTTTTGTAATTTATTTATTTTTCAAAGGAATCTATGTCATAAAGACATTTCATAAGGTAAATTAGCATTAACAACACATTTTTGAAGCAAAACTATGTCCTCTTTTTTTATCTTTTTGTGAAGAAATTTCAAAGGTCAAGTTGAGGGAAATGAAAGACCATATTTGGGTGAGAATTTTTGGTGATTTGTAAGAGTGTAAAAAAATATAAAATATATCCTTGAATGGTGTAAAAAGGTAGAAATAAATAGAATCATGGTTGGAGTAATAATTTGCAAGTTTCTCATGAGAGTTGCACAAGAGAGTGCATAAAATTAGCTTGTGAAGAGAAGAGAAAAATGATTTCGTAGGTGTGTGTTTAGCTGTTCAAGGCAGCCATGAGAGCTTCATAATGAAGATAAAAATTTATATTTCATAATATTAATGAAGATAAGAATGTTTGAAGACATGAGGATGTGAAGACTTGTAGACAAGACGTGTCTAGAGAAGCTTGTAAAAGTTTCTGAATTTTACTCAATGTTGAATCTTACATATATGTAATTTTGATGTATGAATGTGTATGAACATTGAAATAAAGCTATGCTTCAGATTATTTTTCTATTTATATGTTAATAAGGAATGGATGACATGTTAAGGTTACAATATTGGGTAGTTTCATAAGAGCCACAAGTCAAGACTTCATTAACTTAGCTAGTTGAACAAATAATTTATGCTCTTGATAGAGATTCTAGAGTTTGATTGGTATTTTCTCTTATATGGTCCATATCCATCAATATAATGCCTCAAAATATGCATTATATCTATGCTTTATTAAGAAAAAATTATTTGGGTTAGGATGAAATTACAATTATAGACTATTATTTTGATTTTGGACTCGTCCTTATGTAATGTGAAATTCTAGTTTTATTTTTACCCAATAGATATTTGTGTACTCTACTCCTATTGATTTGAGGGATAATGGTTTTCGAAAATACCTTGGAATGACTACCATTTCATTAGAAGAAGATAAACCCTTTGGGTAATCCACACAAATGTATGCAAAGATTTCAAGATAGTAGGCTTGGGCCCTAGAATGTTGTATGCAAATTCTTCACTCCATTAAAGGCACTATATTGAAATTTATTTTTATTAATTTTTTATTTAATGGTATAAGATTATAGAGAACATATGAATTCAAATTACATAAACTAAATGTAATTAAATTCCTTTAAGTACAAGAACAAAAAAATATATCTTGTAATTTATTTTTATTTATCTCTAGGAAGGAAAGAAATGGATGAGCCATGTATTAAATTTTAGTTGTAAATTTTAAAGGTGAAATATTAGCTTATGAGGTCGATTCAATAAGCATGTAATATAAAAGGAAGCAATGGTGAAGAATATGCTTTCTACACTAGACTTAGAGGGGAAGTATGTGTTAAAATAATTAGTCTTATAATTATATAAAAGAATAAACAAATGGGTATACCATAACAAGATGATTTACATTGAAAATTTCTTTTTAGGAGAAAAATATAACACTCCAAAGAATAAAACAATTATATTATCAAAAACATGTTTATTATTTAATAGTCAATGATATGTCCTTATAGGAGTATCACCAACATGTAAATCTAGAGTAAATATTTTAAACATAAATGTACCTATAAATAGATCATACAACCTATATGTAGCTCCCAAACAACAACCCAATTTATGAGAGACTCAATACATGAAACTATGACAACATAAAAAGTATCCCTCTACTTTTCCTTGCTTGTTTGTGCCCTCCTTGTTAAATTGAGCATAATGTTGCCTTGATTTAGTGTTGTAATATGTTTTGACACATTCACATTAGGTCTTGGGCTCTTGTGAGATAAATGAACTTAATTGTACCTTAATTATGGTGTTGTAAAGTGTTGTACTACACTTTAACACTTTTCCAAAGTTTTCATAAATAACTAAGCTTCTTTATGCCTTATTTGGCCTTATTTTGCATCTGTGAGCCTTAATAAATGCATCTTTTCGAGGATAATATTGATCAACATCCAATCATAATTTAGGTGTTCTTCATAGCTTTTTGGGCCCTAATCTAGATTTTACATCATTCTAAGTATGTCGCCAAAAAGTGTATACCTTGGCACTTTTTCACTCATTTTGGCGTTTTCCATTGAATTTTGGCCTTGTTTACCTTGATTCAATCTTGTATGCTTGCAATTCAACAATAACCTAATAGTGTTTTACTAAGGTGTTGTAACTCATTTACTCACTTTTCTAAGACCCTTTCAACATAATTCTCCTAAATAACATTTTACACTTTTCTAAGCCTTATGAAAAAGTGTCGTGATGCATTTTCACACTTATCTAGGCTTATTACCCCTAAATTAACCATTTTTCTATGCTAATTTGTCATCTTAACATACTTTTAGTCCCGACTTAAGTTTGTTTCAGGAGGAAAAGCTGATTAAATTCATTAAACACAAATTAATTCTTGACCACCACTTAAATTTTCCCGAGTGGACTAGGTTGGCACTTTGGGCAATCTAGTCCCTTTAGGCATAAATTTTAAATTTAAAATGAAATTCAATGAGAATCTTGCCTCCTAAACCCTAGAGTTGGCCTATCATGTTTCATTTCAGGAAAATTAGGGTTTTACATGTACAAATAAGGGTTTACACCTTCATTTTTCTCTCTCTTGCTCTCATTTTTACATCTCTTCACAAGCACTCTAGCATCCAAGTCTTCCAAAGCAAGCAAACAAGCATTAGGGTTTCAAAAGCAACCTCTATTGGAGCTGCTCTTGCATGTTGTAGACCATCAACAACAAAGGTTTGGTAAGCATTTCCATTAATTTCATCATTCAATCTTACATTCCTTTGGTTTAATCACCTTCAAAGGGGTTTGACTTAGGAAAATCCCTATTTCCTAACCCCAACATTCTCTTGGTCTTTTCATGTGTTTGTAGGTTTCTATGCAGATTTGGTGAAGTAAAAAGTGTTGGAGAAAGTAAAAACATTCCACTCAAGTCACATCCAAGCATCAAACCCTAGAAAGAAGAAGAAGACAAGCTACATATCACTTTTGGGAGTTTCAGATAGAGATTGCTACAGAAAAAGGAAACATCAATCAAGACCCATAGAAAAAAGCCCTAAATCCTCAAAAATCATCAAGAGGAGTAGGTTGCCCCTATTGGTGACCTTGTTCAGGTGTTAAGCTCGAAAAGGGATTCTATATTTTTGGGCACCCATTTCCCCGACACCTGTTTTGGCATAGTTTCTCGACAAGTGGTCCAGGCCACCCAACTTGGCGTAAGTGTCCTTCTGATGTTTTCAAAAAATTTCCAGAAGATTTAAGGACCATTCATCTTCAACATAAATTTTCCAAGTACACACCTTTTTTCTTTTTCTGTCGATTTCTAGATTACTCATATTTAGGGCATATAGTTTAGTTAGTTTGCATTATCTTAGATTTACTTTTTTAACATTTGCATCATTTTACTTTCAGTATTAGCCACACAATACACACACTCATCACAACCTTCATCAATCAGCCCTGCCCTTTTGAATGCAACCACCAAAAACCTTGTAACCACCTAGAGGCAACAATGCCATTCTCACACACCAAGTCCTCCTAGGGTGAAAAACCCCAAGGGCCTAGTAAAGGGAATCCTTTTTCCCTAGGTCTAGAGCTACATTTTTGGTGGTTCATCTTGGTGAACCTAATCATAGACCACTAGCTAGCTTTCTAATTTTTGCATTTCATCTTAGAGATAGCTTTCATTGCATGAAAAAAATTGCATTGTTTGCATCCTAGGGTTAGTGTAAAAAGTGTATTTAGTGAAAATTTATGATAGAATTGCACATTGCATTAAATTTTTAGAAAGAAAATACAAAAAAAAAAGAAATTCATTTCTAGTTTCTGTTTGTATTTAAATATCATAAAAAGCATAAAAAATTAGCTATAAATTTAGGATTTTTTCAAAAATGGCACTACTAGGACTAAGTCACCACACTAGGAAACCTAGTTCTTTGGCACTATTTTATGAAAAATTCCTAGAAATTTTCCTGTATTTTCTATCTTATAGATCCCTAGTTTTTCCTTTCTGTGTTTTGTTCCTGAATCTTAGTTAGAAGCCCTTTTTCACTTTTCCTTACATTTCCTTTGGACAACCGTGTCTGATAATTTAGTGTTCCTCTTTCGATATAGTTGTGAGATGAAGTTCTAGGACCATGGAATCTACTAACAACACCCTTATTGTAGATCTTGGGATCCCCTCGACTTTAACTCTAGGTATTGACAACGGTGCATTAGGCCTAGAAACCATCCTTAGCAATTCCTTGCACCTAGATGACACCACTGGTGATAATAATGACCTCCCACATGATAATATCTTACATATCCATGTTGATCTCGCTGATTATCAACATGAAATCAGCTTTCAACCCATATCTAGAACCACTATCCCTACCATTGAGAACCTTCACCGCTTACTTGATCATGATGATGGCTTACATCTCATGAAGAGGATTGAAGAAATCTACGAAAAACATGCACCTAATGAATCTCACTCACCTACTCCTAAGCTTGGCCAAGGAGGACCTTCTACTCCCCCCCTTAACTGTTGCCTCTATTTCGACCTATACACCTCCTAGTGTGACAACCACTATGCAAAAGGTTAGTCATGTTGTACCTCTCCTCGCCATCCCCACTAGCATCTCTACTTCTCTTATGGAATCTCACCCCTACAAATCTTCCATTGTCCCCACCCTTACTATCCCTACTACTTCCCCTTCCACCACCTTCACCCCTTCACCTCTCTTCCTTCCACCTCATAGCACTTAAAGTGACCCCCTCATTATACAACTATTTCACACTGTAACCTCTATGCAACAAAAAATATCCACCATTAACCAAAGCCAATATGGTTCCCCTTCCCACTGCATTCGTACTAATCTATTGTCCCTTGACATCCTTCGCACTCCCTTGCCACAAGGAATCAAGATCCCTAGATTCAAGAAGTATGGTGGGAAGGGCGAACCTTCTAACCATGTTAATGCCTATACTACCCTTTGTAGTGACTTCACTCTCGATGATAAGTTGCTCGCTAAGTTATTCCCAAGGACTCTTAAAGATGCAGCCTTGGAATAGTTCTTGTCCCTGCCTAATAATTCCATTAGTTCGTTCAACGAATTATTGGATGCCTTCATTAATCACTTTCAAGTTCATATGGCCCCAAATAAAACTTTAGCAGACCTCATGCGATGCAAACAAGCTAATAACGAGAAGATAACTGATTTCATCTCCCATTACCAAGATCTTTATTCCTTGATTGATGTTAAGATACTAGATGCCCATCTGCAAAAGATGTTTACCGAAAACCTTGTGACATCCCTACAAGATAAAATTAATCTCATGAATCTCCCCTTCTTTATGCACCTATGTCAAGCACTCTGTGACTGCCATAATTCTACAATCAGTCATGACTCACGGTGCACTCCTAGTCATGATGAGAACTCAAATAACTCTTCCCCATCCAACTCCCCACCTTTCATAAAATGAACAAAGGGTTTCTCCAATTTAACCCTTTGTCCAAAAACCATCCACCCGTTAATAACCAAGTGGCCGCCGTTAGGTCCGTAATTCCCTTTAATTATGGATATCCTAAGCATACTTTCACACCCTTGACCGACACCCTTCATAACACCATGACCTAATTACCTCAGAAGTAAATGATTTCTTTACCTCCTGTCCATATACCTAATCCTAATAAACCATTACCCCCTTCTTATAATTCTACTACTTATTGTTACTTTCATCACCAAAACAGACATGATACTACATAATGCAAGCATCTCAAGCACCTAGTCGAAGACCTAATTGATTCAGGTCATCTATCTATTGCAAGTGTTAATGTTAAAAGAAATAAATCTGTGGCACCCCCTAATTAAAAGTTTCAAATCTTCACCAACCGCATGCCCAAACATAATGTGTCATTTGTCAAACCGAGTGAAACTTCTCCACCTAATGTCATGAATGTGGATTCACAAGATTTACATTTTGTTTCTCTTTCCCTTGTAACCCATGTCACACATATTAATGAAATAGTAGGAGCAATAGATGTTATCCGTCATAAGGTCCCAACAAAAGGACCTCTTGAGATCTCTTTTTCTGCAAAAGATATACTATGAAATATTCCTAATGGCCCTCTCTACATAGTTGGTCACATTTATGATAATCCCACTAATGGGACACTCATAGACCTTGCATGTGGTGAGAATGTTATCATAGAAGAGTTTCTAGTATTAAATAATATTGATCAAGATGTGTATAATCGACATATTGCATGTGTCAAAATACATAATAGTTTTGTGTGCCTGACAATTGGATCGATTGCCCTCCCGTTACAAATAGGTCTGAAAACATTAGATGTTTCCTTTTCAATTATCCCTCAATCAGACCAATTTCATTTATGGATTTTCCACCCATGGCTTCATTCTATGAAAGCAGTCCCATCTATCATTCACAAGTGTGTGAAGTTTCCTATTGTTAACGACATATTTATTGTCCACCATAGTGGTTTTAATCCGTTATCCTCTAAAGTTAAATTTTCATTGGATGTCTTTAGGAATTAACCTATGGAGCCCATCACCCCTAGACGAGACTTCTTCTTGATTGCATATCAAAAGTTCAAAGCCAAGAAAATATCTGACCTTTCTCTACATAACATACCTCCTTCTACCTTAGACTCACCCATCCTTGAAGAAGCCATGTTGCCACCAGAATCTAGCATGCCTAGTCATCCCACTCTTGAAACCTCCTCCACATCATCCAAGAGGCCTAAAGATCATGATAGTAACTTCATCCTCCCTCCCCACACTAAACATGTCCATAATGCTAAAGAGAAGGTGGAAGAACCACCCATAGTTCCTCATGTCCCTCCTCTCTGAGATGATACACAATCTATGGTGGATTGTCCTACCCCTTCCCCCATGCACCTTGATCGAAAATAAAAAGGAATAAAGAGGTTAGACAGTGTAGGAGTTCTTATCGTGCTCTCGCCTGCCAATCTCATGAGGAAGACCAAGTCGAAGAGCCCAACCCACTTGTGCCTGAGGCCATGCCTACTAATCCTCCTCCTCCACCCCCATAGCTAGATCCTATACCTCTTGAACCACCACTTTTACAAGCCACCACTGATATTGTCATATGACCCACCATTTGTTGGAAAAAAAATGATAGACAACTAAGAGGGGGGGTGAATCAGTTGTTACAAAATTTAAACTTATTCAACCTTAATGAACCTTTAATCTCAAGTCCAATAATTAACAATGAAAGCATAAATCAAAAACACATCAGAGACACGTGAACACCAATATTTTATACATGGAAACCCTATTAGGGGAAAAACCATGGTGGATGTTAGTTCACAAGATTATACCCTGTTAGAAGTATAATGAAAGAAATGAATAGGGAATGCATATGCATTCAGGAACACTACCTAGAGATCACTGCTGAAAGGGAAGGCTCACTGCCTTACATAAAAAAATCATATTAAATCCATCTGATGAGGTTGAACTGAGAAATTAGCTTCTACAAAAGCTTGATGACAGTTTCGGTTAGGAACATAATCACTTCTTCACACTCTGCTCTGAAATCAAATGATCTGATCTTTTTTCGGACATTTTTCATATACACTTCATGCTCACACTTCCACACACTCCATAATGAAGAAATAATTGTTCTTATATATGTGCTTCATGAATTTACATCAACAACTCTGTCAGCCACAAATAAAGAATAAATTACAATTATCGACCCAATTTCATAAACAATTTTTAATTTGCACCAACCTAAGTCTGTCACAACATAGTGAAGACCTAAATCAACATCCTCGAACATGCCAAACAATAAAATATCAATCCATAAGGATCCACAAAATGCTGCCATCATCAAGTCAGCCAAGAACATGAGAACTTCAAACACACAAAGGAAAATATGTGATCACGAACACACCAATTAACGCGGATGTACCACACTGATAGAGAATGATCTAGAAATATCATTGAACATCTCAGGAACATATGCATTAAATCAATGAACATCTGAATTGCAATTACATCTTGTAGAAACACCTACTACAGTAACTGAATAACTGTAGGAACACAAAACTTCATAACTTTATCAATTCTTGATGTGCACCTCTGAAACTTTCAGGAAAAAATACTAGATAGGATCAACAACAAGCCCTTTAATGCACACCTTATGACTATCAATGCATAGAAGTTTCCATCACTCTGACCTTCTCAGCTTCACAGACTACCTGCAGTGTATTTATTACAATTTTCTCCATATCCTCAACATATACAACCTTCAATCCATTAATGCTAATAGTGTTGACATCTATGACAACAAAATATCAGCAACACAAACTTAGCATCCAAAAATCTCCCATTTGGCATTGATGGCAACACATGATGTGAAAAATACAAACACAACTAACTCTTCTCAACCTGTTCTTGTTTTCCTTACACTGCTCTTTCACCTTCTCTCTCTTAGTACTTATTGCACTTCTCCCCCTTTTTTCTACAAAGATTTTTCACATTTCTCCTCTCCCCTTTTGACATCAATGAAAAAGGTACACAATCTCTGAACCACATATCATCTAAATCATCTAACTACTCACCTTGAGTAGCATCCACCATAACATCAATATGAAACAAGATCTTATTGTAGGTGCATGGATTGATGCAAAGACTTGCATCTTAGTTCAGTTTAGGAGGGGAAATCACCCCTAGCTTACCTCTTAGATACTCAAAAGTATCCTTAGGAAATGGTTTAGTAAAGATATCTATAATTTGCTCCTTAGTGGGAACATATTCCAATCTGACCTCTTTATCACTCACCTTGTCTCTCAAAAAGAAATACTTGACAAATATATGTTTTTTCTTTGAGTGTAGCATTGAATTCTTAGAGATATTTATGGAACTTGAATTGTCACAAAATATAGCAATAGGCTCATCATAATCAACTCTGATATATCTCAACATCTACTTCATCCACAACACTTGAGTATAGTTATTTGCGACAACAATATATTATGCCTGAGTAGTAGATAAGGAAATAGAGTTTTTCTTTTTACTTAACCAAGACACCAACTTCTTCCCTAAGAGGAATGCACCACCACTTTTACTTTTTGTGTCATCCATATCTCCTACCCAATCTACATATGTAAAGGAATTCAAAGTAAGGTCATCATCCTTAGGATTCCAAAGACCAAAATCAACTATTTCTTTTAAGTATCTGAAGATCCTCTTTATTGCAGTCATGTGTGATTCCTTTGGATAAGCTTGATATCTAGCAAACATGCACACAACATTCATAATGTCTGGTCTGGTTTGATTCAAATAAAACAGCCACCAATCATTGACCTATATCTTGTTTGATTAGCCTTAGGAGAATCATCATTTTGTGTTAGCTTCCATCTAGTTACCATAGGTGTATCAACTGGCTTAGAGCCTTCCATGCTAAAAAAATTTAGTAACTCTTACATATTTGGACCGAGAAATAAAGATTCCATCATCTAATTGAGTAATTTGCAATCCTAAAAATAATTTCAGTTCTCCTATAATTTAAATTTCAAATTTACTTTTCATTTCATCAGCAAACTTCATGCATAAGTCATCATCACCTTCAAAAATAATGTCATCAACAAAGACTTCAATAATCAACTCTTTATCCTGATCCATCTTGAAATATAGATTGATGTTAGTAGTACCTTTATTGAATCCCACTTTCAATAAGTATTTATCCAATCTAGCATAACATTCTCTAAGGGATGTTTTTGTCCACATAGTGCTTTCTTCAATCGGTAAACCATGTCTTATTCATCAGTCAGTTGAAATCCATCTGGTTTCTCAACATAGACCTCTTCTAATTCGCCATTCAAGAATGTTGACTTTACATCCATTTGAGAGACTTTGTAATTCTTGAAAGTAGCATAAGAAAGAAATAACCTTACAACTTCAATTCTAGCAACATGGGCAAAGGTTTCTTCAAAATCAATACCTTCCACCTATGAGTATCCTTTACATACTCGTATTTCTTTGTTTCTAACTACTTCACCTTGCTCATTCACCTTATTCTAAAAGACCCATTTGGTTCCAATCACATTTTTGTCTTGAGGTCTAGGAACAAGAATCCATGTATCATTTTTCTCTATCTGCATAAGTTATTCGTTCATTGCTTCCATCGAATATTCATCTTTACATGCTTCATTGGCATTTCTAGGATTAGTCTTGGATATCAGACAATATTCTTCTATAATTCTTCTTCTAGTCTACACACCTTTGTTTTTGTCTCCTATGATCTGAATTTTAGAATGATTTCGCTTTACTTACCTTGAAATTTTGGGTTCTTTTGTTCTTTCTTCTACATTTCCACTATCTTCTCCTTCATGTGATTTTCTTGATCCACCGAAACACTTTGAATTTGATTTTGTGTCTGCACATTCTTTCCATTCTTAGTATTATCTAGTTGGTCATCTAAATCATATCCATAATACTTAGATGATCTGGCAGTGTCTTCATCAACTCAGACATTTTCAGTTTCAACCATTTTCTTCAATCTTTTATTGTAACACCGGTATTCTTTTCTCTTAGTAGAGTAACCCATAAAGATTCCTTCATCACTTATAGCATCAAACTTGCCAATATCTTCATCTATCTTAATAAAACATCTAATTCTAAAGATTTTGAAATATTTAACAGTAGGCTTATAACAAAACCACAACTCAAAAGGAGTCTTACCAGAATTACTATTGATATTCACCCAATTGATAGTATACACAATAGTGCTTATAACTTCTCTCCAATAGAAATGAGGAACCAATATAAATGTAGAACATTACCTTCCAGCATCATAGTTCTAGAAGCATCTAAATTTTTTCTATTTTTTCTCTAAAGAACTTTGTTCTGTTGTGGGGTCTGGGGAGCAGATAACTATCTTTTTATTCCATTCTCTTCACAAAATTAATTGAATTCTCAGGAAGTGAATTCACCACCTCTGTGTGATCTCAAATATTTGATATTCAAGCCTATCACATTCTCTACCAAAGCTTTGAAGCTTTTGAATTTCTGTAATGCCTCATGTTTTTCTCTTAAGAAAGCAACCCATACCATTCTAGAATAATCATCAATAAGAAACATAAAGTAACTTTCTCCTTGTATACTTTTGATTTTGGATGGACCACATAGATCAGTATGTACTAAATCTAGTACTCCATTGGAATGATGTTGTTTTCTCCTAAAAGAAATTCTTGTTTGCTTTCCCATCTAACATTCCTTGCATATAGTGCTAGTAGGCTTCACTAACTTAGGTAGATCTTTGACTACATGTGTGGAGATTATTTTAACAATGTTATCAAAATTTACATGACACAGCCTTCTATGCCATAACCATCTTACATCAACTTGAACAATAAAACAACTTTCACTAGCAACATTTAAGTGAAAAATATTACCTATTGTCTTTGTACCTGAAGTAATCACATTTCCGGAGCTTCCCAATATCCTGCACTTACCATCTTTGAACTGAATATTGCAACCTTTGTCAACTGTTTGTTTGACACTCAACAAATTGTGCTTCGAAACTTCAACATATAAAACATCATCAGTATTACATTTACCACCAAGAGAAATAGTGCCTCTGCCACAAATCACACCAGCATTGTTATCTCCAAATCTTACAACACCACCATCATATTTTTCCAAGCTTAGAAACTTTATTTTGTAACTAGTCATATGATGTGAGAATCCATTGTCAATTACCCACTCATCCTTCTCATCAATCCTTACTGCAAGAGCGTTTTCAATATTCTGATTACTAGCTGATTCAGTGGACACCAGACCATTTTCCATGATAGAAATGAATACCCATTCATATTCATTTCCAATTTCTTTATCATATTCATCATCAGTAACACCTTCTTCAACATAATAACATTTCTTTTGAAATCTAGTCTTATCAAGTTTATACTTAGAAACACTTTCAGGACACCTTGATGCAAAATGACCTATCTTACTGCAAGTGAAGCATTTAATAGGAAAATTTACTTTGTACTTACCTTGTCCTCTGGCTTCTCTTTTCACAATCAGTGCTTCCAGTTCTTCTATCTCTCTTTCTTCATCTTCGATCAATTTCATTTCATCTTCATACTTGAATTTCTTCTTGGAGCTCTATCCCAGATCATATCTCTGTTGGATTTTTCCAAATACAGTGGCTTTGAATGCAGACTCTGTCTTAGGAGAAGATTCATTAAATCCACTCAACTCAAAGGCAACAAGTTTTCCAATCAACATGTCTCTTGTTACATTTGTTTCTGTCCTAAGCTCTTCAATAGCATGAGCTTTCGTTTTGTAAGAAGTAGGCACAGATCTAAGTATTTTAGCCACAATCTCATATTCTTCCAAGATTCTACCAGCACATCTAATGCCCATCACTAGTTCATTTACCTTTTGAGTGAAAGAAAAAAAAAAATCATCTTCACTCATCTTCATGTTCTCCCACTTTCCTTTTAGACTTTGTAGCTTAGCAACTTTCACTAGTGCAGATCTCCTTCATACAATTTTTCCAACTTTTTCTAGATCTCATGTGTAGTCTTCAGACCTATCACATTTGTCATGTTTGAATCTGTCAAAGCACTTAGCAATGCTTTTATAGCCCTGGTATTAGTTTCTGCTTCTTTGATCTCATTAGTAATAGAAGGACCATTCTAAGGAATAGTATATGTTTTATTTGTAATCTTCTAGAAAGGCTCACCAATGCACTTCAAATGACACTCCATTTTGACTTTCCATAGAGAGTAGTTTGTACCATCGAATCTAGGACTATCCTTCTTGTATGATTCCATCTTTGAAAACCTCAAGTTGTCAAACTTCTTCAAAGGAACTAGCTTCAATACCAATTGTTGGAAAAACAAGGATAGACAACTGAGAGGGGGGGTAAATCAGTTGTTACCGAATTTAAACTTATTCAACCTTAATCAACCTTTAATCTTAGATCTGATAATTAACAGTGAAATAATAAATCAAAAACACATTAGAGACACATAAACACCAAGATTTTATATGTGAAAACCCTTTTAGGGGAAACACCATGGTGGATATTAGTCCACGAGATTATACCCTCTTAGAAGTATAATGAAAGAAATGAATAGGGAATGCACATGCATTTAGGAACACTACCTAGAGCTCATTTCTCAAAGGGAAGGCTCACTGCCTTACCTAAAACAATCAAATTAAATCCATCTGATGAGGTTGAACTGAGAAATTAGCTTATACAAAAGCCTAATGATAGTTCCCATTAGGTACAAAAACACTTCTTCACACTTTTCTCTAAAATTAAATGATCTTATCTTTAATCACACATTTTGCATATACACTTCATGCTCACACTTCCACACACTCCAAAATGAAGAAACACTTGTTCTTATATATCTGCTTCATGAATTTACATCAACAACTCTATCGCCCAAAAATAAAGAATAAATTACAACAATCGGCCCAATTTCATAAACAAATCTCAATGTGCACCAACCTAAGTAAGTCACAACATAGTGAGTACCTAAATCAGCATCCTCAAAAATGCCAAACAATAAAATATTAATCCATAAGGATCTATAACACACTACCATCATCATGTCGGCCAAGAACATGAGAACTTCAAACAAACAAAGGAAAATCTTCTATCTCAAACACACCAATCAATGAAGACGTACCAAATTGATAGAGCATGATCACTGAAAATCTCAAGAACATACACAACAACTCAATTCATTGGAATTGCAATTATATATTACATAAACACCTACTATAGTAACTGAATAACCGTAGGAACACAGAACTTCATAACTTTCTCAATTCTTGATTCGCACCTCTGAAACTTTCAAACAATATACTAGATAGGTTCAACAACAAATGCTTTAATGCACGCCTTCTCACCATCAATGTATAAAAATTTGCATCACTCTCACCTTCTTAGCTTCACAGACTTCCTGTAATATATTTATTATAATTTTCTCAATATCCTCAACATATACAGACTTCAATCCATTAATGCTAATAGTGTTGAAATCAATGAACACCACATATCATTAACATAAACTCACCATCCAACACCATTTCAATCAAATTAGATGATGATGATGATGAGAATACTCACATTGATGAAGGGGTCCACCAAACCTTGAATTCATTGTTCTCCTCTTCCATGAGAATTAATGAGAATTCTCATAAGACAAGCGTTGATCTTGATGCTAGTTTGGAAATTGGTGTCATTCCTCTCACTAGTCGCCCTCCTAATTTTTATATTGAGCAAGATTGGGAGGTAGATGACTTTCTCACAAAGTAATGCACATGCACCTTACTAAGTCCTTCATTTTCTTTTTCCTTTTTTTCATTTGTGTGTTGTGTATTCCTCATTTTGTTTGATGTTTTCCTACTCTTTGTGACATTCTTCAATATGTTTCTCCCTTCTTTCATGTGTCATGAATTCCTTTTTTGCTTTCATTTCAAGGGGATGATGCAAGGTATTGAGACCACAATGTCTCCTTCATGTTGACCCAAATGAACCTCTTTTCCTTTTTATTTCCCCTTTTTCTTTTCATTTGGGATGATGCAAGGCATTGAGACAACAATGTCTCCTTCATGTTGACCCAAATGACACTCTTTTGTTTTATCTTTTTCATTTCACTTGGGGATGATGCAAGGCACTGAGACTACAATGTATCCTTCATGTTGACCCAAATGATGCTCTTTTCTTTTGTGTTTTTCCTTTCACTTGAGGATGATGCAAGGCACTAAGACCATAATGTGTCCTTCATGTTGACTCAAAAACAAGGCTCTTTTGCGTTTCCCTTTTTTTGTTTTCTTTTTATTGTCCTTTTGGGGATGATGCAAAGCATCAAGACATCCCATGTCTCTTCCATGTTCACCCAGATTGACTCTTCTTTTTCATTTGCTTTCGCTCTCTCTATTTCTTCTTCCAGTTCTATGTATTTGGGGAATGATGATACTTATGCGCTCTCTAAAACAAACATTACAGCAAGAAAGAGATTGGCCCCAAATGCATAGGTCCCTTATGTATTTGGTATTTTTCATTTTGGGGGCCTATCCCCTTCTTCCGTTGCTTTCTTTCATTTTCTCATGATGCAGCCTTTCTTGGATACCTATCACTTGACATTGGGCTTTTCAAGTAGGCTCTCATGTCCCTTTTGCATTCTGCCTTTCTCTACTTTAAAGAAATTTCTCACAAAGCGGTGTGTAGCAATCTCTTTAAAGTGGAGGCATACATTGGCACTATTCTATTTTATTTTTACATTTTCATTTTCTTTTATCTTTGCCTGTGCTTCCTAGTGCAACCTTGTCATTTCACATGATGCCTTCTCACTTTGTCAATGACATTCGGTGTAATGTCCTTCATATGCATGAATTATCTAAGAATATTATATTCCTCTAAGTGGTCTGATTTGATGCACTACATCCCCTAAGTTGTGAATAATTTATCCTTTGATTTGTTCTCTTTTGGAGACATTAAATGAAATTTTCCCTAACTCAAAGACCTCATATGAACTATACAAGACTCCTTAGAACACTAATTTTTCATTTTTCATTCTTTTCATTTTTCATTTTGTACCTTTTTTGTGCATACATGGCCACCTTGCATAACACAACTTGCATGCATGTGGTGCCATCTTGCACTTGTTCATGGGTTCTAAGCATCCAAGGATTTTCCTATCTCATGAACCACACCCATGTCTTTTGTGGAACCTTATCAAATTTATCAAGAGGTATAACTATGGTATGGTTGAGTGGGAAGCCCAACTAGCAGGACGAATTTCCCCATAAGCCACCTTTTTGTGTGTGAGTGAATACCAACCATGTGTATGTATCCCACAACCTTTTGGAATTCTCACCCAACCATCAACCGAAAGTCTCGTCATCCCAGAGTGAGTACATACTTTTCTCTTGGACAAACAACCTAGATCTGATCCACAACCGGATGGATGTACGGTCGAAGCTTGATCTAAATTTTTCACATCACTCCTTGTGTGATCTATTATAAGTTTATGTTTAGTTTTCCATGGGATCTTGATCTTGGGGGCTTGATCATCCCTCTTGATCATGAGTCATCTCACCTTACTAGCATGAGTACATTAGATCTCCCTTCACACACATGATTCGGCTACTTTGGTGTAAGTTTGAAATAGGTTTATACTCTCACTAAAGTGGGGGCTAAATGTGTCACAAAAAAGTGTATACCTTGGCACTTTTTCACTCATTTTGGCCTTTTCCATTGGATTTTGGCCTTGTTTACCTTGATTTAGTCTTGTAAGCTTGCAACTCAACAATAACCTAATGGTGTCTTACTAAGGTGTTGTGAAGTGTTGTAACACATTTCCTTATTTATCTAAGACCCTTTCAACATAATTAACCTAAATAAAACCTTTCTAAGCCTTATGAAAAAGTGTTGTAAAGTGTTGTGACGCATTTTCACACTTCTTTAGGCTTATTACCCCTAAATTAGCCCTTTTTCTATGATAATTTGTCCCCTTAATATACTTTTAGTCCTGACTTAAGTGTGTTTCAGGAGGCAAAGCTGATTAAATTCATTACACACAAATTAATTCCTGACCACCACTTAAATTTTCCCAAGTGGACTAGGTCGCCGCTTTGGGCGACCTAGTCCCTTTAGGCATAAATTTCAAATTTAAAATGTAATTCAACAAGAATCTTGCCTCCAAAACCCTAGGGTCGGCCTATCATGTTGCATTTTAGAAAAATTAGGGTTTTAGATGTACAAATAAGGGTTTTCACCTTCATTTTTATCTCTCTTGCTCTCATTTTTTACATCTCTTCACAAGCACTCTAGCATCCATGTCTTCCAAAGCAAGCAAACAAGCATTAGGGTTTCACAAGCAACCTCCATTGGAGCTACTCTTGCATGTTGCAAACCATCAACAACAAAGGTTTGGTAAGAATTTCCATTAAGTTCATCATTCAATCTTACATTCCTTTGGTTCTATCTCATTTGGGTTTAATCACCTTCAAAGGGGTTTGACTTAGGCAAACCCCTATTTCCTAAGCCCAACATTCTCTTGGTCTTTGCATGTGTTTGTAGGTTTTTATGCAGATTTGGTGAAGTAAAAAGTGTTGGAGAAAGTACAAACATTCCCCTCAAGTCACATCCAAGAATCAAACCCTAGAAAGAGCAAGAAGACAAGCTACAAGTCACTTTCAGGAGTTTCAGACATAGATTATTATAGAAAAGGGAAACATCAACCGAGACTGATAAAATTAAGCTCTAAATCCTTAGAAAGCATCAAGAGGACTAGGTCGCCTCTATTGGCGAGCTTGTCCCTGTGCTAAGCCTGAAAATGATTTTTACATTTTTGGGCACCCATTTCCTCAAAACTTGTTTTGGCATAGTTTCCTGACAAGTGGACTAGGTGATCCAACAATACTTGTTTAGAATGTTTGGGCAAATTGGACACTAAACTATGTTTTTTTAACTAAATCTTCACTTTCAGGCTCCTATAGTGGCTAAACCGTGAGGATTTGAAGATGATGCAAACTAGTGATTTGTGAAGTTTTCTCTATAGATTCTAAATAAATAAAATTCAAAAGTTTTGGAATCAAATTGCACTTTTTTTCATCTCCTTCAAAAACTAGTTTTTATTAGTAAACAACATTTTTAATGAGTGATGCTCACTGTATACAACATAACTTTTTTTTTATGAAGGATTAAATTCTTTTTTTTTTTTAATTTAGATTTGTAACTACGATATCTAACCAATTCATTTTGTTTCATAGTGTTCTATTAAATAATTTTTCCTTAATCAAGTTTTGAAGTCAAACCAATTACAATTCAGACATAGGCAGATTGTTTACAACATAATTTTTTTTGTATGTATCAAAATTCAATTTTATTTCTTTTAATGGATCAAGGACATCAATACCCAACCTGAACATATTTTTCAAAATTTAATTTTGATAATCTACTATTTTTCCACATGTGCAGAACAAAGAGCTTGATTTTCAATGAAAAACCTACATTCACAAGAAATAAAAAATAAATATAATAATCAAATTTAATTTAATTTAAATTATACTTTTTTGGAAGCTTATAATAAGGACTACATACTTAAAAAAAATGAATTTTAAATGGACTCATTTCATCCCCCAAAAGGTAAATCAAAAGTGGTTTTTTTATCAACATTTTGATAGGTGTAAAGGAGACTTCGTTATAGGTATGGTTTAAAACTAGCGGGGTTCTATCCAAGGGGGATTGATCTAAGGTGATTTGATCAAAGCCTCTTCAATTGGAATCCCTTAAATGGAACTTTTCAAGTCTTAAATCATTATATTTTCTAAAAATATGTGATTTTAGCAAAAATCAGGATCTCCTAGAAAGTCTAAACCACTATTGTGGTAGCACCCAGACTAGGTCACCCAACTTGGTGTAAGTGTCCTTCTGCTATTTTTGGAATTTTTCCAGAAGATTCCAAGACCATTCATTTGCAACATCACTTTTCTAGGTACACACGTTCTGTCCTTCTTTGTCAATTTCTAGATTACTCATATTTAGGGCATATAGTTTAGTTAGTTTGCATTAGCTTAGATTTAATTTTTTTACATTTTCATACATTAGATTAGCATCATTTTAATTTCAGTATTAGCCACATACTACACATACTCATCACAACCTTCATCAACCAACCCTACCCTTTTGAATGCAATCGCCAAAAACCCTATAACCACCTAGAGGCAACAGTGTCATTCTCACACACCAAGTGCTCCTAGGGTGAAAAACCCTAAGGCTCTATTAAAGGGAATCGTTTTTCCCTAAGTCTAGAGCTACATTTTTGGTGGTTCATTACGCATTTTTAAAAGTGTGTCCCATAGTTAAGCCTAATGGGACTCATATGCCACTTCTAGTGTATAAGTCTCGTGTGGCCAAAAATTAAATTTAATTCAAATTCTTGGTGGGATTTTATTATCCTAGATCTGATGTCAGCTTGTAGTGTTTTAATTTTGAGAAATTTAGCATAAAAAAGTATAAATGCAAGGTTATTTCACTCATTTTGACCCTAAGAAGCAATTGAGTGACCTAGAAAGTTGAATGAGCATACTTATAGAAAATTTGAGTTCACAAGAGCATTCAAGAGTCTTCAAGAACTAATTATCGAGTGTTTTGGAGAATAATTCAAGTATGAAGCATCATGTCAAATTTATCATGCATCAAGTTTTTTTTGAGCTAACAATTGTGATGTAGGATTTCATGATTCAAGCTATCATTCAATTCAAGATCTATCACATTTAAGAAAGAGTCGAGATCTACATCCATTGAAGCCATTTCATGCATGTTTGCAACCTTTTATTGCTAGGGTTTGGTGAGCTACAAAATTATATTTTGTTCATTCATCATTCCTTTATATCATTTGATTTTATTATAAGGTTTGATTACCAAAATCAGGTTTGACCAAGGAAAACCCCTTTCCACTAACAAAATAAATTTTCCCCTCTCATTGGTGTGTTTTTTTTACATCTAGGTTGAAGTAATATTGAAGAGAAAGTTTGGAGAAAGATGTCAAGCATTCAAAGTTTTAAAATTTGGCATCTTGCATTGGAGATTATTGGAAGACATGTACATGTTGCAAATCAAAGATTCAAACCCAAAAATTAGGTGCAAAGGATAGAGCAAACATTGAAGAGTAGAATCAGAATTTGAATTTCCAAAAAACCCTAACTGGACTAATACACCACTTCTGGTGTATGAGTCCCAATATAGGCAAATTTTTAAATTTTAGGAGTTTCAGTCATATCTCTACCAGATTTTTGTTCTTGCCCAAAAACCCTAATCTAGAACTAAATCACCCAGATTGGCGTATGAGTCCCAATCAACATTAATTTTAGTGTTTTCAACATTTCAAGTCCTCATCCAACCCCCTTTAGGTTTCTAGGTGCACACCTCTGATCTCCCAACTTTTTGTTTTGATTTACATGCATTTTTAGGTTATTTAGTGAAGTATTGCATTGCACTAGGTTTAATTATTAGGTCATGTATTTCATTAGTATTTCCAAGCTCTAGCTTGGTGGTGAACCCATATTTAGTTTATAATAAGACCCTAGGGTGACCCTATTATAGATCTCTTTCACCTTTCTACATTGGATTTAGATCTCTAGGGTTTCCTTGAATGAGAGTGTGGAAGATTGTTGTTCTATCTCCCAAGCATAAAAGCAAACAATTTTCTTCCTTTCAGAAACCATAAGTAGTAAAAAAACTATAGGCCAATGCCATGATCAATATATCAAACATAAATCCAACTCCACCTTTTGTGGTCAAATAATATGATAAAAAAATAGATACTCTTACATTATCATTTAATTCTCAATAACTCTATCACAATCCAGTCACTAAATTAGGTGCTCCATTTTAGATATGTGATATCCTTTAAAATATGTTATGTGATGTTTCATAACATACATGTTGAAAATAGTTGGTTGAGATTCCTAGTCAGCAATGTAACTCCCTACAATCATGTCAATCTTTTTCTTGTGTGTCATATCATCTCTTAAAAAACAATATTCATCATTTATTATTTTATAAATTATTCATGATAAGATATTATCCTACACAGTATTATACCCATTATAGTAAGGCATACACATATAATAATGACCAAGTCATAAAGGAGACACCAATTTCTATGTGAGATCACTACCGATAAAAAATACAATATTAATTAACTAATTTTGAACATTATAATTTCAAGGTGTTTGAAAAACCTATCCCCCAATTCTCCCACTTATTATATACCTTGAAAAAATTAAAGGAGAACCCCAACAGTTAAAACTAACTACTAGTGGTTGTGTGACCCATAGACTCATTATATTGCCTAAAATTATCTATGCTCATAAGGTTCATAAAAGTTTATAGATAAATAATCAAAGTGTCAACCTTATATAGCATCAACCTTTCATCCTCTACCATTTGAAGAAAAAATAGTTTTGGAAATCTATGTATATTTCCTTGCATGAAATGTTATGTTATTTGATATATACATGATACTTTGATGATAAAAAGAACTCTGATAGATCCATTTTCCCTAAATTTGAATGAAATATATTTTGTAAAATTACCCCTTAAAGGAATGAGTATCTTCCATGTACATAACCTCTATATTGGACAGATTCGCCTAGTTTTTTTCTTCCTTATCCAACTAATGGTGCCACCAAATAAATTAAAAATATAACCAATTGTGTATATTATATCCTTAATATCACCTAACAAATCTAAATAAACCAATTGATGAATATAAACTAAATTTGATTCCACTATAGAGTCATCATTATAATAAATAGACTACTTATAAGTAATTCAAAAATATCTAAAGACGATCTTTACTACATTATCATAATCATGGATAATATTAACCATTAATTATTTAATAAATAATATTACTTCTAAATTTTTTGGTTTGTACAAATTATAACATGTACATCAAAATTGAAAAAATATCAACATAAGTCACTCAAGCCATGTCTTTTATTCCACTAGGTATAGATTTATACTAATTTATACAAAACCTTATCCCCATCAAAATAGGAACACTCAAATGTGTAAAATTTAATATTTTAAACCTCTCCAATGCTAAGTTCACATTATTTTTGTATCCCAACAATTTAATTTTCTCTCCGATTTGATCTTCATTCCTAGAATTTAGTTGCTCATAAGTCCATAATTCCAAATTATGTTTAATGTTGAGACTTTAAATCACAAATAACTTCCTTACTATTCAACAAATAATATGTTGTCTATATAAAATTTGATAACAAGGAAAAATAAAAAAGCATCATACAATACATATAGAAATATAATTTGGATCTTTAAGATATAATCCAAACACAAAAGAATCAAAATTTTGATATCACATACTAGGAGATTTATTAAGACAAAAACAAATATTTTTTTCATTTACAAACCAAAGGTACTTTATCTTTATCCACATAATTATCTAATTATATCATGCAAATCTCATTGTACAAGTCATCATATAAACAATATTTCACATTCATTTATTTTATATCTAAATAAAATATTATGACTATAGGTACAAAGAACCTAATGAATGGATTACTTAAAAGTAGGGGAAACATCACCAAATTCTATCTCTTCAACCTAGTAATGTATATTTCTAGCCAATGTTGCCCTATAATTTTCAATCACAACATTTGAGTCGATCTTATTCTTTTATACTAATTTATATCTAACAAAAAAAATTCCCTCTTATAATGGTGACAACTCCTACATGCCAATTCTTTCTCAATGTATCCATATCTTATCCATAACCACTCTCCAAGACTTGGAGTCATGCATACTCATCACCCCATTCATAGTCGTAGGATAATCAATATTATAAAATATATCTCCAATAAAGGAGAGTATACCTATTTGATTGTTATATTTATCAAGTGAACCTCCTTAATAGCTAAGGTGGATGTTTGAACTCCTATTAAGAACCATATAAACTATCTAACCTATCATCCTCATGAAGTTCTTCACAATAATCTTATTCAACCTTTGTTATCTTTGGAGGTAGTTAGACCAAATATTTCATTGACATTGTCTTCAAGTTTTATGCTTTTCTAATAAGTAATAAGTTAATTTAGAGCACAATTCCATATAAAATTATCTCATCCATAGGATAAATAAGCTTATAGCCTTCCATACTAACATCTTAGCTAATGACGGTAAGTTTCACTATGCTATTAGGTGAAATCACCATACTGTGTTCCACTTTTTGGCTAAGATGGACATTTATATCAACATTTTTAACTAAATATTCACCTTCAGAGAGCTGTATCATCTAAACCATTAAGAATTTGAAGATGATGTGAAGTAGTTATTTGTGGAAATTTGTATGTAGATTCTAAATATAAGTTTTTAAAATTTTCTATAATAAACCATGAATCTTTCAAAATCTCCTTTTATATCTAGTTTTAAATAGTAAACAAATTTTTCAAAAAGTAATGTTTATACTATCCAGAATAATTTTTATTTAGATAGGATGAAATTTCAATTTTTAAAATATAGATTCTTAACATTAATATCTAGGGCAAGGATATTTTTCATAATTTTTTGTTACTAAATTTTTTTTATTAATTTTGGAAGTCACTATAACTATAATTTAGACATAGATGTATGTCGTCAAACATAACTTTTTGTGTATGTATCGAAATCCAATTATTTTTGATATATCAAGGAAATCAATATGTAGAGAAAGGGTATTTTTTGAATTGTTTTTACAATGGTTTACTAGGATATGTGCAAGATCATCATGGAAAAAATAGGTCCTTAAGTGGTGATGAATATTTAGAAAACCAGAGTTAGGCAACTTGACATAAAAATTTGAATAAGTTATCTATATTATTTCAAAAATATGTAAGAATAGAATCTGTAGCAAATTGAATGTATTTTCTAAACTAATAGGTTTATTTATTTATTTTAAATCTATTTTGTGAAAATTTTAAATTTCAATGGAGTAGTACTTAAATTTCAAGGAAAAAATAAGTAGTTGTTTGTCTGACCACCCTAACCACAATAAAATGATAATATTTTTTAATAATATTTTAGATATAAGTAGAGGACTCATGTCATGATGCGATGCATGTTTGTTTATAATTTTTTTCCAAGTAAATAATTAATTATGCTTTTTTTATTACAACTTTTACAAAATATATAAAATTGTATGTGTGACCACCTTAATGTGGTCAAAAACTCCATGATTTTTTTTTTTTTTTTAATCCTATAGTATGCAAAGCATAGAATGTGACACATGTTTCGAATTCAAAACATTTGATACCATTTGAAAGATAGATATGCTTTTCAGTCAACTTATCAGTCAAGACTTTAGTTGTAATTCAAATAGAAAATGAATAATAATTATTTATTAAATTCAAAGTAAAGAAAAATTTATATTGGTGGAAAGTTGAGAATCGCCTTTAAAAACGCTTTTCGTTTCATCAATTTTTGGTATAAAAAAAATCGTCAGCCACATGGGCCATCATATCACAATCATATCACCACTTTTTGGCCCATCATGATCCTGCACATAGCCACTATTTTTCAACCTCTATAGAATGAAGAACTTGATGTTTGGCAAAAAAGTTATATTCAATAAAATTTGAAAATTAAATACATGATAAAATAAAAACATATCAAAACTATAATTGTTGGAGAGATCATTTCGAGAAATATGATCTTGCAATTTAATATAATCTCTAAATTATTTTAGTTAATCCCTCAAAAGGTAAAGAAAAAGTGGTTTTTTCTAGAATTTTGATAAGTGTGAAGGAGACTCCAGTTTGGATATGATTTAATTATAGAGGAGTTCTATCTAAGGGGGTTTGATTTAAGGGGGTATTAAATCTAACCCTCCTCAATTAAAACCCTTTAGATGGAACCTCTCAAGTCTTAAATAATTATTTTTTCTAAAAATAAGTGATTTTTAGCGAAAAAAATGGATGTCCCAAAATTGGGACACACTATTGTGGTAGTACCCTATTCTCTAAATTTGACTATTTCTCCCATAAAAAAAATGCATATGCTTCTTAACCAAATGCTCATAGATGTAATAGTTAGGGAATTTTCATATCCACTTCTGAAGAGGTGTATTTTGAAAAATAAATAAGGTAGGGGACCCAATAAATAAGTAAGATATTATAGAAAATCATTCTAACCAATAAAATTACTTCAACCTAACTCCACTAAGTATAATCCTAGCCCTCTCCATTCGTTTCTTGTTCATTAATTTTGCATATCTATTTTTTTGAGTGCTACATGAAGTTATCTAATGTATTTTTATTTCATGCTTCTAATTTTATTTCTCCATAATTTATTAAACAAAACTCATGACCATAATCATTCCTCTTAATGTTAATCATTCTACTATTCTAATTTCTACGAAGGGATTTAAACTCTTGAAAATGATAAAATACATAAAATTTACTTATGAAAAAATGCATTCATTCCATCATAAAATAATTATCTATTAAAGATATATAATATGAGGGTAAAAGCACAAACCCATGTCACATTTTTTAAAGGAAACAACCATCATTGATCCAACTTAAATAAACTTGAATCACTAAAAAGTGACATATGTTTTGAATTTGGAAATGATGTAAACTAATAAAATATTCATTTTTTAGTATAGTTTATGCATTTATTTTAAATAAAAATATAGAAAACTATTTGAATATAGTTTTTATAAACTGACACTATAATTTATTTGCTAAAAAAATACTGAAAAATGAGATCACATGATATGTCAACTTTTATATAGTAATTTTTATTTTTTCTCCTTCAATTTTTTTATGTGTATTTATAATTTGAAACTTTAGTGCATGGATATATTTTTTTTCCAATTTTGATAAATATATATTTCTAAATAAATATTAAAATGTGTGCATATTAAAACATAGTCGTTTCCATTCAACATCAACTTTCATGTTATCTATTATTGTTAAATGGAAAAAAAATATACTCCCTTGATATAGATTCTTTTATCTAGTGCATCATATGTTTTTCAATTATTTTTAAATAAGTTTTACTATTTTTCCTTGACATGGTAATCAACCTAATATTTTGTGTTGATAACCTATAAAAATAAAAATTTAATTATTAATATATATATTTGAAAATTAGACTTATGGATCTACAAAAGGGTATTTTTAATATTTAAAAAAAATGTTATTTACATGAGTAGAAACTGCTAAAACCTCACTTTTTTCAAATAAATCTAGTTTTTAGGTAAATTATCCTCAAAGTGGTGCTACAAATGCATTTAGCCAATAATTTTAGTTGGAAAAGTTGTGGATATATCTAGCTTAATTATAATGAATCTTATAAGATCATATGTTTGACCAAAATATAATTTTAGTTAGAAATACTTAAATTCACTTGTGCTTATAAGTTGGTTTAAAGTGTGACACAACTTTATACTTCTACCCATGAATAATTATTAATAGAAGTAATATTTATAAGATCTAATACATTAAAATTAATCAATAGAAGATTTGTGTGAAATCATGTTAAATGTTTTATTTTCATAGCTATAATATTCATAGAGGTTAATATTAAAACAAAAATTATAAATTAATTTTCATTTTATGTCCATAGAATTTACACTTAAATAAATAATATGGGTATTAAGTCATTTAGTTTGATATGAATTAAGTTCAAAAGAGAGAAAGGTAATATCAGTTATATTCATGTAAATAAAATTAATTGAAGCAATTATTTTAGTTAGGATTACAAAAGATGAAAGAAATATCTTTTATAATGCTTTTTGAAGGAACTTCTCCTAGGTAGAAGAATTTTTAAGAAGATTCAAAATGGAAATCCTAGCTTTTGTAGATTAAAATTATTTTATAAGATCGTATTCCTTAATAGATATAAGATAAATATGAGGACCTCAAGGGAGAACTAGATCTAATGGTGCGAAAAAATGGGTATAGGGTTACTTTTCTACTTTTATCAAGTGTTATATGTGTCCTATGATGTAAAATCTGGTAGTGGAAGGAGGTTAATAGGGAAATGATGAACAATATCAATGAGAAAAGGTTTAGAGTGTTTAAAAAACCCTAATTTAGTAAGATCAAGTGAGAATATAGCGATGTATGAGGCACTCCATGTACACTTTTTATCATAAAATTGTAATATTATAATTTAACATAATTAATTAATAAAGAATAATTAAGTTATGAGTAGGTTTAGTATTAATTATATTTATAAGACTATGTGTAAAACATGCATTAAATATGATATTTCCTAGTCTAAAATAAGAATAATACTAATAGAATTTAAAGAGACGTGATTAAATTATTATAAATTGTGATTTGATAATGAAATAGCTTCATCTAATAAAATATTATCGAATGAAATAAACCATTGTACAAAAAATTAAAAAATATTATAATTTATAAAACCTTTTTTAATAAATAAAAACCTTCATCTAAAAATATATTATCAAATATAGTAAAATATTGTATACATAAATCAAACAAAGTTGTCTATAAAAGAAATATTAAAAAAAAAAAAAAAGGGATCTAAAGTTAATTTTTAATAAGATTAAGAATTAAAAAAATTTTTTTTTATGATAGATTACTTATAATATACTTAATCTTATCTAAAGTTACTTTGTGTATTTAAAATTATATTTTATCCACCTATGCCAAATGTTATGTTTTTAATTAAAAAATTAGAGAAAAAGGCCCTTCAACCTAGAGAGAGAACAAAGATCGCGTCTCATAGCCAATAGTACATCAACAAATATATTTTATCCACCTATGCAAAATGCTATGTTGATCATGAAAAAAATGAAAATTGGAAATGCACAAATTGAAGGTAAAAATGGAATACTAAAAGAACCTAGAATCATGAATAAGCTATAAAGTGGTTCTTTTAAAACACTAATCTTCCACTGCTATATAGTCCTCTAGTCACACTATTATTTCAAAGTAACAAAGAAATGAAGTATCTATATGGAATCTATAATATCTACACTTTAAAAATGATTATAAAAAGAGGATCACATAGAGAATATACAAAATAAAAATTATAGGATTCTAGAATTGTAATTTAAACAAGATAAGGTAATAAAGTGATAGGGAAAAGTTAGAAATATGAAATGTCTATCTGAGATAGCCAATAAAAGTATATATAATTAGGATAGGAAAATGTTAGTTACACTTGGGAGCTTGCCAAAAATGATGAAGAGCCAATTTATTCTTTCAACCTTCGTGGATAAAAAAATAGAAAATGAGATTGTATATTGTGAGATCTTAATTCTAATATTTTCTACATTTTAGGAATATTATAAATATATATACACGTGTTTAACTCTAGTCTACAAAAATCTTAGCACCCTTGTTGTATGGGGGACAATATGGGAGATACGAATCACCAAATATTTTATGAACATAATGAAAATATCACAAATAAAATATGTAGAACTAAAAGTAATAAAAATCTATCAATTAAAATTTAAATAATTGAAATTATCAATGGGAAGAAAGATGGAAGAAAGATGAAGGTTTCTATAGATACCTTTTAGAGATGAATGAAATGAGTAATTGATTGCAAAAATGAATAATTATAATAATAGATTCATATAGACAAGAAAGAGTGTGATACGAGATTGAAACATCAAAACCATGAGATTCATTAGACAATATAGTGGAATCAATCAAAGAGATCTAGAGCAAGAGGTAAAAACTATAGAGAAGAAGAAGAGCTTGAATGAATGACAATGAATTCTCTTTCAAAAAGAGGGATTCCAAAATGTCGAAGATGGAATAGAAGAGTCAAATCCATTTCGATAGAGAAATTTAGTTGTATATGTATGTGTGAATAAGTAAAAAATAAGTAAACACTTCTTAATGAAACATTGTATCAAAGATTTAAAGAATAAACTAATCTAAAGCAAGAATCTAGTGAAAGTGTCTCATTGTTTCCTATCTTTAAATATTTATTAAGCTACAATGCTCTCAGATTTAGCAAAACACTATGACTGTTAAAATGACAAGCTAAAGAACGAAATGATGTTGAATGCAATGATGTGATGCTATCTGATACTATTTAAATCATAAAAGAAACTACTGTAATATGAATTGACATGAAAACTGATGAATGAAGCTATAAGGTGTAGTCGTGATATGAAATCTATTGTTGTTGCTATTGCTAAAATGCTTGATGATTGATTGCTTTCCTATAGAATAAGATTGCATAAACTTGGATATTTTGGATCCTTTCTTTGTTGAATGAAGTTGTATTTATAGATTTCCCAGCAAGAACTTTGCATAGGGGCACCAAAGTAGAGGCTTGGATTCAATCTAGAGGATCGAATGGTGAGAGATGGAGGAGATTGAGAAGATTTTGGGAATTGTCCCTACCCATGAAAACACCAGGCAAGAAGATAGGAAGGATTGATGGAAGAGGATTGAGAAATGGATTTCCAATTTATCTCCAAATCTTCACATAAAGATTGAATCAATTAATTTTGACATAATTTTGACATAAATTAGACATATGATATCTAATTTGGTTTTTGAGGAAATAGAGGAAATTATTTTATGCTTTTATTTAAATATTTTTATTTATTTAAATTAGCAAAAGAGGGATAAATAATTTAATAAAACAAGTTATAGAATTTGTTTATTAAAATAAAATAGAAGAATATGATAATTAATCAATAAAGTGTTTAACCTTTATTTAATTAATTTAAATAGATGTGATAGAATAAAGTAGGGAAAATTGATAATTAAATTAATCAAAGTATTTATTTTTGTTTATTTAATTAAGATGAAATAATAGAAGAATTAGAAGAATTTAAATAAGAATTTAAATGTGAACTATATAAATAAATATTTCTATTTATTCAACAATAGAGGAATTTAGGATAATTAATCAAATAAGTCGTATTTAATTAATCGGATTCTCTAGACCAATTTTAGGTGTATACAATAGACATACATTACCATAGGCTGCAAAGTAAAAAAAGGACATAAGTAAAAATTTTAATTTTTTAAATCTAATAGATAATAGCATTCTTTTCTAAACTTGTGCATGTTTATAGTATTTTCTTGACAAAAATGTCAAAAATCCTAGGAATATTATAATGTTGTAGATTAATCTAGAAATTGACAAATTGGTGAAGGAAGTAAGGTTGAATTTATTATATTAGTGTGCCCTAGAACACGGTAGGGGAATAGACACCAACATGATTATAAAAAATATATGATAATTATATGGTTGCAATTTTTGACATTAGAATATGAAAGGGAGAGGTCATGTATGTAGTGTGCTTAAACATGAATAAAAAATTACTATAAAAAAGGTCCACTAAAATATTTGGAATACTTGCCCACACTATTTATTGAGTTTAATAATTACTATATAGGTATGTGATATAGTTAATTATAATCTTACCTTTCAAGTTGTTTTCCTTAAATTATATCCTACTCTTAACATCTCATAATTGAACAATATATTATGCTAAATATAATTTTAAACAACATTATTAGATATTTTCTTTTCAAATAGATAAAAGATTTACATTATACTTCACTTAATATCAAATAATTTATCACTTAATTTTAAAAAAAACTTTATCTCCTTATTTAAAAATTGATTATATAAGAACATTAAACTTTCAAATATAAAAGTAATAACCACAAACAAGCATAGGTATGAAGATGTATACACACAAAATGTATGTCATGACTAATAATGTATGCTCGTGCTAAAAGAATTATAAATATTAACAAATGAAAGAAACAAAGTCCAATTGAAAGTCTATGCACTAAATAAAATAGGCAACACTGCTCATCTATATAATAAGAAGTGCCCCTAATAATCACTTAATAATTAATATCATTTATTTGTACTTCATATTTAACGTATACCAGTTTTAGGATTCCATTTAATGCCATTTAATTTAATTGTTTGTCTTATTATTTTTGCATGATCTCACTTTGCCATTTAAAACATGTTTCTTGGCCTGAGTTATCCAGCAAGATCTTTGAGGAGATCAACATAATATTTCTTAAAACGAATAAAGATTGATATTTTTCTACTACATTATTCCTTTCAATGTCACGTTCTTTGACATTAGAATTTGGGGCCTCATAATTCCGGTTTAAGGTTGATATACTAATATAATATAGTAAATTGGAGTTAGTGTTTGGTCAAGCATACCTTTCATCAACGTCCTTCATATTGCCGTTGTTATTTTAACCATAATTAAATTGATTAACTTTTATTTTTTTAATTTTGCTTGACTGTATCTAGGTTGACATATCTTCCTTAATAAAGCTAACACTTAAAAAGTATCAATTTAATGTAATTTTTAAAAAATATATTTAATTATAAGTAATAAGTTTACAAATTTGTATTTTTATAAAATAAAATTAATTAGAAATATAATTTTTATCTATTTACAAATAATCATCACTATTAATAAAGTTAATACAAGAATAATTAAATGGGACCTCACAAAATATCATCAATTCCACAATTCAAAAAATCTATTATTCAAATATGAATTGACTTTTCAACAAAAATCAAAATCAAGAAATTAAGCTTGATCATGATAAAGCAATTGGAGAAGCTCATTGTATTTACTTAAGGATAATGACTCCAAATTTATGACATTTCACTTATCAACTATAGACACCAAAAATATCTTGATTGATATCATACTCCATCTTGTGATTCACTAACATCATTTCTTCTTAAATCACTTATTTACTATCAAATTAATTGAATAATCCTTATTTAATTAATTCATCACGATTCCTCTTTTAATTAAATAAATCAACTTTATTTGATTAAATCATCATCTTCTTTAAATTAAATAAATCATTTTATTTAATTAATCCTAATTTTCCTCTTTGATTAAATAAATCAATTTTATTTTATTTAATCCTAACGTTCCTATTTTTAAATAAATCATTTTATTTAATAAAGTCATCTCCTTTAAAATGAATAAATTAACCTTTATTTGATTTAAATTCTAATGTCATCTCTTTGAATTGAATAAATCAAACTTTATTAATTTAAAATCTAATATTTCAAATTCCTCTCATTTTGATTTAAATAAACCTAATATCTAAATCAAATGTCAAATCAAACTAACTTCCATCTAAGTTAATTAAATCTTGATTAACTCCTAACACTAATCATCTTTTCTCTAGCTTTTGCAACTTGCACATATAAATCAATTTATTTGATGTATTAATTCTTCTATTTTCATTCAAATATGGCATCACTTTGGAATATTCCCTCAATTTGAAATCTCCCTCCCAAAACGACTTGTCCTCCAACATGGCATTTATAGCTCTTACATATCCTTTTTCTTGAGCCAAGTGGCATTAACTCATCTTTCAACTCTTTCTCTATAAGCCATGTTTTGAATGTCAAACTCCAGATATATCCATTAATTTGCACATTGACCAAAATGTGCTCCACCTCTCTTCAATAGCATGTTGACAAGTGGCACAATGCCATTGGGTCAAGTTTAATCCCACATTCTTTCCATTTTTTGTCATTTCTCCATCCTTCTTTCCTATAAATAGAGAGCCTCTCTATTGATTTGGGATCCACCATCTTAGGCATTTTGATCCACAACTTTATGGAAGATTACTATCTACAAATTTGAGCAAGCTCATCCACCATTTTCATCCAATTTTTCATAATTTTCATCAATCTTAGCTAGGTTATTGACAAATTTCATCAAGAAGCACACAATCATCATCAAGTTCATCAAAGCTTTGTAATGAATTGGGAAAGGGATTCTTTTCACATAAAAGAAGCACCAATTCCCCTATGAGATGAAGGTTTTGCTGGTTTAAGTTAGATTACATGCTTCATTTGCATTGTTTCCTTGTTTATTTCATATTTTCTCTTAAATTAACTAAAGAATCTCAATAGGGAGCATTAGATTTGTGTTACTAACATGTTTAACATTATTTTGTTGATCCTTTGTTAGTCTATGCAAGTTTTGTGCTCATATCAACATTGTCAAAAGATCTGAAAACCATTTATATTTAGAAAACATATTTCATTCCCTAAAATTATGAATGAATAACTAATATCAAAATTAATAAATAATACCCACTTTATTATATTTAAAATTAAATATTAATTACTTTTTAAACATATAATAATGAATCATAAATAATATATATAATTTAGGTATATTTTTGTTAATTAACAATAATATCCTTTAATTTTAATGTTTATGACAATATGCAATTCTTTTTACATTTTCTATTTATCTCATTTTAAAAATTTATTTTCTTAAAACTTTAATTAAACTAAGTTATCCTAATCCATTTAGAATATAAACAAGTACTTAATATCTAAGTAATATTTAGAAAATAAAATTCCATTTTAACATTCACGAGTACAATTGATAAGAAATTTTAAATGACTTATGTCCCCACTTGTAATATTTTGAAATATGTAAATAATAGTGTATATAATATTTAAGATAATTTTTATTATAAATAAAATGTTATTTTTCTAAATTTTCATATATTTTTAATAGTTTATACGTATATGATAAACACACAAAATAACAAATAAAACATTATACATGTTTGAAAAAATATATTTAATAAATAAAAGTCTTGATGAATTAAATAATATTTATTATTAATAATAAGTTAATCATTATGATTAATGTGTTAGGTATTAAAGATGGAAAATATTACATTTGAAAGATTCAATTTGACAATTTTTATTGTAGTAATGGACAAAGTATCCATTTTTCTAATTTTTGAAAATAATTGGCATTGAATTAACCTAATTGTGCCTTGGGTTAGTGTTGTAATGTGTTCACATTAATCTAAGGCCCCTTTTTAATTAAATGAACCTGATGTGTGCCTTATTTATTGTATTGTAAAGTGTTGTAATACACTTTCACTTATCTAGGGTCCTATTAATGAATTGTGGTTAATTGAGCTTAATTGGCCCCTTTAATTCAAATTTAAGCCTTCTTAATGATACTTTTTGAAAGATCTATCCTGACACCCAATAATGATATTGCATGAAATTTAATTTGGAGAATTTTATGCCTTGGAAAATGGTGCTAGGACCCATTCATCTTTACTAGCGAATGGGTCCTCTCCAAATAGCACACCCCTTTCTTTGTATTTTTGAGGTGGGATTTTTATGTTATTTCATCCCACCAAAGCATGGTCCTAGAAAGTTGTGCTAGGAACCATTCGCCTTTAGTACTGAATGCATCCTCACAAAGGACACCCCTTTTTGAATTTAATTGTGACGGGATTATAATAATTTTCAATCCTAGATCTGAGGTCATTTGAATTATTTGAATTTTGGGGTTGATCTCTAGATTTAGTATAAATATGGGGTCAATTCACCTAGTTTCATCCTAGATCTTCATGAGAATTCAAGAGGACTTACATAAGAGTTTACAAGATAATTTCAAAGGAATTCAAAGGTATATTAGTGAACTTTACTCTAGCAATTCAAGATCATATCATCATGTCAAAGGCATAGTGCATTCAAGCATGTTGTTGAGCTAAGATTGTTGATGTAGCATTGAAGATCGATTGGCAAGAATTGTTTCACATCTAATTTGAGATCAAGACCTACATTCTACATGGCCACTTCATCTTAGTTTGCAGATTTATACTCCAAGAAAAATTCTAAGGTATCATCATTGCATATTTCATGTTTCATGCTTCAATTGCATTATTTCAACATTTGATTTAATTACTTAAAAAGGGAATGATTGAGGCAAACTCTTATCCTCTAATAATCAACAAGTTTTTCTCCTCTTGAATGTGTATTTGTAGATTTTAGGTTGAAGAGAAAGATTTGGAGAAAAGTTGTCAAAGTTGAAAAGTTGCAAAATTTGACATCTACATTGCAAGATCACGAAAAGAGCTCTAAAAAATTATTTTCAAACTTTCAGGGGCTGAAAACCTAGGAACTAAGAGTGTAGACATTGAATTACAAAACCCAAAAATCAATTTTTTGAAACCCTAAAAGGAACCATTTGCCACTAAAGAAAAATGAGTCCTTAGTGAGGCTTGAAGTAGTGAAAACCCATGATCTAGGAGTGTAGACTAAGAGGAATTAAACCCAAAAGTCATTTTTGGAACCCTAACAGGAACCCATTCACCACTAAAGGAAAATGAGTCATATGTGGCCTAAAAAAGAAAATATTCTCCAAGGTAAACATTATTTTAGCCTTCCAAAACATCCCTTTTTATTTCTATACTAGTTAGGGTTAGTTTCTGATTGTTATTTATGCCTTTTGGACTTTATAATTGAGTGAAACATCCCCTAGAAAAACATTGTAGTTTATCATCTTGATAATTCATTTTGATAGACCCTATTTTTTTCTATGTTTCATTTTGGTGAAGTCGATCCCTTTGAAGATCCTAATTTTTTATTTCAAGTACATTAAAACCAGGGAAAACTTTAAGAAACCCCCCCTTCACAAAGGTGTAAAATCCTGGTGAATCTTTCCTTTTATTTAAAAAAAATATTAATTTTTTTGTCGAATCTTATGCACAGTATTAATTTTTTTGTAAAGTCCTAGCGAATCTTAATGAATAATTGGTAAAAATAATAATAACAGTGGAAAATCCTAGTGAATAATCATTAAAAAGATTAATTACAATTGCGAATATCTCCTTTAAAAATTTGCATAGTTAGTCAATGTAGTTGCCCCATATATTTTTTATTTTTTTCAATATTGAAGTAGGGCCCTGGGATCGGCAACAATCAACTGAGTCAAGGGCTAGCACCCCTTGTGGGGATCAAGGGGGTAGATCCCCCTTGTGGGGTTAGAGGAGGCAACGCTCCCTCCTAGGGTCCGAGGAGGGTAAGTGCACCAATCCAATCTGTGACACAATTTAGGTGCCAAATTGAAAAAATGATCAAAAAACCCTGAAATAAGGCCTTTGGTGCACGAAAAATGTCTAAAAATACATTTGGCGTATGCCAAATTTGGTGTGCGCCAAATGTATTTCTAGACATAAAATGCAAAAGCTGGTTTTGGAACCCTCATTTTGTCTTCAACCTGCGGCTTGACAAGGAAGATTTCAGGTCTGCAACTCGCGCTCGCCAAATCTCCTCCATTATTTGCATCCTTAGCTTGCCATTTTCCACAAGAATTCCGCCAACACGTCAAAGAGGTCGAAGATTGCAAAGAGGTGTGTATTTTTATTCTATTTATTTCAAATTTGATTTGGAATGCAAATTTAAATAGATTTTTTATTTTAAAACTTTGTTCTAATTCTCAGGGAATGAATCTCCACCTCAAAACATTGAGAATTCACAATCACCCCCTCATCAAGAGCCTCCTATACAAGAACAACCCGAAACCCCTCCATCAATTCATAGGCATCCTCAAGGAACACAAGAAAATATTCAAAATCAAATTGAAAACAATAAAAGAGACATTCAACAATTAATTGCAAGATTAACTGAGCATGCCAAAACCCACCCTTATAGGAGAGGTATTGTTGAATCATTGAAGTCAATTTTAACTCATGTAGGAGAAATGAGCGAGCAAATGAATTTTTGGTCAACTGAGAGAGATGAGATGAGGCAATTTTATGCTAATGGTTTGTCATATGCAGATGTGAAAAAACTAAAAATTAGCAAAGCTGAGTTGTGTGCCCTATTTAAAGACCCAAAAACCAATGAACCTTTGTCCCATGCATGCAGGAGGTTCCCCATCCATTGGTGCCACCATGATTTAATTAGAAACAAATTTTGGGAGTGGTGGTGGATGGTATTTGACCAACCTCTATGCAATAACCATGAGGTGCCGCAATACTTTTTGAGGAAACTCTATTGCGAGTTTGTCCTCAATAAAATGCCAAACTATTTTTACATCTTAGACTTTTAGGGTAGAGGTGGGGGCCCCACACACAATAGACCTACTGCACGACGTAATCCACAATTGGCACAAGGAGCCTTGGGCAGACCCATGGTGGAGCATGTCATTGTTCCTTTAATTGTTAAGGATAGTGTAGAGGTGGACACGATGAAGTCGATTGGTTCACTCACCCAAACCATTTTACAATGTGCGAGTCCTTTAGTAGAACCTGGTGTGAAGGAGATGTGTAGGCCCCGAGCTCCACCCCACCATTGTGGCACTTGTGGTGTTGTTTGCACGTACGATTATCAAGGTGCTCGTGATGTAGCTACACAACCTACGTCAGTTGCAGAGGCGATGGATTTCATAGATGATATTCTGAATGATACATTCAACATTGACACTCAGGTAAAATTTAACAAGTTATTTTAATGTTTATTAAAATATATTTTGAAATTTAAGAATAACTAAATTAGTAGAATTTTGATATGATGAAATTCCAGGGTCGCACTGTTCATGAGGGATGCTCTATTCCTACAGACCCTTATGCATTCTCGATGATGAGTCCACAGGTATGCAACTAGTATTAAAGATATTATTATTGCATTTGAACAGTTGAATGTTATATTTGAATGTTTGTCTCATAACATGCTTCGGATTTCAAACAGTTTCTTGGTGCACCTTCTTCCTCCACACCTCATGATTTATATCCTCAAACAACGTACACCCAAGTAGCCTTTATTCATTAATAGGGTTATAAATCTATGTTAGCTAGTTCTCATAATTTTGCGTATATATAAATCTAAAAAATTGATGAGACAAACAAACATTGCATTCAAGTATTCCTTGATCGTGTCACATTATGTTCTCCTATATCAACATGATACCTGAGATATTGTTTCATTTGCATCTGTTGACAAGAGATAGCCCTGGTGATGTTGGTGGCACGATGGACCATGGATTTGCTACAGTAATAGATAGTTCTGATCCATTGAGAGAGGTATGGAATAGATTAGTTGATTTGACATTATATTTTCTCTTTTATGGTCTATTATAGAAATTTTTCAAATAATTTTATGTAGTTTAATTTCTATCTTCATGGTTGCTACAGGTGGTTGTCACTCTAGATCATGGACATGGTGATGCTTTAAATATGCATGAAGACTATATGTATGCGGTAAGTGATTATATTTTGTTATATGCCATTCCATACTTCAATTTCTATTTTCTAACATCTTTACTTTTAATTGTACCAGTTGAAGGTCTAGAGTGAAGAGAGGAGGAGTAGTGAGCATGTTCAAAAGACAAGACAAGCAACAGTCACTCCATCCAGCCGAATTTCAAAAGGAGCACGGGATCAATTTCCTTCCCCTAGAAGGAAATGACTATGTATTAGTCTTGTTTGTTGTATGCCTATGTGGCATTTTGGAACATATGTTTTGTACTATTGATATATATATATATATGTGATATTTTGTCCAAATGCCTCCTTTGTATTAAGCCTATATGGTCTTTTAGGATATATTTATATACTTTTATCAATATATATCATTGTATAGCCTTTCAGATTTTTGATTAAAGAAACTCTTATTTTGCTACTGCCATTCTTGAATGATGTTATCATGCCTATCATGTAAGTTGTATGCTTGAATGTTGTAGGCAAGGATTTTGTTTACATCTAATGCTTAATTAATTACTGTGGAATGCTCAATAAGCCCCATCTAAACCGTATTGTATAAGTAAGCTCCATTTGTGGTGGTTTGTATCCTTTGGAATGCTTCAATTACTTGTGCCTCACCGATGCAGAGGCAAGGAGGCTCAAACCCAATCAGTCTGACAACCTGCCTTCAAGGGGCTCCTAACAAGGTTAATACAACCTATTTTAGCAATCTACACATCCTCAAAGCCCCATCAAACCAAACTCTTCATTCAACACCTTACCCAACAATCCACCCTTGAAGCACTCTTATGTAGAGCCAAGGTGGAGAACACTCACAACAATGGACATGTCAATTCTCAATCAAGAACTCTTCTTCTTAATGATTCAGCCTAATAGGCATCAACCCACCCTCAAGGGTCTCAACTCCTCAACCTTGCAAATGAACAACAAGACTCCACCAAGGCCCTACAAAGACCATCAACATTCATACAATGACAATTGAATCAATTGACAGTAATCCCTAAGTCAGATTTATCAAGGTTTCCAAAACTCAATTTTAGCTAGATTTCTCCCAACCTTTCCAAAACACTAGACAATTACAGGATGGATTGAGATACCTTTTCCAGGGCTACACAACATACCAAAGAATCAGTGGTCTCTCTTTTGGACTGACATAGACTTTCAACACACCTTCTTCAATTTTGGCTTCACAATTAGCCCTTTTTTTCCAAAGGGAACACCCTTCCAACTTTAGGTATCTATCCAAACTCCTTGGAAAGTCTTAGGTCATGGTTCCAAACCTCAAATTTTGTCATTAGTTTGTGTCTACAGAGCCTCTAACTCACAAAACCCAAGAAACCCTCCTAAACCTTCACAAAATCAAGGGTTTTAAAGAAACATACAACTCCAAACCTCTCTCAACACTTCCAAATTCCCAAACACCTCAAAATAATTCTGCATGGACTCATCAAACCCTCACATAACCCTTATAGGCATTAATTCTTAAAAACCTCTCTTTGGTTCCTCACTTCCATTTTGGAAAACCCTTGTTCAGTCTTAGAACCATCACAAAAACACCACATAATTATGACTCCTTATTCCAGAATGAGTTGAAACACTTATTATAACATGTTTTCAATCAATCCACTAAGATATAGTAGCGAACAATAGGTGGATTTATTGTTACATCACAAATTTCCCCTCAAACCCTTGATTCAACAACACTAGGACAATCACTATTTGTGTTGGTTCTCTCTACAAAAAAAGAGTTAAGACACCAAATAAAAAATAAATGAATTAGAAAACATATAGACACATCCTCTAAAATTATTAGACCATGAAGAACCTGTATGTGCCCGTACAACACTAAAAAAGATCAAGAAAATAGTATTTTTCTAGAAAATTGCTCAAAACTGTGGTGTTTATTGTGTAAAATTATTACAAAACTTCATCCACTCTCTCATTCGAGCCTTGGTAAGGATTTTTAAATAATTTTCCAACAACCATATTCTCCCCAACACCCATAAATAGTCTTAGGGATGCTCACCAAAATTAGGATTCTCCCATTTTAAGAGCCCCAAGAACTTGTTCTATTCCTCTACTCACAAACCATCCTAAACCTTCACAAAAAGAAGGGTTTTAAAGAGACTCATAACTCCAGAGATCCCCCAATCCTTCCAAAGGTGAAAACACACAACAATACCTCTGCCCTAACTTAAATGACACTCACAATCCCATTCCTTTCCGTATTTCTCAGATTCAATACTTGAGTTCCTTACTTTCATGGTGGAAACACCCCTGAACATCATTAGAACTTCACACCCCACTGAGTTTATTCATTCTCTCAGCCTCCAAAGTATTCATACACCAAACTAATCATGGTACAGGCCAATCCACTGAGCAACAGGGTAAGAATAGTAGGTGGATTGGCTAATGTGTCATAGTCTTGCCCTCAAAACCCCTAACACAGAAAATAGAGCAGTAACCAAGTTTGTTGATCCCACACACACCAATGGTGGAATTAAACCTTCAAAATAGATGCAAAGAGAGTAAAAACATATGCAATCAAGTATCCAAAGCCTCAAGTCATGATAGACTTGTATGGGCCTGTGCAAGGCAAAGAAAATTCAGGAAAACAAAGAAAACCAGTGATCAGTGGTTTCAAGTATATTTTGTTATTAGAACTGAACAAAATCAACCCTCAACTTGGGGTATTACAGAAATATATCTTGATACCACCTTCCAACTACCCCTTGAGTCGATCAACCACCATAACCACCCTTTGTTAGACTTCTAAGATGGCAATTTGCCAATTTTGCTCTTAATTGCCATTCATTCACAACTTGATTTTGCAAATACCACCTAACTGACCTATTAAGCCTTTTAAATACAATTGCAAGGTATTTACATAGCATATAGAAATATAGAGAGAAAATACAATAAATATTTTAACTAATGAATTGTAAAAAATGGACTTTTGTAGCTTATATTCATGTCATTGATTACATTGCATTGCACATATTTCAAAGTCAAAGCATTACTTCACTTTGAATAACTAATAAGTAGATGTTGATAGATGCTGAAAATTTAATTACAATATAGTTTGAACAAAGTCAACCTAAGCATTTATGGAATTTCTTCACATTGAATAACTAATAACAAGGAGCAGCTGCCAATTGCATTTTCTTATCATGGCATTCTATGAGACCAAATTTCTTTGAGATATTTTTTCAAATAGTTCCCTGCCTTATCTATGTTACCACATTTTTCATACATGTCTACCAAAGCATCTTCTCAAACAATTCACTGCCTTGTTGTTATGGCTAAAAGCCTAAAACAAGTGATTTTGAACAAGCTATGGATGCTTTGAAAAATATATTAAAAGCATAATAGTAAGTAATAACATAGAGAAGGCAGCGAACTGTTTGAAAAAATGCATCAAAAAAATTGCTTTGAAATGATAAATTTAGTTGTGCTTTCACTCTTCTTTAACATTGTATATCTGCTCCTTTTTATAACTTAAAAAATTTATAACAAGAGATAAAAACTATCTTTTTTGAAATCGAAAGGCATTTCCATAGCATAGAGATATAGAGAGCAAATAAAATAAAGAGTTTAACTAATGAAATGTAGAAAATAGATTTTTGTAGTTTTTATTCATGCATTGCACATCTTTCAAACTCAAAGCATCACTTCACATTGCATAACGAATAACTAGATGCTGATAGATGACAAAATTTGAATTACATTATAGCTTTTGACAAAGTCAACCTAAGCAGTTTTGCAATTACTTCACATTGCATAAATAATAACTAGGAGCAGCTGCCAATTGCTTTCGCTTGTCATGGCATTCCATGAGACCACATTTCTTTGAGGCATTTTTTCAAATAGTTCATTCCCTTGTCTATGCTATGACATTTTTTATATATGTTTACCAGAGCATTTTATCAAATAGTTCATTGCCTTCTTTCTATGGCTAAAAGCCTAAAACAGCTGCTTTTGAACAAGCTATGGATGCTTGGAAAAAATCTAGGAAAGCATAATAGTAAGCAATAGCATAGACAAACCATTGAAATTTTTGAAAAAATGCCTCAAAGAAAATTGGTCTCATGGTGATGGAATGCAATGACAAGCCATAGACAAGGTAGTGAATTGTTTGATAATATGCCTCAACTACTTGCATCGGACAACTTTTTCTTCGAGTGAAAATTCACCACCATAGGAAAAAGCCTCTGAGATAGTGAAAACCAAGAAAGGTTACTGTAGAGGGGTCCAATGTGATCCCATAGGATCAAATGAGAAGTTTCTAAGCATCACGATGTCCGAGTAATAGCATGTTGAAGTTCGTAGCCATTTTGCACTTTGGACCCTTAAGGGATCAATCCGGTTGAACATAGCTCAGAGCGATTTTGCTTGTTTAGTTGCAAAAGAAGACAATTCCTAGCATAAACATACCTATTTGGATGCGTTGGAACAGTCCGATTGGTCACACAAATTTTTTCCCGAGTGAAAATTCGCCAGCACAGGAAAATGCCCTCATGATAGAAAAAAATGAGAGAGGTTATTGAATATGGGCCAAACATGATCTTGTAGGATCAAACGAGAATTTTTTAAGTGTCACGATGTCCGAGTAATAGCATGTTGAATTTCGCAGCCATTTTGCACTTTGGACCCTTAAGGGATCGATCTGGTTGAACGTAGCTCAGAGTGATTCCATGTGTTTAGGTGTGAAAGAGGACCATGCCTAACATAAACGTACACACTAGGATGCGTTGGAATAGTTTGTTTGGTCACACAAGTTGTAGAATGAAAGCTGCAACACTTTGCAACTTTCAACTACTTGCATTTGATAACTTTTTCCCCGAGTGAAAATTTGCCAGCTTAGGAAAATTCCTTCGAGATACAAAAAACTGAGAGAGGTAATTGTAGATGGGCCCAACATGATCTTGTAGAATTATATGAGAAGTTTCTAAGCATCACGGTGTTTGATTAATAGCATGTTGAATTTTGCAACTGTTTTGCACTTTGGACCCTTAAGGGATCGATCCGGTTGAACGTAGCTTAGAGCGATTCCACGTGTTTAGGTGCAAAAGAGGATTATGCCTAGCATAAACATACCTATTTGGATGTTTTTGAACAATCCGTTTGGTCACAGAGCTGCAGAACAAAAGTTGCACCACTTTGTAACTTTCAACTACATGCATTTGACAGCTTTTTCCCCGAGTGAAAATTCGCCAGCACAGGAAAATGCCTTTGAGATAGCAAAAACCGAGAGAGGTTATTGTAGATCGGCTAAACATGAACACATAGGATCAGACAAGAAGTTTCTAAGCATCATGGTGTCCGAGTAATAGCATGCTTAATTTCACTGCCATTTTGCACTTTAGACCCTTAAGGGATCGATCCGGTTGAACGTAGCTCAGAGCGATTCCACATGTTTAGGTGTGAAAGAGGACCATGCCTAGCATAAACGTACCCACTCGGATGCATTGGAACAGTCCGTTTGGTCACACGAGATACAAAACGAAAATTGCACCACTTTGCAACTTTCAACTACTTGCATTTGACAACTTTTTCCCCAAGTGAAAATTCGCCAGCACAAGAAAATGCCTTCGAGATAGCGAAAACCGAGAGAGGTTATTGTAGATGGGCCCAACATGATCTTTTAGGATTAGACGAGAAGTTTCTAAGCAACATGGTGTCCGAGTAGTAGCATGCTGAATTTTGCAGCCATTTTGCACTTTCGACCCTAAAGGGATTGATTCGATTGAACGTAGCTCGGAGTGATTCCACGTGTTTAGGTGTGAAAGAGGACCATGCCTAGCATAAAAATACCTATTCGGATGTTTCAGAATAGTTTGTTTGGTCACACGAGCTGTAGAACGAAAGTTGCACCACTTTGCAACTTTCAACTACTTGCATTTGACAACTTTTTCCTCGAGTGAAAATTCGCCAGCACAGGAAAATTCCTTTGAGATAGAAAAAACCGAGAGAGGTTATTATAGATAGGCCCAATCTGAACTTGTAGGTTTAGACAAGAATTTTCTAAACATCACAGTGTCTAAGTAATAGCATGCTGAATTTTGCAGCCATTTTGCACTTTGGACCCTTAAGGGATCAATCTGGTTGAACGTAGCTCAAAGCTATTCCACATGTTTAGGTGTGAAAGAGGACCATGCCTAGCATAAACGTACCCACCTAGGCATATTAGAACAGTTTGTTTGGTCATAGGAGCTGCAGAACGAAAGTTGCACGACTTTGCAACTTTCAACTACTTGCATTTGACAACTTTTTCCCCGAGTCAAAATTCGCCAGCATAGGAAAATTCCTTCGTCATAGTGAAAACCGAGAGAGGTTATTGTAGATGGGCCCAACATGATCTTGTAGGATTAGACAAGAATTTTCTAAGCATCACGGTGTCCGAGTAATAGCATGCTGAATTTCGCAGCCAATTTGCACTTTGGACCCTTAAGGGATCGATCTGGTTGAACATAGCTCGGAGCGATTTCGCATGTTTAGGTTCGAAAGAGGACCATGCCTAGCATAAAAATACCCACCTAGACATAATTGAACAGTATGTTTGGTCACATGAGTTGCAGAATGAAAGATGCACCACTTTGCAACTTTCAACTACTTGCATTTGACAACTTTTTCCCCGTGTGAAAATTCGCCAGCACAGAAAAATGCCTTTGAGATTGCGAAAATTGAGAGAGGTTATTGTAGATGGGCCCAACATGATCCTGTAGGATCATACGAGAAGTTTCTAAGCATCAAAGTGTCCGATTAATAGCAAGCTAAATTTCACAGCCATTTTGCACTTTCGACCCTTAAGGGATCGATCCAGTTGAACGTAGCTCAGAGTGATTCTGCGTGTTTAGGTGTGAAAGAGGACCATGATTAGAGTAAACATACCTATTCGGATGTGTTGGAACAGCCCGTTTGGTCATACGAGCTCTAGAACAAAAGTTGCACCACTTTGCAACTTTCAACTACTTGCATTTGACAACTTTTTCCCCGAGTGAAAATTCACCAGCACAAGAAAGTGCCTTCGAGATAGAAAAAACTGAGAGAGGTTATTATATATGAGCCCAACCTAAACTCGTAGGTTCAACCAAGAATTTTCTAAACATCACCGTGTCCGAGTAATAGCATGCTGAATTTCACAGCCATTTTGCACTTTTGACCCTTAAGGGATCGATTCGGTTGAACGTAGCTCGAAGCGATTCCTCCTATTTCAGTGTGAAAAAGGACCATGCCTAGTGTAAAATTACCCACCTAGGCACGTTGGAACAGTTTTTTTGGTCACACGAGCTGCAGAACGAAAGTTGCACCACTTTGCAACTTTCAACTACTTGCATTTGACAACTTTTTCCCTGAGTCAAAATTTGTTAGCATAGGAAAATGCTTTTGAGATAGCGAAAACTGAGAGAGGTTATTATAGATGGACCCAACATGATCTTGTAGGATCAAATGAGAAGTTTCTAAGCATCACGGTGTCTAAGTAATAGCATACTAAATTTTGCAGCCATTTTGCACTTTGGACCCTTAAGGGATCGATCGGGTTGAATGTAGCTTGGAGCGATTCCGCATGTTTAGGTGTGAAAGAGGACCATGCCTAGTGTAAAAGTACTTACCTGGACACATTGGAACAGTCCGTTTGGTCACACGAGCTGCAGAACAAAAGTTGTACCACTTTGCAACTTTCAACTACTTGCATTTGACAACTGTTTCCCTGAGTGAAAATTTGCTAGCATAGGAAAATGCCTTCGAGATAGCAAAAATCGAGAGAGGTTATTGTAGATGGGCCCAACATGATGTTGTAGGATTAGTTGAGAAGTTTATAAGTGACACAGTGTCCGAGTAATAGCATGCTGAATTTTGTAGTTATTTTGTACTTTCGACCCTTAAGGGATCGATCCAGTTGAACGTAGCTCGAAACGATTCCGCATTTTTAGGTGTGAAAGAGGACCATGCCTAGCATAAACGTACCCACTCAGATGCGTTGGAATAGTCCATTTGGTCACATGACCTATAGAACGAAAGTTGCACCACTTTACAACTTTCAACTACTTGTATTTGACAACTTTTTTCCTGAGTGAAAATTCACCAGCATAGGAAAATGGCTTCGAGATAGCGAAAACCAAAAGAGGTTATTGTAGATGGGGCCAACATGATCCTATGGGATCATACGAGAATTTTTTAAGCATCATGATGTCTGACTAATAGCATGGTGAATTTCGCAACCATTTTGCACTTTCGACCCTTAAGGGATCGATCTGGTTGAACGTAGCTCGAAGTGATTCCACATGTTTAGGTGTGAAAAAGGACCATTCCTAGCATAAACATACCTACTTAGATGTGTTCAAATAGTCTATTTGTTCACACGAGCTATAGAATGAAAGTTGCACCACTTTGCAACTTTCAACTACTTGCATTTGACAACTTTTTCCCCGAGTGAAAATTTGCTAGCACAAGAAAATGCCTTCGAGATAGAAAAAAACAAGAGAGGTTATTGTAGATGGGCCCAACTTGAACTCATAGGTTTAGACAAGAACATTCTAAGCATCATAGTGTCCGAGTAATAGCATGCTGAATTTCACAGCCATTTTGCACTTTGGACCCTTAAGGGATCGATTCAGTTGAACGTAGCTCGGAGCGATTCCGCATGTTTAGGTGTCAAAGAGGACCATGCCTAGCGTAACCCTACCCACGCGGACACGTTGGAATAATTTTTTTGGTCACACGAGCTACAGAACGAAAGTTGCACCACTTTGCAACTTTCAACTACTTGCATTTGACAACTTTTCCCCGAGTGAAAATTCGCCAGCACAGGAAAATTCCTTCGAGATAGCAAAAAACCAGAGAGATTATTGTAGATGGGACCAACATGAACTTGTAGGTTTAGACGAGAAGTCTCTAAGCATCACGGTATCCAAGTAATAGCATGCTGAATTTCGCAGCCATTTTGCACTTTGGACCCTTAAGGGATCGATCTGGTTGAATGTAGCTTGGAGCGATTCCTTGTGTTTAGGTGTGAAAGAGGACTATCCCTAGCATAAATGTACCTATTCAGATGCGTTGGAATAGTCTGTTTTGTCACATGAGCTATAGAACGAAAGTTGGACCACTTTGCAACTTTCAACTACTTGAATTTGACAACTTTTTTCCTGAGTGAAAATTCACCAACACAGGAAAATGCCTTCAAGATAGTGAAAACCGAGAGAGTTTATTGTAGATGGGCCCAACATGATCTTATACTATTAGATGATAATTTTCTAAGTGTCACAGTGTCCGAGTAATAACATGTTGAATTTCACAGCCATTTTGCACTTTGGACCCTTAAGGGATCAATCCAGTTGAACGTAGCTCGAAGTGATTCTGTGTGTTTAGGTGTGAAAGAGGACCATGCCTAGTATAAACGTACCCACCTGAATGCACTGGAATAATTTTTTTGGTCACACAAGCTATAGAAGGAAAGTGGCACCACTCTGCAACTTTCAACTACTTGCATTTGACAACTTTTTCCCCGAGTGAAAATTCGCCAGCAGAGGAAACTTCCTTCGAGATAGTGAAAAATGAGACATGTTATTGTAGATGGGACCAACGTGAACTCATAGCTTCAGATGAGAAGTTTCTAAGGATGATGGTGTCCGAGTAATAGCATGCTAAATTTTGTAGCCATTTTGCACTTTCGACCCTTAAGGGATCCATCTGGTTGAACATAGCTCAGAGCGATTCCACATGTTAAGGTGTGAAAGAGGACCATTCCTAGCATAAACGTACCCACCCGAATGCATTGGAATAGTTTTTTTGTTTACATGAGCTGCAGAACAAAAGTTGCACCACTTTGTAACTTTCAACTACTTGCATTTCACAACTTTTTCCTTGAGTGAAAATTTGCCACCATAGGAAAAAGCCTTCGAGATAGAAAAAACCGAGAAAGGTTATTATAGAGGGGCCCAACATGAACTCATAGGTTCAGACAGAGATTTTGTAATCACCACGGTTTATGAGTAATACCCTGTCAAATATTGTTTCCCTTTTGCACTTTGCACCCTTAAGGGATCGAGTCGGTTGAACCATATTAGTTGTTTTGTTGAATGTCATACCCTAAGGTATGTTAGAGATGACCTAGGTTGCATTGACTTCTCTGAGTCATACGCCACCCCTACCTTGTCACTTCATCAAAGGACAATAGATTTAAAGGAAGGTTATTCATTAGGACAAGCATCATGAATGTATGAACACAAGGGAACTGTGAAGGGTCACTGTACATGGCAATGTGAAAATGAAAAGGATAGATTAGAAATGAGTAGTGTTTAGTTGTTAAGTATAGTGAGTGTATGATTATACAGTTCTTGACAATCAAATTCACTCACAATAGTCAATGTCATATGACTATTAAGTCTATGTCAGTCAGTGTCTAAAGAACCAAGAGATATGGTTGTGTATGCAGCAATAGGTCCTTATGAATGTGGAGTCTTCAAAAAATACAGTAATTCAATGCCAAATATTACAATAGTGATGGAAGAAAATCTTGGAAATCCTCTCATTTGTCAATACTTATAGCAATACATGCAAGGAAATAATCCTCCCATTTCCAACACAAATCATGAAATATATTGTACTTGAGAAAAGGACAAAAGGAGTTGCTGCCCAGTTTCTTTTTTCCATTCCACCTTAGTTGGCCCAACTATTTGCATTCCAAAATGGTTCAAAACATGTACATCCCCTACTCCCTATGAAACACATGGGTAGTAGCCTCTCAATCTTAGACATAGACTCATATAAAAATCATTAAAAGAGCAATAACTAAATCATGTCATTCATACAGCTGAGGAGACTTACTATCACCTTCATGCATGCTAGATAAGGAGGTCAATTAAAGGTCCTACAATGGTGATGTGCCCCTTCCCTACTTTATCATCTCTCGATGACCCTACGTATAAATTTAAAATATATCACTGAGAGGCTTAACATAAAACATGTAGCATATAAGAATCTAATAAATCTAGGAGATGGAAAAGAAAGAGAAGATTGACAACCAGAAAATGCACTAGTAACTGATGTTTCTCATACCACTAAACACTTGCACCAGCAACTGATGTTGTTCTTTTCTTATATACTTTGACAAATTTCAGTATTACCTATAGTCAAGCGCAGAAAAGGATCAATGATAGTCGTAAATACATATGACATCAAACAATAATCATGAAAAATCCTTATTGCAAGGTGTTGGTCCAAAAGAGTGATCAATAACATGGCTTTACAAATTCAATGTGCATACTTACAAATCAATTCAGGGAACCATCTGGGTCTGCTCTAGTCTTTATTGTGTCGAGTATTTCCTCGTGGTTAGACTCACGCACTTTCCACAAGTTCTTGTTCGCAGGTCTACCCTTATATTTGATCAAATGAACATTGGTTGCAATGACAAGGTTCGAATAGTGAAGAATTTTTTGATGCGTTTCGAAGTCCTCAAACAACCAAACTACAACATTCTTAATTGGATACCTTTGAAGCCATGTTCCAGTAACAACCGCTGAACCTGTAGGATATTCTATGTTTTCTCCGTCTATAATTGGGGACTCCAATTTCTTTTTGGCCTCGATACAATGGCACAAGTAATAATTTGTACCCTCTTCATTGTCCTCATCTGCAATTACCGCATAAACGTGCCCTGCATTGATATGTTCATCTTGTTAGATCTATTTACTGAGCAACATAATAAAACTTGTAAGTAAGATATATTACCTAGTTCTAGTAGGTGCGATACATGATCAAAGTCAATGGATGATTGCATCTCTGTGATTTGTAGAGCCGTTGGGAGCTGATAAGTGTCAAGTGGGGTTAGACTTCTTATAGACCATTCATCAACCCACTCTGTTGACTCTCAATCATTTCATGATTGAAGTGTACATGCATAACAAAAGCATGCCATATTCTTTGTATGGATAGTCCATGTACTTGCATTGGAGGTTCTAAAAGAGTGTAGCTCGCTCGATCCTTTTAGTGTACAGCAATCCTCATATTTTACAATTTTAGTATCATCTACTAAATGAAAATATCTATGAACTAAAGAATTTCCTTCACTACCTAGACCCATTGAACCATTGCACCACTTGACAATTGATCTTGCATCTGTCAACTTTACATTGTTTGTGTACTTTAACTCTTCTCATGCTAGGGTTCTTTTGATACATGCACCTGCTCCATCATGCTCCCCCTTTCCATGCTCAACTTCTGAGAAGTTCCACATATGTTGAACACCACTAATCCTATGCATCCTGCTCAACCAGTAAAAAATTGAGGTGTTCTTGAATTATGATGTACAATTATCTGACCATATGATATGTTGACTAAATGGTATGCCCCTACTAGCCAGATCGGCATAGAACATATGAAAGCAACCTTGAACAAACTCTGTAGAATGTGTGCGATCATCACTGATGTAAAAGTCATACTCTCTCAATAATTTCCTATTTTCCTCTATACTATCATTTGCATGAATCAATGCTATATGTACAAATATAGAAACCTGCACAGAGTTGTAGTACTATGATTGCACCGTGTTCTGCGGTTGTAGTGGGTAGTTCTCAGCGAAGTCGATAACTGAAATGATATGACAAAGTTAAAATGTGTCCTTGCATAACTCGAAATGTGAGTCCAACCATTTGGCTCTGTCTATATGCATTGCATAATCATAAACCACGCGATCATGAAAAATGCCCATAAATTGATACACTAGAATCTTATCACTAACCAATTCACACTTCTTTGCTTCTTTCCCATCTTTTAGACTGTATGCCACTGTCATATATTTGCCAAATTCCATAATTTTGTCTCCAATTGTGTGTGTACTAGCAATGTGTTGGAAAATTGGAAAATGTTGCATGCCACCACAATGATCACATGTGCCATCCAAATATGATTTTTTGTGTAAAATTTGATGATCCTCTCTTTCACATAAAATGGAAGAAAAAAATTTCCTTGACGATTTAGGTGGAGGCATTATGTTACATTCCTGCAAAACATTGTAAGTATGCATATCTACACATATACGTTGATAAACATCATAATGGTTAGAAAAATCAATATGATCCCTACAACAACAAGTAGTTCGTGTGTGATTTATTTTGACATAAAAAGGCTCTAGCATTTCAAAATACCTTTGACATATTTTAATTTCAGGAAACTTTTGTACAAAATCAGCAAAAAATTGGGTTTGAGTGGTATCCAAATAATGCATTGGATGTGCCTCACAGTTTATACTACCGATTCTCCTTCTTACAAAATCTTTTTGATTAGGAGAGGTCCTTGTTTTATCCTTCCAATAGTTCACAATTAAAGATCTCAAGCCTTGAGCAATTCTTGTCTTTCCGTGGCACTCTACCCAAAAATTCCCATAACTCATTGCTATTTGGATCCTCCACTCTTTCACGCCTTCGTTTGGCTCTCATTAGAGATGATCTACTTATTTTCAGAGACTTACTTGCCTTTGTAAGGTTCATCTTGTTCCTTGTTTGACTGCTTAACAATGTTGTTGTCATCACACGTCATGTGGCACAACTATCCTTCATGCGTGAGGTGGAACCCATGCTCATGTATGCATTCATCAAGTTCCTTACAATGGAATTTTCACTTGAGTCATTCAAAACTTTTAGCCCAAGAGCCTTCATGGTGGGCCTAAATTTGAGTTGCCTCATCATTTCAACAAATAGTTGGCATCTTCCACCCTCACTTAGCTTTGCAAAAAACAAACTCCATATCCTTTCTGCATATCTTTGACATGTACGTTTTTGAATCTTATTAGGAATCCATTTCAATGCAAAACTCTAGGAGGAGTTCTCAAATGTAAATTTGTGTCAATATTGGGAAGGTCAACAACATCGGGGATAGATCGTGTACCTTCAATTGGAGGTGCAATTGATGACATACCTTGAGATTGACATGTAAACGATGTTGTATCTCCAACTTGAGATGTCATTTGTGGAGTTCCTTCAAATAGAGATGTGTTTGCTGATGTACTTTCAAAACGCAATGTTTTTGATGGTGTGTCTTCAATTGGAGATGTGATTTCTGATGTACCTAGAAAACCACATGTTGTTGTCAATGTGTCTTCAACTGGATATGTGCCCCCAGCTTTTGTATTTATTCTTGTCTTTCCACGAACTTTCCTCATTCGTGCCCTTTGTTTTTCCAATTTGACATCTCTCTTAGATTGCACATAAGTTTGTGGTTGTATGGGCTGCAATTCCTTTGCTTCACAAGCTACATTTTTTTATTCTCTTCTCCTTGCATTTTTAACTCCATGCTCTTCTGGTGTTAGAGGCTTCAGTCATTTCCTCGGCATGACCTTGAATGCTACATGTCCACAAACACACATAGAACAAAATTAAGTAATGCATTTTACAAAAAAATTGATGGAGAGAGGGGTGGAAACCATTTAATACAGTAAATCAATGAGAATCACAAACCTAGGGTATAAATTGCTTCCACCTAAATGAAAACTAGAGAATCTTGTGCTTATTTTTCTTAGAACCAAATTTTTGATTGTGAACAAAGTCATGAAGAATATGGATTCAAAGAAGGGTTTGTGATGCTATATCTTATCATTATTCACTATTTCTTTGGCAATGAGGTTTTCCAAATTAGATGAAAATAAAAGTTTTCCAAATTAGTTGGAAAAAGAATGAATTACAGTGAATTCCACTAGCTGTGCTGGAAATGGACTACTATAAGCAATAGAAATAGAATTCATAAGTAAATTTATGTTAAGTAAATGTCATGTTTTTTATTTTTTTTGTTCTTCAAACTCATAAAAATTGAACTTTTTAATGCAAATCTAAAAATTGAACTTTTTTATGCAAATCCCATCTAATTCAATGTTGAATTCTAAGTCCAATTGTTATGATTAATAAAATCATTAAGGAAATTTAGTTTATATTGTCAAAAAATAACAAATATACTAAAGACAAACATTTCAATCTACCAAAATGAATATATTACCTCAGATAATGTAAAATGATGTAGAAACTTCAAAATATCTTCGTCTACATTGTCTACCATGCAGATTCATGGTAAAAAGGTGATGGATCAAGCATAGATTGGTACAATATGAAGTCAACTACAGAAAAAAAGGTGTTTCTGACTCGGATAAAGCACTGAACCAAATAAACACAAAAGAATGTGGGCCTCAATCACGGGTTCAACACTTATTTTTACCGTTTCAAGGTAAAACCCATTTGGCAAGCGCCAAATATGTTCCTCCGAAAAGGAGAGACTTCAGAGAGAGGGAGTCAAAGTGGGAGAGAGGGGGTGGGAAGGAGAGACCTAAGAAAGTATGATGGGAGGTAAGTGAGGCCTGACAAAGAGGGATTGTGACATAAGTGAGGCTTAACCCCTCAACCCTTAAACCCTAATCCATAGAGACAAAGAGAGGGAGGGAGAGGGAGTGGGAGGGAGACACCCGAGAGAGAAGGAGAGGGACACAAAGTGGGAGAGAGGGGGTGGGAAAGAGATACCTAAGAGAGTAGGAGAGAGAGGGAGTGAGAGATAGAGGGATGGGAGAGATACAAGGAGTGAGAAGAGAGAGAGACTTGAGAGATAGAGAGGGGGTGGGAGGGAGAGGGAGTACTCGGGGGAGAGGGAGTACTCAAGATAGAGGGATTCGAGAGAGATGGAGGGGGTGGGGGGAGATACATGAGATAGAGGGAGAGAGAGAGTGGGAGGGAGATGGGAGAGAGATAGATGGATTGAGTGAGTGAGAGAGAGACCTGAGAGAGGGAGAGGGGGTGGTATGGAGAGACTTGAAAGAGAGAGAGAGAGACAGAGGGAGGGAGTGGGAGAGAGACAGAGGGAGGGAGGGTTAAGGGTAGAGGGTAGAGGGTTTAATGGTTTAGGGTTTAAGGGTTAAGGGTTTAGGATTTAGGGTAGAGGGGAGAGAGATAGAGGGAGTGAGTGAGTGTGTGAGAAAGAGAGACCTAAGATAGAGAGAGGGAGTGAGTGAGTGAGTGAGTGAGAGACCTAAGATTCCCTCTCTAGTTCTCTCTACCTAGTTGTCCCTCTATACCTATTTATCTCTCCTTACCTCTCTACTCTCTATCTCACCACTCTCTCCATCTCACTCTCCCTCCTTCCCTCTCTCCCTCCTATCCATCCCTCTCCTTCCCTCTCTACCTACCTCTCACTCCACTACCTACCACTCTCTCCCTCACCCATCTTTCTCTCTTACTCTCTCCTTCCCTCTCTACTCTATATCTCTCCCCCCTTCCCTCTCTAATCTATTTCTCTCTCTCCCCCTTCCTTTGTCCCCTCATTTTCTCTCCTCTCACTCTCCTCTCACACACACTCACCTCAATCTCCTCCTTTCCTCTCCCACCATCCCTCCACTCTCCACTTCTCTCTATCTATCATCTCTCTCTACATCTCCTTCCCTCTATATTTATCTTTATCTCCCCTCTCCCTCTCTTTACCCACTTCTCCCTCCATCACTCTATATCTCAACCGTGTCTCCTCTCTCTCTCTCTCTCACACACACACACACACCTCTATCTCCTCCCTACTTGTCCCTCCCTCCCCTCTCTAATTATCTCTATCTCTCCTCTCTCTACATATCCTACCCTCTCTACCTATATTTATCTCCCCTATCCATTTTTTTACCTACCTCTCCCTTCATCACTCTGTATCTCACCTATGTTCCCCTACCTACCTAGGGTTGAGGTATTAAGGGTCAAGGGTTGATAATTGAGGGTTGAGGGTTGAGGGTTGAGGGTTGAGGGTTGAGGGTTGAGGGTTGAGGGTTGAGGGTAGAGGGTAGAGGGTAGAGGGTAGAGGGTTTAAGGGTCAAGGGATTAAGGGTTTAGGGTTGAGGGATTAGGGTATAGAGTTTACTTGGGTTTAAGGGTTTAAGGTTTGAGGGTATAGGGTTGATGGTAGAGGGTATTGGGTTTAAAATAGAGGGTATCGGGGTGAGGGTTGAGAGAGACTTGAGAGAGGGAGAGGGGGTACCAGGGAGAGAATTGAGAGAGAGGGAGGGAGAGGGACGGGGGAGAGAGATAAAGAGTAGAGGGTAGAGGGTTTTATGTGTTTAGGGTTAAGGGTAGAAGGGAGAGAGATTGAGGGAGTGAGTGAGTGAGTGAGAGACCTAAGAGAGAGAGAGGGGGTAGTCTAGGGAGAGTCTATATATCTCCCCTCCCTCTCTCTCTCAAGTCTCTCCCTCCTACCCCCTCTCCCTCTCTCAATTCTCTCTCTCAGTCTCTCCCTCTATCTCTATCCACTTTATGCTTAACCCTAAACCCTTAAACCTTAAACATTGAGCCATCTACCCTCTACCCTCTACCCTTAACCATCCCACCCTCTTTATTTCTCCCAAGTCTCTCTCTCCTACCACCTCTCCTTCTCTTAGGTCTCTCTCACTCTCTCACTCACTCAATCTATCTTTCTCCCCTCCACCCTTAACCCTTGAAACCTAAACCCTTAAACCATTTTACCCTCTACACTTAACCCTAAACCCTAAACACTAAACCCTTAACCCTTAAAACCTAAACCCTCTACCCTATATCCTTAACCCTCCCTCCCTCCATCTCTCTCCAACACCCTACATTCCTCTCTCTCTCTCAACCCTCCTCCTCTCCTATCTCTCAACCCTCTCCCTCCTACCCCTCTCTCCCTATCCCTCTCTTAGGTCTCTTTCTCACTCACTCCCTCTATCTATCTCTCCTCTACCCTTAATCCTAAACCCTAAACCCTTAAACCTTAAACCCTTTTACCCTCTACCCTCTACCCTTAACCATGCCTCCCTCTATCTCTCTCCCACTACCTTCCTCTCTCTCTCAAGTATCTCCCTCCTAACCCCTCTCCCTCTTTCAGGTAGAGTGGGGAGACAAAGGAAGTGACTAAGAGAGAGATACTTGAGAGAGGGAGAGGGTTGAGAGAGAGAGAGAGAGATGAAGGGAGTGGGAGAGAGATAGAGGGAGGGAGGGTAGAAGGTTTAAGGGTTTAGGGTTTAGGGTTTAGGGTTAAGGGTAGAGGGGAGAGAGATGGAGTGAGTGAGAGAGAGACCTAAGAGTGGGAGGGAGGGAGTGGGAGAGAGATAGAGGGTAGAACGTAGATGTTTTAAGGGTATAGGGCTAAGGGTAGATGGAAGAGACATAGGAGTGAGTGAGTGAAAGAGAGAGACTTGAGAGAGCAAGAGGGTGTAGGAGGGAGATGGTTGAGAGAGAGAGGGTAGAGGGTTTAACGGTTAAGGGTTTAGGGTTTAGGGTTAAGGGTAGAGGGGGAGAGATAGAGGGAGTGACTTAGAAAGAGAGACTTGGGAGAGGGAGAGACTTAAGAGAGAGAGGGTAGAGGGTTTAAGGGTTTAGAGTTTAAGGGTTAAGGGTTTAGGGTTTAGGGTTAAGGGTATACGAGGGAGAGATAGAGGGATTTAGTGAGAGAGAGAGGGAGGGAGTTAGAGAGAGAGAGGATATAGGGTTAAGGGTAGAGGGTAGAGGATTAAGGGTAGAGGGGAGAGAGATAGGAATGAGTGAGTGAGTGAGTGAGTGAGACCTAAGAGAGGGAGAGGGGGTAGGAGGGAGAGAATTGAGAGAGAGAGAGAGATAGGGAGGGAGGGAGTGAGAGAGAGATAAAGGGTAGAGGGTTTAAGGGTTTAGATTTTAAGGGTTAAGGGTAGAGGGGAGAGATAGATGGAGCGAGTGAGAGAGAGAGAGAGACCTGAGAGAGGGAGAGGGGATATGAGGGAGAGTCTTGAGAGAGAGAGGGATCAAGTAGGAGAGAGATATAGGGTATAGGGCTAAGGGTAGAGTGGAGAGATATAGGATTGAGTGAGTAAGTGAGAGAGAGAGAGAGAATTGAGATAGGGAGAGCGGGTAGGAGGGAGAGATGTGAGATAGAGAGAGAAAGAGAGAGAGGGAGTGGGAGAGAGATATAGGGTAGAGGGTTTTAAGGGTTAAGGGTAGACGAAAGAGAGATAGAGAGACTTGAGAGAGTGAGAGAGGGTAGGAGAGAGAGA
>CM021100.1:931239298-931580133 GCA_007115665.2 Sequoiadendron giganteum
GAGTTGAGATAGAGATAGAGTAGAGAGGTAAGGAGAGAGGGGAAGGGAGGGAGAAGTTAGAGAGAGAAGAAGTAAGGTGGATATATCTATTGAGAGAGGGAAGGAGGGAGAGAGGGAGAGAGAGAGAATGAGGTATAGAGGGATAGGTAGGTAGAGAGAATTAGAGAGGTAAGTTGAGTTGGAGGGAGAGGTAGGGATGGAGAGAGAGAGAGGTAGGTAGAGAGAGTAAAGGGAGATATAGAGAAGTGGGGAGGGAAGGAGAGACAGATGGAGAGGTAGGGATCAAGGGAGAGATAAGGATTTAGAGATAGGTGAGAGAGTGAAATAGAGAGAGAGAGAGGTAGGTAAGGAGAGGGAGGGGGAGATAAAGGGAAGTAGATAATGGAGGGGAGAGGGAAGAAGAGGTAGGGAAGGAGGAAGGTGGAGAGATTGAGATGGGAGGGGGGAGAGAGAGAGATGTATAGAGGGATAGGTTAGATAGAGAGAAGTAGAGAGAAAAGGTGGGTGAAAGGAAGAGAGAGGGGGAGAGAGAGGGGGAGAAAAAGAGGTGAGATAAAGAGAAGTAGAAAGGGAGGGAGAGAGAGAGGGAGATAGAGAAAATTAGAGAGGGAGGGAGGAAAGGAGACAAAAGTGAGATAGATAGAACTAGAGAGGGAAGGAGAGAGAGAATGACAAGCTAGAGAGGAGAGAGGGGAGGAGAGAGCGAGGGAAGCAAAGAGAGAGAGAAAGAGAGGAGAGGGAGGGATAGGTAGGTGTAGAGAGTAGAGAGAGATATATAGAGATTAAAGGAGAGGGATGAGAGATATTACAATGTAGAGAGGGAAGGAGGGAGGGAGATAGATATTGGAGAGGGAAGGAGAGAGAGATGGACATGTAGAGACATAGTTCTTGAGCTCAAGGAAGATATTGTTAGATAAAGGGATGGAGATAGTGAGAGAGAGAGAGAGGTCTAGAGAATAAGAGATGAAAATGAGTGAGATAGCTGAAATTCGACCTCCTGAGTACTAAAATTTGACCTCTTGATTACTGAAATTTGATATATTGATTACTAAAATTTGACTAAGTCTAAAATTTTTAAGATCTTCCAAAAAATAGAATTTGCATTATAACTCTTAGAGATCTAAAATCACTAAAGCAAAAATCTAGTTCAATGCAAAGTAGGCCATTTGGCGCTCACCAAAAGGTCTGCTTTAGACGTGTTAATTAACAAGATTTGCTAAATTTTCTCATATTTTCGATCGTGCTCCCCATCTCATTTGCACGTCTTTCAATGCAAGTTTATAAAAAAAATCGTGATAGCATTAACCTCTATCTCAGCTATCTAAATATATAATTCTTTTTTCATTTTTGATTTAGTTAAGGTTTTGATCCATGGCTTCTATTGTAAATTCCTTCATTTTTTGTCAAAAACCAACATGTGTTAGGTTTAGGATAGATTTTTACACGTTCATCAGAACATGAAAAAAATTATGTTTTTTGAAACTAGACTCCATTCTACACATGATGAAAAAAAAAATCAATTTTCGATTAGTTTGCAAAAACTTTGGGGGGGAGCATGCTCAAATTTTAGCTTTTCAAGATGTGTCCACTTCGAAAATTCATAAAATATTATATATACATTAAAAAAATTATCCCAAAGAAGGAGGATAAACTACATGGTGTTAGCTAATTTCTCACCATTGGGATTTTTGAAAGTCTAAGAAAAAGTTAACCAAAAAGGGGGGAGCCCTCAGGCGCTATGCTATTTTTTTTGATAAAAATAGGACTTGTTTTGGGCCCCCCTATTTTTGAGACACTTAATCTTCATTAATTTCAAAAAACAATAGTAGCTTAGAAACTAGACTCGGAGCAATTTAACTTTTGTTCTTGCCGCATCTTGAAATTTTGAGTGTAACTATCTTCATTTTCTCGTGCAAATCAGATTTTCCTGATTTTAGAAAAAAAGTGGCATCTTAAGAGCCAAAATTGTGTTACAGGTTGGTGCACTTACACAGGACAACATAAATTCACTATTGAAAATGCACTAGAGCACACATGGATGAAGTGTTTTTAAAAAATCTCACTTGAAAAGTTAGACTAATTGAAACTTGAAAATTTTACCATCGATTAGCTTTTAAATCAGACGGTTGCAAGTTCATTCCATGAGCGAATATCAGTGTGAGTGAGCATCATCGGTGGGACACTTAGGGATGTCCCGATGATACAATGACGAGGATGTATTCCATGAACTATTGGCAACATTGAATGGTGGAGATCAAACAGAGCTTTGATCGGATGTCTTTCTGAGAGCTTGGCACAAATATTATAGATTCCCTTCATGATTCTCTAGAATTAGTCAAGTGGTGTACCTGTGCCTTGGTGGATCCCAGGTGGAGTATGGAAGCCTTATCGGCATGAGTGAACATCATTGGTGGGACACTTAGGGATGTCCCACCGATACAATGATGATGACGTATGTCATGAACTATTGGCAACAGTGAACGGTGGAGATCAAATAGAGCTTTGATCAAATGTCTTTCCAGGAGCTTGGCATGAATATAGTAGATTCCCTTCTTGATTCTCCAAAATTATAGAATATTATTGGTGAATATTATTAATATTTTTAATTACTATATAAACTACTAGCGAATCAGTGCCAATGACACATCGTTTACATGGAAAATTAATCGAGACAAAATTATTTTTTTGTAAAAACCTCGCGATTCAGTCTTCATTTTAGCTTGTAGTATTCACCATTTTTGGAGTTCTTGATTTCTATTATTCGCCAATTGGCGAAAATTTGCCACTAAATTTTTGCCTGATTAAAACCCCAAATCCTAGTTTGCATTAGATTTTCATTACTTGCATTTCATTTAGGATTTCTTTCATTTTGCATTAGTTTGCATTGCATATAGGGGTTTAAATTTGCATTCTTGTGTATAGGAGTAGATTTGCACCCTTTAGGAAAATTCCCCTTTCGTATACCCTCACCTTAGAAAACCCCATCCAAAGGAAAAAGTCAACATCACCCATCTCCCTTCCATCCACCTGGCATTTGTTTTGTGTTTCAATGAGAAAATATTTGTCAAGGATGTGAGGGTAGCACGTGGACATCTATGTGGCGCACTACCATCCCTAACAGATTCATGTGTCTGAAGTTGGTAGAGGTGTTACACTCCTCATTGGGGATCAATTGTAACATCCTTTTATTAACCAAATGACCCAAAAATAGCTTATTCCTTCTCATCTCACCTTCAAATGGATTTTATTCACTATCACTTCATCTTTTTCCACATACTCTTAGCAATTCACTCAACTTCTCAAGCACATTCTCATTCATTCCAGCACTCTATCACTCCATTGTGAGCATTGCAACAACACTGACAGTCCATCAACTCCACATTGCAAGTGTGAGGCCAGCATACAAGTTGCAAGCTTAGAGTCTTGCAATACCTCCCTTCACCATGGTTGCCACGATGGTGACTTTTCCAAATTCATAGTTTTTATTCTCGTTTCATTGGCCTTGATAGCCTTTGGGAGGAGGTGGTAACACTTCAATCCTCTCTGTGATTTGGTAAAGTAGTTTATTATTTTGTAGTGTTTATTGCACTTCCTTTATCTTCTTTATCACATATTCTAATCTATTTATTTTTGGCTATCTGTGGAGGTGGAAAGACCAATATGGGGGTTTGACTAAGGCAAGCCCCTATACAGCCCCAATAATTTTCCCCTTCTTGTTTGTGTGTAGGAGAATGTGTGTGTGGAGCTAGCTAGAAAATTGGCACTTTTGTGAGATAATATTCATCACCCTAGTTTTTATTTACTTGCTTTATCACTTGCATAGTTATTTCTTGTACTTTATCATTATGTTTACTTTGTCCAAAATCAAGCGACTAGACTATTAGTATGTCTTTTCTTTTTTTCCACTGCACTTTACATTTTTTGGTCATACAGACACCAGTGCACCAAAGAGATGTCAACATGTCACACTGTCATCCTATAACTATGCTGACATCCTTTGATAGAGGGTTGTCTGAGGTGTAGTCAAGGATCAAAAGACCAATTCTTCTAGCCTCGTTTAATCTCCCAAATTTGTAGGGTGACAAAAGCACCTAAGAGTTCTCTTCACTCTCGATTCCATCCTAAAACATCCTATAGAGTGAGGTAAGTTAGGGAAGCATTCTGCTCTCATCTCTCAAAGAACTAGAGCCTTAGCGTGGTTGGTCCCCCTCTCTTACATCTTGCATTGTTTAAATCTATAAAATTCAAAAATTTGCATGCATATTTTATTGATTTTGCATAATGTTTGCATCTTAGTGTACTTTTCGTCATTCATATTCAAAACTTGAGTAAAAATTGCATTTCAAAGGTGTCATATAGGTCATCATTTACCCTTCATTTCACCTACATTAGGTCATCGAATTCTATAAATTTATGTCACAAGAGTTATAGTTTGAAATAGGGCACAAAAAACACATAAAACAACTTAAAATTTATAGTTTTCACATTTTTAAAACCTTGATCTTGGACCCATTCGCCTTTACTACCAAATGAGTCCCTTATGAGGCTTGACTTGAACTTTCTAGCATTTGAAACTCATTGAAACTCACTCAGAAATCAGAAAAAACATTTCCAAAATTCTAATTGAGGATGTATTCACCCTTACTGACGAATGAGTCCTTGATAGATCATGATCTACATTTTGTGAGATTTAAAATCTATGTTTTAGGCTTCTACTTGTTGTTGTTACATTTCTATTTTATTTTTCAAGTTTTTTGTTTCTTTCAATTCATGGAATATATCTTAATTTTATTCATTTAGTACACTTTTAAAATTCAAAATGGCATTTACAACAATTCATTTTCATTCTATTGCATTGCGCAATCAGAAAATTACCTTGTTTTAAGTCTAAAAATCTGAAAAATGTTTATTTTTCTAAAACTTTGCATAATATGGATCAAAGTAATTTTTACTTTTGTAGTGACAATTTTGACATTAATGAATTTGTGCATAAGTTTGATAAAAGGGCTTTTCATTTTTGGATACACATTATTTGCATTCTTTTGCTTTGCATAAATTGGATAAAAGTACTCTTCCTCTTTGGATATACATTTTTTATGTTTATGAAGCATTACATAAGATGGCTAGAAGTACTTTTCATTTTTGGTCAAACAATGTTAGTACCCTACCTTTCTAAGCATGCAAATAAAAATTTCAACTCTCCCACTTATGAGAATTCTTTAGTGAAAAAGAATAATATGGTGGATAATCGTGATAATCAAATTTGGTCTTCTCCTAATATCTCTCCTATTCGTGGAAAATATATTTTGGTGTTAGAAGATCAAACCAGTGAGAGTTATGAGATTCCTATTTTTCTCTCTTCCCCCACCTCTCCTACTAGGGAATACATTGTTAGATATAAGGATGATACCATTGACACATCCCTTAATACTACTTTTCCTATTTCACCTATTTATGAGAATGATTTGGTACAAGATAAATAAGACAATCCAATCATTAATGATTCCCCTACATGTGATGAGGTTATTTTAGAAGAACAAAAGATTGAGTTTCAAGAACATCTAGTTTGTAGATCTCCTAAAAACTCTCATACTAGGGAAGATATCATGGTAGAAGAAAATGAGAACATTGACACATGTCTTTAAAAAAATATTTATGATGCTTCCTTAGATGAACATGATGAAGAGAAATTAGACTCCCCTTCACTAAGAGAATGAAAATAGGAATAATTCTTATGAGGTTACGCACATTAGATATCCCTTGAACTACTCTCCTAAGCCTAAATTTGTCATTTATCCACCCTCACAAAAACTACAAGTTTAAATAAAACTTGTGCTTATCTTAGAACCACCTAAAAGGAAACTTGATAATGAATATTGTGTAGCAACCAAGTTTCAATACCATTGATCTCATACATACAACACAAGGAGTAATTTGAAACCAAGATAAGAAACCCCAACATTCCTGCCATTGTCTAGCCCTATCTTACCTAGTCCTCCTCATTTACCTTTAAAAAGTGGAAAGGAGTACAATCTTGTTGAACAACTAAAGAATAATCCTGCTAAGATATCATTATGGGACCTTATTCAGGCCTCCCTCTCATTATCATAACATGCTTCAAAGTGATTTACAAAAAAATCCGTTCCTAATGTGCAATCAAACAATGTGGTAGCCTAAATTCAAGCTATAACTTTGAAAAACTTAGACATTACCTTCCATCAAGATGAGTTACCCTCATTAGAAGAGAAAAAATAAAATAAAGACTTCATGATCATAGCTCAACATAATCAGATAGGGATAAAGAGGACCCTTTTTCAACAATGGTTTTGACCTTAATGTATGTAGCATAAACCTTTTGGACAAAATTAAAAAACACAAAAACAAAATTCAACCTACCTCTCTATCTATTAGTGGGTTTGATAATGTGGGAAAAAAATTGCTTGGTATGATTACACAACCTATTAAAGTTGATGAAGTGATATTAAAAACCTTGATACATGTTATGCCTCATGATCTTTCATACAAAATCATTTTAGGAAGACCATGGATTCATGAGATGCATGTGGTGCCTTCTACTCTTCATCATTAAATGAAGCATTCCTACAACAACAAAGTACATACGATCAAAGCTGATCCCGAGCCTTAGAGTATTTTATAACTTGGAAAAGAGAAGAAAAATCCTTTGAAAATATTGACACCAACTACACAAGTTGAAATTGTGCCAAAGAAAGAAAAATATAAGCATATTGAGGAAGTCACAAAGTTATTGGATGATGATTGGGATTCCTTGGACTTCACACCAACATTCATGGGTGAATACAAGATCACAAACAAAGAGTTTGAAAAGGGAAAACAAAAAGTAGTAATGTCCACAAAAAATTTGAAAGCATCCACTTTAACTACTTTAGAGATCAAGAAAATTACACTACAAACTTTAACGAAGTTGATTATGAACAACCGCCAAATCCAAAAGAAATGCAAAAAAATTACATAAGAGGTTATGAACTTATGAAACAACTTGGTTATAGTGGAAAATTTTGTGGTACTAGAGAGCAAGGTATATGTGTCCCTATAGAGCCTAACATGCAAGGAACGACTAATGGTCTTGGTTATTGTCCCTCGAAAGAAATAGACAAGCCTTGAATCAGTATCAACACTCTTACAAAGGATTCTTGTAGGACAATTTTCATTGGCAATACAAGGGAAAAAAACTGAGAGGGGAGGGTGAATCAGTTGTCACAAAAAATATAGTTATTAAACTTATTCTTAGATTTAATAAACAAACATGAAAGCATAAACCAACACCACATCAAAACACACATTACACCAAGATTGTTCCATGGAAACCCTATTCGGGGAAAAACCATGGTGGAGGTTAGTCCACAATTTTATACTCTATTTAAAGTATTACAAATGGGGAATGCACATGCATTCAAGAACACTTCCTAGAGCTCACTGCTCAAATACAAATGGCTCACTACCCAAAGTAAAACTCATTGTCTTACAATCACATTCGAATTACATCTGAAAGATTTTGAACTGAGAAAATAGCATCTTCTAATGGCTAATTATAGTTTTGGTTAAGCACATAAACACTTTCTTCTACTCACTCTTTTTCACACTTTACTTCTACCTTGGAAATATTAGAACATTATTCACACACAACCCTCACACATCACACACTCCTCAGCCTCAAATGGTATAAACAATCATTCTTATATATCCGGAATTAAGGATAACATCAACTACATGTTAGTCCAACAAAATATGAAATGCCTGATTACAGTTCTAGTTAAGCACATAAACACTTTCTTCTTCTCTCTCTTTTTCACACTTTACTTCTACCTTCGAAAGATTAGAATAGTATTCACACCCAACATTCGTACATCACACACTCCTCTACCTCAAATGGTATAAACAATCATTCATGTATATATGGAATTAAGGATAACATCAACTACATGCTGGCCCAACAAAATATGAAATGTGTACAAACTGTCAGCCCAAATTAATAAACAATTAATCAATGTGAATCAAATAATATCAGCCAAAACATAGTAACAACCCAAAACAACATGTCTCGAACACAAAAAACCTTAAAAAATTATGCCTCGAAGATCGACAACACGCTACAATCACCAATCAGTCGTGATCATGAAAAACATGTTCAACTCATAGAAGAAAGTCATGAATCATGAGCACAATAATCAATGTAGACCAACAAAACATATAGAGAATGATCTAGAAACATACACAAGCATCATGAATCACCATAGAAGAATCCACATCAACTCAAATTACTAGAATCACATCATATTCCTTCAGGAACAACAACTAAACCAACAAAACAACTGTTAGAACATAGATACTTGTAACTTGGTCAAATCTTCATGCAAACTTCTGAAAATTCATGTAGATAAACTAGATATAGTTTAAAACAACCCCTTTAATCTTCAACTTCTTATCATCAATATACTAAGCTAGCCATCATGAGTGCTACCGCAATAGTGGTTTACAATTTTTGAGAGATGCCGATTTTTTCTGAAATCACATATTTTTAGAAAATATAACGATTTAAGCCTTAAAAAGTTCCATTTTAAGGATTCCAATTGAAGAGGTTTTGATAAAACCACCTTATATCAAATCCCCTTGGATAGAACCTCGCTAGTTTTAAACCATACCTATAAATGAGTCTCCTTTACACCTATCAAAATGGTGATAAAAAATCACTTTTGATTTATCTTTTGGGGGATCAAATGAATTCATTTAAAATTTATTTGAAATGATTATGGTATTCCTCAGAATGAGCTATCCAACAAATATAATTTTAATATTTTTTGGTTTTATTATGTATTTGATTTTTTAGTTTTATTAAACATAACTTTTTCATCAAAAATGAAGGTCTTTGTTATGCACATGTGGAAAAATAGCATATTATTAAAAAAAACTTGAAAAATATGATTGCACCAGATATTGACATTGTTGATCCAACAAAAAAAAAAATTGAATTTTGATATATACAAAAAAAGTTATGCATTATATGGTTGCGCGATGTCTGAATTGTATTTGGTTTGACTTCAAAACTTGATTAGAGAAAAACTATTCAATAAAAAACCATCTAACCAAGTGGAAGAACTAACTATCGGATTTACAAATCTAAATTCAAAAGAATTATAATTTTATCCTTCATGAAAAAAAATTTATGCATTATATGATGTGCATCACTTTTTTAAAATGTTCTTTTATGAAAAAAAACTAGTTTCCTTCAGAGATGGAAAAAGAAGTGTAATCTGATTCCAAAAAAGTTGAAAACAATATTTTTAGAATCTACAAACAAAATGTGACAAGACTCTAGTTTGTATCATCTTCAAATTCCTCATGGTTTAGCCACTATAGGTGCTTGAATGTGAACATTTAGTTAAAAATAATAATTTTAGTGTCTAGTTTGGCCAAAAACTGTAAACCACTATTGTGGGATCACCCTCATACTAAACTTCACTCCAACATCAACAACCTATAACTTATTTTATTACAATTTTCTCAATATCCTTGACATATACAACCTTAAAGACATTAATGCCGATAGTGTTGACATCAATGAAAACCACATATCAACAATATCCAACAATCTCCCCCTTTGGCATTGATGGCAATACATGATGTGAAAAACACCATCAACAATACTTTCTCTTAGCACTTTCTCCCCCTTATATTTTGACTCTTTTCTCCTTAACTCTTTCACAATTTTTCACAAGACTCTTCTCCCCCTTTGACATAGATGACAAAGTTACACATTATATTTCTCCACACAATATTTCAACCACATTTTCTATACATCTGACCACTCGCCCTAAGTAGCAGCCACCACAACATCAATCTGGATCACAAGATATGACTATGAAATGCATAGACTGATGCAAGTCAATGTATCTTAATTTAGGTTAGGAGGTGTAATCACCCCTACCTTCCCTTTGAGATAATCAAAAGTATCCTTAAGCAAGGGCTTGGTAAAGATATCTTCAATCTGTTCCTTACTAGGCACATACTCCAATTTGACTTCTTTTTCACTCACCTTCTCTCTCAAAAAGTGAAACTTGATAGATATATGCTTCGTTTTCTAATGTAGCACTAAATTCTTAGAAATGTTGATTGCACTTGAATTATCACATAATATAGCAATAGGTTCATCATATAGAACTCTAATAGCTTTCAACATCTACTTCATCCATAATACTTTTGTACAATTGTTAGAAACAACAATGTATTATGTCTCTGCAATAGAAATGGCATTCTTCTTCTTACTTAACCATGAAATCAATTTCTTTCCCAAGAAAAATGCACCACCACTAGTACTCTTTATGTCATTCACATCTACTACCCAATCAACATCAATAAAAGAAATCACGGTAAGGTCATCTTCTTTAGGATACCATAGGCCAAAATCAACTGTCCCCTTCAAGTACCTAAAATTCCTCTTCACAAATATCACATGAGACTCCTTAGGATCAGCTCGAAATCTAGTAACAATGCATACAACATTCATGATATAAGGTCTAGTTTGAGTCAAATAGAGCACTCCACCAATCATGAATCTATATCTAGTCTGATTTGTTTTAGGAGAATCGTCATCTTGTGTGAGCTTACATTTGGTCACCATAGGTGTACCAATTGGATTTGAATCTTCCATACCAAACTTCTTTAGTAATTCTTTCACATACTTGGACTAAGATACAAAGATCCCTCTATCTAGTTGAGTAATTTGTAATCCCAATAAGAATTTCATTTCTCCAATCATAGACATCTCAAACTCACTTTGTATCTCATCAACAAACTTCATGCACAAACTATCATATCCTCCAAAAATGATATCATCAACAAAGAATTCAACAATCAAATCTTTATCATGATGAATATTGAAATACAAATTACTATCATCAGTACTTTTATTAAATCCAAGCTTCAACAAATACTTGTCCAATCTAGCATATCATGCTCTTGGGACTTGCTTAAGTCCATACGGTGCTTTCTTCACTAAAAAACCTTATCTCCTTGATCAATCAATTGAAATCCATAAAGTTGCTCAATATACACTTCTTCATCCAGTTCCCCATTTAGAAATGCTAACTTGACATCCATTTGATAAACCTTGAAGTTTTTGTAAGCAACATAAGCAAGAAATAGTTTCACAGATTCAATCCTAGCAATAGGAGAAAAAGTTTCTTGAAAGTCAATTCCTTCCATCTAAGAATATCCTTTACACACTAGTCTTTCTTTGTTTCTAACAACTGCACCTTGCTCATTCAGTTTGTTATGAAAGACCATTTAGTTCCAATTACATTTTTTTCCTTAGGTCTAGGAACAAGAATCCATGTATCATTCTTCTCAATTTGCAGTAGTTCTTCTTTCATTGATTCCACCCAATATTCATCTTTGCATGCTTCATTGACACTATTAGGCTCAGTCTTTGAGATCAAATAGTATTCTTTTGCAATTCTTCTCCTAGTTTGAACACCTTTGTTATTATCACCTATAATATGATCTTCTAAATGATTTAGTCTTACATACCTTGGAGTCTTAGGCTCTTGTGATCTTACTTCTGCACTTTCACTAGTTTCTTCCTCTTGATTTTGTAGATTCACTAGAATGATTTGAACTTGATTTAGAGTTTGGACTTTTTTCCTTTATCTGAACTATCATTCTGATTGTCTGAATCATATCTGTAGGTTCTGGATGGTTTAACAGTGTCTTCATTAACCTTGACATTAGCACTTTCAATTACTTTCCTCAATCTCTTATTGTAGCAACGGTAGGCTTTACTTTAAGTTGAATAACCAAGAAAGACTCCTCCATCACTTCTAGGATCAAAGTTTCCTATATCTTCATCTCTTTTGATATAGAATTTACTGCCAAATATTTTGAAGTATCTAACAATAGGCTTATGACCAAACCATAGCTCATAAGGAGTCTTACCAATATCACCTTTGACATGTACCCAGTTGAGACTGTAAACGATAGTACTCATAGTTTATCTCTAGTAGATATGAGGAATATTTCTTTCTAGCATCATAGTCTTAGCAACTTCTTGAATTGTGTTGTTCTTTGTTTCCACAACTCCATTTTGCTGAGGGGTCCGTAGGGTATATAATTTCCTTTTTATCTCATGCTCTTTACAGAATGAATTAAACTCACTAAAAGTGAATTCACCACCTCTATCTGATCTCAAACATTTAATCTTCAGACCTGTCTCTATCTCAACCATAGCCTTAAAAATATTGAATTTCTCTAGAGCTTTAGATTTTTCCCTTAAGAAAGTAACCCACATCAATCTAGAATAATCATCAATAAGTAACATGAAATACTTGTCTCCTTGTAAACTTATGATTCTAGAGGGACCACGCAAGTTAGTATGCACAAGCTCCAATACTTCATTTGAACAATTGTTGTTTGCTTTGAAATGAAACTCTAGTTTTCTTCCCTAACTGACATTCCTTGCATATAGTATAGGTAGGTTTGATCAACTTAGGAAGATCTCTCACTTCTTGAGTAGAAATTATCTTGATAATATTTTAAATGTTTACATGACACAATCTCCTATGCCACAACCAACTTTCATCAACTTGAGCAATCAAAAAACAATTACTAGTAGTACTTAGGTGAAAGATATTACCTTTTTTTTTGTACCAGATGCAATCACATTTTTTGAACTCCCCAATATTCTACACTTTTCATCCTTGAACTGAAGATTGTATCCCTTGTCAACCATCTATCCAACACTTAAGAGATTATTCTTCAAACCTTCCATATATAGAACATCATCAATATTATGCTCACCATCAAAATAAATGGATCCTATACCACAAATTACACCAAATTTGTCATCACCAAATCTTACAACACCACCATCATACTTTTCCAAGCTCACAAATTTACTTTTATCACCTATCATGTGATGAGAGCATCCACTATCAATCACCCATTCATCTTTTTCTTCAACTCTAGGAGCTAGAGCTTTCTCCACATTTATGCAACTAGTAGATTTAGTAGGTACTGGATTATTTTCATTGATCGAAATAAATACCCATTCATCCTCACTTAAATTCCCTTTATTAGATTCATCATATGTCACACCTTCATCAACAACATAATAACACTTTCTTTGGAATCTAGGCTTGTCAGATATTTTCTTAGGAACTCTTTCCAAACACCTTGAGGAAAAATGACCTATCTTATTGCAAGAAAAAAATTTAAGAGGTAATTTCCCTTCATACTTACCTTCTCCTTTGGCTACCCTCTTGGCAATAAGTGCTTCAAGCTCATCTAGTCTTCTCTCTTCTTCCTCAATCTCTCTCATTTCCAGCTGATACTTAAACACTTTTCTAGAAGAAATTTCTCTCAGATCATATCTTTACTTATCTTTTCTGGATATAGTAGCTTTGAATGCATAATTTTTCTTAGGAAGAGATTCACCAAACTCACTTACCTCAAAAGTAGCAAGCTTACCAATCAACATGTCTCTGGTTACATTTGTCACACTATGGATCTCCTTAATAGTAGCAACTTTTTGTTTGGATGCAGCAAGCAATGATCTAAGAACTTTAGCAACAATCTCTGATTCTTCTAGTGTTCCACCAACACATCTGATACTACACACAAGTTCATTCAATCTCTTCATAAAAGAAGTGATTTTCTGATCTTCACCTATTCTCAATGTTTCATATTTCCCTTTTAGGCTCTACAGCTTATCAATCTTCACATGGGTATCAACTTCATACAAAGTTTCTAACTTTTTCTAGATCTCATAAGAAGTCTTCAGCTCCATTACATTTTTCATTTCAGAATCAGTTAGAGCACTCAACAATGCTTCCTTAGCATTGATATTATACTTGGCTTCCTTCTATGTGATGATATATTTATTCTTTGTAATTGTCCAATAAGGTTCCCCAATGCATCTCAGATGACACTCCATTCGAGTCTTCCATAGAAAATATTTTGTTCCATCAAATCTCAGACTATCCTTCTTATATGTCATCATCCTAGATCACCTCAAGCGATCAAGCTTCTCTAGAGGAACCTGCTCTAGTACCAATTTTTGGAAACACAAGGGAAGACAACTGAGAGGGGGGGTGAATCAGTTGTCACATAAATTATACTTATTAAACTTATTCTAAGATCTGATAAAAAACATGAAAGCATAAATCATCACCACATCAAAACACACATGACACCAATATTTTTGCATGGAAACCTTGTTAGGGGAAAACCATGATGGAGGTTAGTCCATAAGTTTATTTTCTATTAAAATTATTACAAATCGGGAATGCACATGCACTCAATCACACTGCCTAGAGATCACTATTCCAATACAAAAGGCTCACTTCGCAATGGAAGACTCACTATCTTATAGTCACATTTGGATTACATCCGAAAGATTTTTAACTAAGAAAATAGCATCTTCTAATGCTTGATTATATTTTGGTTAAGCACATAAACACTTTCTTCTACTCACTCTTTTTCACACTTTACTTCCGCCTTGGAAAAATTAGAACATTGTTCACACACAACCCTCACAAATCACACACTCCTTAGCCTCAAATGGTATAAACAATCATTCATATATATACATAATTCAGGATAACATAAACTACATGTTGGCCCAACAAAATATGAAATGTTTACAACCTGTCAGCCTAAATTAATAAATAATTTATCAATGTGAATCAAATAATGTTGGCCAAAACATAGTAAGGACCCAAAACAACAGGTCTCAAACACAAAACACCTTAAACAATTATGCCTCGACGATCCCCAACACACTACAATCACCCTGTCAGTCGTGATCATTAAAAAAATGAACTCACAGAAGAAAATCACCAATCGTGAGCACAATAATCAATGCAGACCAACCACACAAATAGAAAAAAGTCTAGAAACATCCACAAGCATCATTAATCACCACAGAAGCATCCACATCAACTCAAATTACTAGAATGACACCATATTTTTTCAGGAACACCAACTAAAGCAACATAACAATTTTCAGGAGACAAATACTCATGAGTTGGTCAAATCTTCATGTGAACCTCTAAAAATTCATGTTGATAAACTAGATATACTTGAGAACAAACCCTTTAATCCATAACTTCTTATCATCAATATACTGAGCTAGCTATCATACTGAACTTCACTGCAATGCTAGCAACTTGCAACTTATTTTATTATAATTTTCTCGATATCCTCAACATATACAACCTTAAAGAAATTAATGGTGATAGTGTTGACATAAATGACAACCAGATATCAGCAATATCCAACAAATTTTAACATTAGCTCATCTTGAATTGGTAGACACTAGTGGTCTTGGTTATTGTCCTTTGAAAGAAACGAAAGAAACAGAGAAATCTTCGCTTTTAACATAAATGTCATCACACAAAACACTAATGAATGTAATTTGATATATTTTTCACCCCCTATAAAGGAGAGTACAAAAAATCACAATATAAAGAGCCTTGTGTAAGTATGACACGTGCTACTAAGAAAGAGATGTCTTTTTACCAAAATAAAAGGAACGTCTTCTACTTTTGATCAAGAGAGTATCTTGTTGAGACTTCTCCAAGATTGTTTGATGTCCCTACCTCCAAGAACATGAAATAAATTTAATTACAAGAGTTAATTTTATGCATATCATAGATTTCATGGTCATTCTATTAATGAATGTAAGACTTTGGGTAACAAAATTCAACATCTTAAGGATTGTGGTGTTCTTCTTTGTGTTGAAGCACCTAGTTCCTCTAATTGATACTAATTTTCATATTTCCCATCATCCATCCTTGAATCACCCTTGTATTGCACTCAGTGGGGGAAAGGGGTTAGGTAGATTTGTAATCATGTGTCATTTGTCGATTTCCTCTTTTGGATAGTTGATCACCTTCCATGTATATGTAAGAGAAAGCTTGGGATGTTGATTACATGCCTTAAGTTGGTCTACATGTGACATAGTTTTATTTCTACGTTTAGCATTGTATTTGTGGGGGAAACACTTCCTTTCTTTTTTATGATATAACTTTATATGTCTTGTCATAGGGTTCTCCAAGGAAAGTTGTCATGTCTTAGGACAAAACATTGGCTACTTTAAAGAAATTTCTCACAGTAATGGTGTTAGAAACCACTTTAAAATGGGGGCACAAATTGATGACATCTCTTAGCATATTTCATGGTGATATTTTCTTTTTTTCTTTTGATGTGTCTTATTCTTGGTGGTGTCATTAGGTTTAATGTCCTCCAAGAGTATGATATTTCTAAGCATATGATCTCCCTTTGTGGTACGATATGAAATAAGAGGCATCCCATAAGTGGCGATCTAATAGTCTTGACTTGTCCTCTCCTAGATACCTTAGGCACAATGTTCCCTAAGAAGAAGACCTTAGATGAACAAAGAAAAATACCATTTAACAAAAAATTAAAAACATGACATTCAAAATCATTTACAAAAGAATTTCATTGTGGTTCCTTGTTGAATTTATCAGGCGGATAGCTTTGGCATGGTTACTATAATGAGAAGCCAACACACTGGCATGACTTTCTCGTTGTATGGTGAGAAGTCAACACATTGGTGTGCCTTTCTCACTAAACCACCTTTTTGGGAAAACTCACCTAGTGGACAAACTAAGGTTCCACTACCCTAGAGTGAGCATAGATATTGGGATAACTCAGCTAGTGGGAAGGCTGAGGTTCCACTACCCCAAAGAGAGCAGTGTATGTTATAGATAAACAACCCCATTCCACATTTTGTTGGAACCCGTGTTGTGCTTGATCCTTTGTTTTCTTTATTTTTCTTGGCCTTTGGCAGGTTATGCTTATGTATCTTTGTTATTGCTACATACTTAAGAATCTTGAATTTCTACTATAGTGTGAGTTTGTCATGGGGAAAAACTCTCAATAAAGTGGGGGAAAATGTAGTAATGAAAAAAGTATCCATTTTCCTTACTTTTAGAAATAATTGACATTGAATTAACCTAATTGCACCTTGGGTTAGTGTTGTAATTTGTTCACATTAATCTAGGGCCCATTTTTAATAAAATGTACTTGATGTGTACCATATTTATGGTGTTCTAAAGTGTTGTGATACACTTTCACACTTATCTAGGGTCCTATTAATTAATTGAGGTTAATTTTTTCCTTTAATTCAAATTTAATCCTTCTTAATGACAATTTCCAAAAGATCTATCTCAACAACCAATAATGATACTGCAAGACATTTAATTTGGAAAATTTGGTGTCCTGGAAAATGGTGCTAGGACCCATTTGTCTTTACTTGCGAATGAGTCCTCTTCACATAGGACATCCCTTTGCCTTTTTGAGGTGGGGTTTTGATGTTATTTCATCCCCCCGAAGCATTGTCATAGAAAGTTGTGCTAGGAAACATTCTCCTTTAGTGGTGAATGAGTCCTCCTCAGATAGTACACCACTTTTTGAATTTAATTATAGTGGGGTTATAAATATTTTCAATCCTAGATCTGAGGTCTACTTGAATTATTCAAATTTTAGGGTTACCCTCTAGATTTAGTATAAATATGGGGTTAATTTACTTAGTTTCATCTTAGATCATCATGGGCATTCAAGAGAAAACTTATACAAGAGCTTACAAGAGCATTTCAAAGGTATTCAAAGGTGGATTAGTGAAGTTTATTGTAACAACTCAAGATCATATCATCATGTCAAAGGAATAGTACATTCAAGCATGTTTTTGAGCTAAGATTGTTGATGTAGCATTGAAGATCTATTAGCAAGAATTATTTCACATCTAACTTTAGATCAAGATCTATATTCTACATGGCCACTTGATGTTAGTTTTCATATTTATACTCCATGACAACTTCTAGGGTATTATCATTGCATATTTCATGTTTCATGCTTCAATTTCATTATTTCATCATTTGGTTTAATTACCTAAAAGGGGTTTGATTGATGGAAACCCCTATCCTCTAAGAATCAACATTTTTTTCTCCTATTGAATGTGTATTTTCCAGTTTTAGGTTGAAGAGCAAGATTTGGAGAAAATTTGTCAAAGTTGAAAAGTTGCAAAAGTTGTCATCTACATTGCAAGATCATGAAAAGAGATGTACAAAATTTGTTTTTGAATTTTGAGGGCTAAAAACCTAGGAACTGAGAGTGCAAACATTAAATTATAGAACCCAATAATTAGTTTTTTGAAAGCCTAAAAGGACCCATTCACTACTAAAGGTGAATGAGTCCTTAGTGAGGCCCAAAGTAGTAAAAACCTAGGATCTAGGGGTGCGGACTAAGAGGAATAAATCCTAGAAGTCAATTTCTGGAACCCAAACAATGACCCATTCGCCACTAAAGGCGAATGAGTCCTATGTGGCCTAAAAAACAACAAGTTTTCTCCAAGGTATACTTAATTTCAGCATTCTCAAACTTCCCTTTTATGCTATAATAGTTAGGTTTAGTTTATGATTGTTATTTATGCCTCTTAACCTTCATAATTGAGTGAATCATCCTCTAGAAAAACATTGTGGTCTATCATCTTGTTAATTCATTTAGATAGACCCTATTTTTCTATGTTTCACTTATAGAACAACTAAATCTAAGAATATTATTATTAGTAGAGATTCCATGGGAATGAAGGTTTTCAAATTATTGAATATTGATAGATAAAACACAATCAAATTGGTTTAAAATCAAGTATGAAGATTAGCACGATTAATGTGAGTGGGAGTAGTACTAGATTTATTAAATATTTTGATGAAGATAGGGTTAAGGATGATCCTAGTGATGAGGAATGGGAGGATGGAGCTAGTTTTTTTGTGATGTGGTAAGAAAGATGTATGAGGATGATCTGTTTCTATTGTATTTTCTACTTGAAGCCCATTTAAAGGATCCATTTCTTCTATTATTGATATATATGTTTTTGTGGATTTTTTAGCTAGGGAATTAATGGGTGACCTATCAGGGGTTTCCATGCTCTAAAATTTCCCCTACTTATATGCATAATTTTGGGTCCATCTTTGATAAAACCTATGTGGAGTCTCTCCCTATTGTGGCTTATTTCAATAGCTGGAAGTAAATTTTTGGGAGAAGGTTGATTTTATTGTTAGATTGATAAACGATATGATGGTAGTGCCTCTTGTGGGAAATATATTTTTTAGTTCTTTAGGTCCTTAAGGATCCCTTTATCGCCTCACTATGTAGGCTTTGGATATATCCTTCTAGGTCAACCCTTATGATTTGGTTATTGAGGTGAATCTTGGAAGACCTATTGCCCCTAAAGATGTACATATTAGGGTTTCTTCTACTATGTAGTTAAAGGGTGGTTCCTCTTTTGGTTTCCATGTTTCTAACATAGGCTTGGGTAAAATTTCTATCACCATGGACAAGTGTAGCTCTATTTTGAGTACTTAGGATGTCATTTTTGGTAGAGTTATTGCTAACATGGGGTATTCCCTCAGTTGGGAGATTCTTAGGCTTTCATTTATATATTGATGTTGTCCAATGTTGGGAAATTAAAAATTGTGTTTCAATATTTGCATGGCTACCACAACCAATGGGTTTTTATTATTCACTTTCCAAACCCATTATAATTTTTTTTTAAACTATCCCTCAAGGAGGTCCCTAGTTCATGATTAAATGTGATATTTTCTTGAAAAAATGGTCTATAGATTTTATGTATCCAAGGAAATATTTAACAACGTATCAATATGGGTTAGGCTCATAATAATTACTTTGGAATATTGGGACAAATATATCATATGAGAAATTTCTAGCTCTCTTGGTTAGATTTTATCAATTGATGAAGTCATGAAATATATGAAATGATTATTTTCTGCTATATTTTCAATAAGTATTGGTATTGATAAAGTGATACCATGACATAAAATTATATTCCAAACTTGGTGTTTGGGAGTATAAAATTATTAATGGTTCCTCTTTGTAGGCTTACTTTGAGATTCACCGTAAAGTTGGGCACTTCCCTAATTTTTCCCATGATTTCAAGAAGAACAACCATATTCAAACATGATTTTCAATTCATTTTCTTTCTCTAGTGAATTGAATTTAGATTTTTCTAGAGATTAATGATTGTATTTCTATGAGGATGAAAGGGAAGGATTGAAACACCACTATGGTGGGTCCTGAGCCAAACTTCCCAACACCTTGCCTTTTTTTGTGTGTAAGTATTGAACTAAAAAAATTTAGGGGAAAACAAGGTTTCTCATGTACTTCTAGGGTTTTCACCTAAAAGGAGAGTGGTATTTTTCACCAAAAATATGAGGGGTTCATTCAAGACTAATGCTAATGTGTGTGATTGAAATGTGTCTAAATGTAGTAAACTCATAAATGAAATTAACTATTGAATCCAAACTAATGAAATGCAAAAGTATTTGAAAACATAATGTTATATGCAAACTGTAACAAAACTTAATGAAACATAAGAGGTGCACTTGTAAACTAAAGCTTGATGAAGAGGAGCTCTGGAATCTTCTAGAATTTGTTGTTCAAGGCCACTGGGATACTTATGCCAAGTTGGGTGACTTAGTCCTCCTTTGGGGAGACTCTATCAGAAAGGGTTTTGGGGAAACGGGTATCTTGATCTACAAAAACCACTTTTCAAGCTTGGCAGTGGAACTAATTCACCAATGATGGTGACTTAGTCCACCTGTAGCTTTTGAGAATCTTGAAGCTCGAATATGTAGCTCTCCACTTGTACCTCTACTCTTGACAAAAATCTTAATCTAAATCTATAGACTTTGATCTGTAGGTTGTCTCTGAGATCCTTTTAGGGTTTGTTAACTTTGAACGATGTTGATGAGATTTTGACACATTTTAACACCTTTCACTTTGAAAAATCTACATACAAGAACAAACCCTTGATGTAGAAGTCTGAAGGTATGTAAGTAATCAACTCCAATGGATGAATGCTTGAACTACTTAGAGTTCTTGAATGCTTGGATTGTTGAGGAAGATATATAGCTTAATCATGAGAGAATGAGGAGGATGAAAATGAGGGGAAAACCTTTTATTTATACATGATTTACCATAATTTCCTGAAAATACCTCATTAGAGGCCGACCTTAGGGTTTAGAGGATAATATCCTACCAAAATATTGAAATAATTTTGTTTTCTATGCTTAATGGGACTAAGTCACCCGAGGTGGTGACTTGGTCCCACCAGGGAAATTTTTCTAATTATTGAGAATTAAAGTATGATTAATGTTGTTTAACGTGATTTTCTTCTAAAAAACAATTAAGTAGGGCCTATATGTGCATAATGGGACCATTTAAACATAAGAAAGGGTCAAATTATTGTTAACAAGCCTAGGAAAGTGTGGGAGTTTGTTACAACTCCTTACAACACTTTGAAATAAGGCTTGGTAAATGGTAAAAGGAGGTTATTTAGGTGAATTTTAATGGAAATATCCTAGAAATGTGTGAAATTGGGTTAGAACACTTCACAACACCTTTGTAAGACATCATTAGGTTTTTGTTGATTTATAAGCATTCAATGCCTAATTTGAATGTGTTGGCCACATTAAAACATTAAATCTAGAAAATTTAGGCCAAAATCCATAGGAAAGGCCCAAATGAGTGAAAATGTCAAGGATACATTTTTTGTGACACATTTAGTCCCCACTTTAGCAAGAGGGTGAAATTTCTTCAAACTCACACTACAGTAGCCAGAACATGCACATCAAGAGGGATCCAAATGCACTCATGCTAGCAAGATGAGACAACAATAATCAATAAGGATGATCAAGCCCTTAGGATCAAGATCCCATGGAAAACCAAATATCAATACAAAGGAACACACAAGAAAGTAATGTGAAAGAACGAAAATAAAGGGAATGTCAGATCAAGCTTCGACTGTTTGTCTAGCTAGTTGTGGATAAGATATAGGCTATTTGTCCATAAAGATGTATACTGACTTTGAGGTGATGGAACTCATGTCTATCTCTCAGGTGAGAAGAGCAAAAGGGTGAGAAACATACACTGAATGGTTGGTATGCATTTACACACACACATAGGTGGCTATGGGGAAATTCATGTCACTGGTTAGGCTTCCCACTTAACCATACCAAAGTTATACCTCCTAACAACTTTAATAAGGGGCCACAAAATAGAAATGACGTTTCAAGCTTCATGAGACAAGAAAAACCTCATATGCTTGGAGCTCATGAATAAGTGCAAGATGGCACCACATGCATGCAAGTTGTGTTATGCAAGGTGGCCATATATGCAAAATGAAAAAATGAAAAATGAAAAATGAAAAATAATGTTCAAAAGGAGACTTTCTTAGTTCATGTGAGGTCTTTAACTTAGGGAACATTGTGTCTAATGTATCCAAGAGAGGACCAATGAAAGAATAAAAAAAACACAACTTAGGGGATGCATTGCATCGCTTCAGTCCACTAAGAGAAATGTAATATGCTAAAATATATCACATTCATGAAGGACATTAGATGCAATTTCATCCACAAAATGACAAAAACATCATATGAAATAATAAGGTTGTGCTAAGAACTAAGAAAAAGGAAAAATGAAAAAGAAATAATTCCAATGTATGCCACAACTTTAAAGGAATTTTCGAATACCATATTGTGAGCAATTACTTTGAAGTAGAAAAAAGAGAAATGTAAGAAAGAAAGAAAAGACATGAGAGCCAACTTGGAAAGCCCCTATGTCATGTCATATTTTTCTGAGTAAGGTTGTGCCATGTAAAGGAAAATAAGAAAAAAAAGAGAAGGGATTTACCGCAAAATGAAAACACCAAACACATAAGGGATCTATGGATTTGCTGTCAGTATGTTCATTTCTATAAAAAAAATTTGTCATCATCCCCCAAATACATAGAACTGGAAGAATGACACAAAGAGAGCGAAAAAAAAAGAATAAAAGAAAAGAGTCATTTTGGGTCAACATGCAAGAGACATAGGGTGGCTCGATGCTTCACATCATCCCCAAAAGGACAACAAAATCCAAAAGAAAAAGACAAAGAAAAAGAGCTTTTTGGGCCAACATGAAATGGAATTTTCGGTCTTAATGGCTTACATCATCCCCAAAAGGAAGAAAAAAAGAAAAAGAAAAAGGGTCGTTTGGGTCTACATGAAAGGGACATTTTGGTCTCAATGCCTTAGATCATCCCCAAAAGAAAAGCAAAAATAAAAAAGAGAAAAAGTGAAAGAAAAGGCATGACATATAGAAGAATAAAGGTATAAATAGAGGAATGTCATAAAGAGAGAGAAAATTAAATGTAATAGTGTACATGGGAACACATTATGCACAAGAAAAAACACAAAGGGAAAAGAAAATGCAAGTCAACCGTCGAGCAAGTCATCTGCCTCCCAATCTTGTTTAGTGTAAAGTGAGGGTGGGTGACTGGCTAGAGGGATAGCAAAAATTGTAGAACTAGCATCAAGGTCAGTTCTCATCCTAGGAGAATTTTCATGCAAGCTCATGGAATAAAATAATTTGTTAAAAAATTTATGCACTTCTTCATCTATTTTAGCAATCTCGTCATCATTTTCATCCAGATTAATGACAATAGGAAAACAAATGATGATGTTGTTTGAAGCATGTAACTCTGCTTGTGGTCATTGGATAAGATCATGTTGTGGTGCTTTGGGAGGAGGATCATAATGAATTGATTCTATCAAGTTTGGATTATGATTTTATTTATTTTCTTGTTCATGTAACTTACGAGCAATGCCACAAAATCGATGCCTATGCTCCCTAGCTCCTTTGTTTATTTTGATTCAGTTGTCAAGTTTTTTTTGTGAAGGAGAGGATTAATCAGCCATAGGTTACTTTTCATCACTATGGGGAGGAGCAGAAGGAACCATGGAAGGTTGTTTATCCACTTTGTACTTTACTTTTTAAACTTGTTTTATGTGAGTAGGCATGACAAAGTTACATTCAGAATCTCTAGGTTTCTTGGATGATGTAAGTGAAGTTTCAGGTGTTATTTAAGCATCATTAGGTAGGCCTTTTTCAGGTTGAAGCATGGTTTCATCAAGGATGGGAGTGTTTGAAGTGGATGGGGACATGTTGTGGAGAGAAAATTTGGTAATTTTCTTTGCTTTAAATTTTTGATAAGCAATGAAAAATAAATCTCTTTGAGGTGTGATGGGTTTCATGGGCTTCGACCAAAAGGCTTCTAAGGAATTTTTTCCTTTGGAAGACAAGGGGTTAAAGTTGCTATGGTGGACAACGAATATATCATTTTCAAATGGAAAATTTAAGCATTTGTGAAGAACCGAAGGGACAACTTTCATTGAGCAAAGCCATGGATGGCCTAGCCTTAAATGAAACTAGTCTGACTGGAGGATGACAGAGAATGTAACATCCAATGTTCTAGGTCTTATTTTTAATAGGAGGACAATCGATCCTATCATAGGGAAAGAGAAACCATTGTGTGTTTTGATCCATGTTGTAGGTTTATTATAATAATCTTGATAAAGATCATGTAATACCAAAAAATCCTTCATGATCATGTTCTCACCACAGGCGAGATCTATTAGTATCCCATTAGTGGGCTTGTCATAGATACAATCAACTATGTAGAGAGGACCATCGGGAAGATTTTTAAGTATGTCTTGAGAGGAAAAAGTAATATCAAGAGATTGCTTAGGTTGGCCCTTACAAGGGATAACATCTATCACACCTACCATTTCATCCATAGGATTAACGGAGGTCACATGCAGAATAGGGGGTAAAAGTACAAAGTTGTGTCACAGTTTTATAAAGGAAACAACCAACACTGATCCAACTTTTAAATTTGAATCACTAAAAAGTGATATATATGTTTTGAATTTTGAAATGATGTAAACTAATAAATTTTTTATTCTTTAGTATATTTTATGTTTGTATATTTTTGAAAAAAATAAAAAATAATTTGAATATAGGTTTTTATAAATTAACACTATAATTTAGGTGCTGATAAAATGTTGAAAAATGAAGTTACATGAGATGCCAATCTTTATATAGTAAATTTTATTTTTTTCCTTCATTTTTTTTGTGTATTTATAATAACTTAAACCTTTAGGGTATGGATATATTTTTTTCCAATTTTGATAAATATATATTTTAAAATAAATATTAAAATGTGTGCGTATTAAAACTTCGTTGTTTCCAATCGACGTCAACTTTCTTAAATTATTATTTTATTTAAAATAGAAAAAAATTATACTATCTTGATCTAGATTCTTGTATCTAGGGCATCATATTTTTTCCAATTTTTTTAATAATGTTTACTATTTTCCTTGTCATGGTAATCAACCTAATGTTTTGTGCTGATAACCTACATTTAGTAAAAATAAAAATGAAAATATAAATAATATTTAAATCATTAAAATATATACATTTTTGAAAACTAAACTTATGAATCTACAAAAGGTTATTTTTATATTTAAAAAAAATGTTTTTACAAGAATAGAAGTTGTCGAAACATCATGTTTTTCAAATAATTTTTTTTTTTTTTTGTACATTGGACTCAAAGTGGTGCTAAATATCTATTTAGCCAACAATTTTAGTTGGAAAAGTTATGGATATATAACTTAGGTAGAATGAATCTTGAAAGATGATATGTTTGACCAGAATTAATGTTTAGTTAAAAATACTTAAATTCACTTATGTTGATAAGTTAGCTAAAAGTGTGACACAACTTTGTGCTAATACCCTAGGATTAGAATGTTCATCATTTGTATCAACATTCATAACATCATTTTGTGGAGTTTGACTAGCTTTGGCAAATGAAATATTATGTTTGGGCATTGGGTTACTGAAAATTTGCAAATTTTGATTTGGAGGGCCAATAGATTTATTACCTTGATCAATTAACACCTGCAACAGATAGACTATTGGAATCAAAGAGGTCTTGAAAAAGATGCTTAAGAAATTTACATTGCTCTGTGTCATGTATATTTTTTCTATGAAAATTTCCATAAGCTTTGGAATTTAAGTGCAAAGGTAAATTCTTAGTAGGATTGGGTGCATGAACAGTAGGTAAGGAAATCATTTTTTTTTTGCAAAAGTTAAGACATTGTGAACTATGGAGGGTATCTGTTAAAGGCGTGAAGTGTCTTTTCGGATCTCCATAACTAATAGGCACCATTTTTTTAACAACTACTACTTGGTTGTTGATAGGTGGAGGGGATGGTTGAAGAGGGTTAAATTATAAGAACCCTTTGTGTTCCTTTCTAAATGGTTTTGAATTGGTTTGGTTGGCATTTTCAGATTTCTCAATTCCATTAGAAGTGGATCATGTATCTCGACTACTAGTTGAATTGTGCTAATCACAAAGGGATGTGCATAAATGCATTAAAGAGGGAAATTTCATCATAGTGAGTTTATCCCGAGGGTGTGTTAGCAAATTTTTGATAAACATCTTTTGAAGATGTGGGCCAGGGATCTTGACATCGATTTTGGAATAAAGCGATTGACAGCGTGAGATAAAATTAGTTATCTTTTCATCATTATTTTTCTTCCATGCATCAAATCAACCAAGGTCTTCTTGGGAGTCATATGCACTTGGAAATGATTGATAAATGCATCAAAAAGTTAATTAAATGAATGAATTGAATTGTTTGGTAAAGAAGAAACCATTCCAAGGCAGTATGTTTTAAAGTCCTAGGAAACAATTTAGCTAACAGTTTATCATCAAGGGAAAAAGTCACTACATAAATTTGCGTAGGCATTGACATGGTTAGAAGGATCTCCCTTCCTTTCATATTTCTCAAATCTGGGAATCTCTATTCCTTGTGGCATCGTGGTTTAAAATATTTCCAAGGACAATGGGCTACTGCGAACATAATATGTGGGTGGGCCATTCTAGTTTTGGTTGATGATAGAAATTTTTTGTTGCATGGATGAGATGTTTTGGAAAATTTGGGTCATGAGAGGGTTGATGTAGGTGGTGTGAGGTGGAAGGGAAAGTGGTGATGGGGTGAAAGTAGTGGTAGGGAAAGATAATGGAATGTTGATGGATGGTATGGTAGAAGAGGATAAAGAATGTGATGCCAAATAGGAGTTATGAATACTAGTGGGAATATCAAGGGAAGAAATCACATTGCTAACATGTTGCATTGTGGTTGTAACATTAAGAGAGGCATAGGTAGATATGGATGCGACTATTGAGGGAGGAGGAGTTTGAGGTCCTCCTTGGCTAGCCATAATGTTTGTTGGTTGAGAGACACTAGAGGTGGAAGGAACATGTTTTTGATATATCTCAACTATTTTCTTCACAAAATCTAGGCCTTCATCACTATCAAGCATGCGGTGGATGTTACCTATAGTGGCAATTGCAATAGAAAAAATTATTTCAAGGATCACCTGATGTTGCAAGTGTACTAATTCCCCATGAAGGTGAATGATCTTGTCTTGTGGGATATCAATAGCTTTATGTTCAATAGGCATACTACCTGAATGCAAAGAGCTACTAAGGGTAGTTTCTAGGCCTAGTGTATTATTAGCAATACTAGGAGTGGAAGCTCTAGATAACCCAAGATCTACAACAAGTGTATTTTCATCAGATGCTATGAATCTCAAACTTCTTCTCACTAAGGTATCAACAATAGGTCACCAAACACTCATTCAAAGGTTTATAAATGTAGGGTGAATGCAAATGCAATGCAAACAAATAACACTAAAATGTTGATAACTAAAATTCTAGAAAACAACACAGAAATATAGAAATAGAAAACAAAAATGTAGAAAATGTTCTACAAATGCCAAAAATTATAGTGCAAAATGTGCAAGTGCACTAAGTCACCCAATGAGGCAAATTAGTCCCAACAATGATATTTTTAGTAATTTTTTAGAATTTTTGAATGGGTTTTATGATTTTTAGGCTTTTCAAATGCAGATATAGAATGAAAATGCAAAGATTTTGGAATTTTTAGTTAAAATGCAATGAAAAAATGCAATCTATATGAGCTTTTCACTAATTCAATTTAAAAAACCCTAGAATGCAAAACAATGCAAAACCCTAATGCAATGTTGATGCAAGCTTTTCCTAGGATGAAAATGTACTTGAAATTAGAAGTAAAAAGTGTTCAAAGGACAAGTTCACCAAAATGACCCACAAATTTTAAGGGGAAAAAGGGGGTTCTCTTGCACTTCTAGGGTTTTCACCTAAAAGGAGAGAGGTTGGTCACACCCAAAATCTGAGGGGTTCATTCAAGACTAATGCTAATGTGTGTGACTAAAATGTGTCTAAATGCAATAAACTGATAAATGAAATTAACTATTGAATGTGAACTAATGAAATGCAAAATTATTTGAAAAGACAATGTTGTATGCAAGAATGACCTAAAAATCTATGCAAACTGTAACAGAAGAGGTGAACTTGGAAATTGAAGCTTGATGAAGAGGAGCTTTGGAATCTTCTAGAATCTACTGCTGAAGGCTATTGGATACTTACGCCAAGCTGGGTAACTTAGTCCTTCTTTGGGGAGACTTTGTTGGAATAGGTTTCAAGGAAATGGGTATCTAGATCTGTAAAAACCACTTTTTAGGCCTAGCAGTGGGACTAATTCACTAATGATGGTGACTTATTCCACTTGAAGCTTTCAAGAATCTCGAAGTTGGAATATATAGCTCTCCACTTTTACTTTTTCTCCTGATAGAAATCTAGATCCGAATTTGTAGACTTTGAACTTTAGGTTGTCTCTAAGATCCTTTTAGGGTATTTTGACTTTGAATGATGTTGATGGGATGTTGACACCTTTTAACACCTTTCTCTTTGAAAAATCTACATACAAGACCAATCTCTTGATGTAGAAGTCTAAAGATATGCAACTAATCAACTCTAATGGATGAATGCTTGAAATCCTTAGAGTGCTTGAATGCTTGGATTGTCGAGGAAGATAGATAGCTTGATCATGAGAGAATGAGGAGGATAAAAATGAGGGGAAAACCCTTTATTTATACATGATTTTCCCTAATTTCTTGAAAATACCTCATCATAGGTTGACCTTAGGGTTTAGAGGACAATATCCTTCCACAACATTGAAATAATTTTGATTTTTATGCTTAATGGGACTAAGTCACCCAAGGTGGTGACTTGGTTCGACTAGGGCAATTTTGCTAATTGTCGGGAACTAAAGTATGATTAATATTGTTTAATAGAATTATCTTTTGAAAAAAACTTAAGTAGGGCCTATAAGTGCATAATGGGACCATTTAAACATAAGAAGGGGACAAATTATTATTGGAAATCTTAGGAAAGTGTGAGATTTTGTTACAACTACTTACAACACTTTGAAATAAGGCTTGGTAAAGTGTAGAAAGAGGTTATGTAGGTGAATTTTAATGGAAATGTCCTAGAAATGTGTGAAAGTGGGTTACAACACTTCACAACACCTTTGAAAGACATCATTAGGTTTTTGTGTATTTACAAGCATTCAAAGCTAATGTGAATGTGTTGGCCACATTACAACATTAAATCTTGGCAAAATCAGGCCAAAATCCATAGGAAAGACCCAAATGAGTGAAAATGTCAAGGATACATTTTTTTGCGACACAACTATCATCAAAACCACCCTCATCCACCCTTTTTCCATGACTTTTCCTTAGCTCTTGTTGAAAGACTTGGATGGTCATGACTATATTCTTCACAATATCCTTGCTATAATCAATAATCTTTTGTAAACATTGCATAGTTTTGTTCTGGTCGTTGTGAATAGTTACAATCTCCTCCAGTAATTTAAATTTAAATGTTAGTACTATTGATCTAATGTTAATATTTTAAAATTTATATTTATTTATTGTTTAATCAAGTTTAAATGTTAGGATTTTGAAAGTTTCTTAATGCTTTCATAAAAACCATGATATATATAATAATGAAGCTACACTATTAAACAAAAAATATACAAAAGAAAATGCTTAAAGATAGTAAAGTTGTAATGCAATATCAAACTTTCAACACCTCATAAGGATGGAAAAAACCAACATAAATGGGGGATTCCACCTAGTACAAACATTAGAGTAATAGATTCAAGCTGACTTGAAGCCATATCACTCTAGGGAGCTTTGAACATTGAAAAACCTATGAATCAAGTCATTAAAGAAGATTTTCATCTTGGCTATTCTCCCCTTTTAGTCATTAGTCCTAAAATAGAATACTTCAAAGGTTTTCTACTTAGCCCTCTTCCAATTCCATTTGTTTGGCTAATGAATATCCAAATTGTACCATGCCATCACTAGCAAGTGCCTCCTCCAAAATTCTCACATAATAATGTCTTCATAATTAATCAATGCCAAAGAAGGGAAATACTTATTTCCACTGCATGCCAAGGGAAACACTTGATTCACTTGAGGATAGCTTGCCTCTCTATGTTCCTTTTTCCTTAGAAAATCTTGATTGCTTCTATTGTTTAGGCTCATGGTAATGACATAATCAATTGACAACATTTTTGATACACAATTAAAAAAATAGTACAAACGATCAATGGCATCCATTTATACAATTGAATAGATTAAATGTTTGAAAAAATAAACACCATATCCACATCTACATTCACACAAAATATAATAAACAACATTCATTTTTAAAATATTTTTATTATTTTTATTAATATATAATCTTTAAAACTATTAAAAATATAAACAATTTTTACTTAATTTTCCTTTTCAATTTTCTAAATAATGATTTCAAGGAAATCTTTGTAAATATAAATAATAATTTGATTGAAAACTAAAGATAAAAGTAAAACGATATAAATATTCATTGTAATAGATATTCTTTATACTATAAATTTTGGTATTTGAAATTGAATGAAATTTATATTTTATTTTATTGAGCCTAAATCGGTTTGATGGAAATGGTCATGTTTCTTCTCTCCTTTCACATATTAGATATCTGTAAATTTATTCACGACTAATTTGAAATGGACAGATAATTTAATTGATGTCAAATTCAAAGGCTGCTTACTGGTCATGCGCACTGTTTTTCTTGGAACCTGACAACACCTTGCATTCATATATCATCAATAAAGCTCAAAATCACCAACAGTTCAATGACTATTTCTCCATTGAACAGAAGATGTTTAAATAAAGTATTTATAAACATAAACTAATAACATATTTAATCTGTCCAACATCCACGGCAGAATTATTGAGGGTTGTTAAACCATCCAATGAATCTTATTATTGTTTCTTCCAACTTGGTACTTAATTATAATATTCACGTAGTATGGTGGACCATTGGCCAGATCTCGATGTAAGCAGAACGTGAAAACAAAAGTCAAATGCCTACCAAGCCACCGATCAAAACAAAATAAAAGAAACAAAGAGGGCGAAGATGGATAAAATGATAAATAAAACTATATAAATAGATACCCTGTCTCATGTCTCATCATTTACATGTTGTAGAGATAGCACAGCTCTATAAGATTTCTCCTCAGCAGACCAGGATATCCCCATAGGAGTAGTGTGGATAAGGTATGTCAATATGCTTTAAAAGCTCTTCTTAATCCATCTACTTAGAGAAATTTCATATCCCACTTTTTTAAAATTAAATGAATCTCAGTCAGATTTATGGTTTGGGCAGAGATGCTTTAGGAAAGCTTATCCCACTCCCACAATTAACCTTGAAATTGGATATAGCTTAGAGTGAGGCTTCTACTGCTATTAGATCAAAATCTAAACTAGTTGTATTATTGCAGGAGATATGGTGCGAGGTCCATGTTGCAGTGAGAAGGAAGTAAAGAAGGGCGCATGGAGCACAGAAGAGGACAACAAACTCATCCACTATATACATAAACACGGCCATGGTAATTGGCATAAACTTCCAAAGGATGCAGGTACTTCTATCTTCGATTAAATGACCAAGTTCAGCTGGGTATTCTTTCTTTTAGATCAATTAAAAACAAGGATACATTTAAGTCTTAAGCTTGTTATATGTTTTGATGATATGTATTAATATAACATGAATAAACTCTGGGTGTAATGATTCAGGCTTATTGAGATGTGGAAAGAGTTGTAGGCTGCGTTGGACCAACTATTTGCGACCTGGTATAAAACGAGGAACTTTCTCTTCTGAAGAAGACCAAATAATACGGCTCTACCATGGAAGTCTCGGAAACAAGTAAGTACAGAAACAAACTTCAATTTATTTCATGTGTTTAACATTCCGAGTAAATTTATTGATGTCGATAATATGTCTTAGGTGGTCCGAAATTGCAAAGCGATTGCCAGGGCGGACCGATAATGACATAAAGAACCACTGGAACACCCATCTCAAGAAGGGACTCAAAGACACCACTGGAACATTTGCAGCTCCATTGACTTCGTACTTTTCCCTGCTGGAGGTTGAAGCAAGAATAGGCAGGAACTTGATGAACCTTGTTGCCAAAGGAAATATTCAACTGAATCATGACTTTCTAAGATCTGAAGTTCAATCTGCTGAGATGGCACCAAGTTCAATTGCATCTAATTTTCTGTCTCAAGAACAACAAGTACTGAACTCATATAGTTCTCAATGTTCGGATAAGCATTTTATGGGAGAAGATCAATTGATGTCATATTCAACAAATATCAGCGGTGAAATGCTTGATCAGAGTAGTAACTTTAGCTTTCTGCCAACAGAACGTAATTCCAGGTATTCCCTCTTTCCTTCGGTATCAGGCACATACAATCGACCTGTCCAAGCACAATCACCATCAATTTCACAAGAGCTCCGCCTCAAATTTATAGAGTTTACAGATAAACCGGAAGAAATGGTTGAATCTCTACCATCTACAGATTACATTAATAGAGAAGATGACGAAGGCTATTGGCAAAATATGCCAAATTTATGGGATAATAGCTATGGCAGAATTTGAATATATCATGAGCCGCCAGCAATAATTTTGTGTTATTTTAGTTTAAATACATAATGTCCAGGTAACACTGCGAAGATAGCAATATAAATATGAAAATTAGTGGGTTTCTCGAATGGATATTTAGTTTATTGATGTTATATTTTGTGTAACAGAAGATGTTTTTTTATTATTGAGTTGATTGTTAAGAAATGTCTTGATTAGTATTTAAATTTTTTATTTTTTTATAAAAAAATTTACTTGGAACTTGTATTTGTCATGTGTTAGTAAAATTAACTACTATGTTATATTTAAAATAAATATCCTACAACCTTTATAATATTTGAATGCATTTTTTTTTCTACCATTTCATCTACAAACTATCAAAACTAGGTGAGGGCTATCATAGAAGAAAATAAAATTTCATCACATGATACTTTCACAATATTGAAATAGGGGATGATAAAAAAAGGATTAAATAGGTATCTTGATAGTTTGGAGATCCACATAGAAAATTAGAAGAGATAATCAATCCTTATATAGCTAAATTTTCCATACACATATAACTAAAATAGAAAAATGGTTGTGAAAACACTTTTTCTCCATTATGAAAATGCAATGCATTGTTTAATGTAGAAAAAATGTCACTCTTGTAGTAAAAATGGCCATATTTTTTATGAAATATTTTCTACACTTTATACATAGCCAAATCAATACCTTTCCCATGAATTTTGTCTTTTACTTATCATAATCTATGTAGCAATCTAGGTATAAAAAAACCAAAGAACAATATAAAACCAATTAATTTGATAAAACTAAAACATCCCCTTTACAATAACACGTTACCTCTTAAAAAATTCAATAGCTAACTAGAAATGGTGAACTACAAAGCCAAAACCTTTGCCTTATCACTTTTAAAATATGTTTTTACCACTTAAAGAAAACCTAAAAATGAGCCACAATAATACATTTCTAAGTCTTTCTAGTCACTAGTAGAAAACATTTTTCAACCTATACAAATCAAGTAAAAAGTGGTCCATTTAGGAAGAAAAATGTGTTGCCACTAGGTATAAATAGTCACATGAAAGCTAGGGGTCGTGGGACAATGAAAATAAATAAATAAATAAATGGGGCCATGGAACTTGAACAAAACATAAAACACATGTGTCACAAGTATAGATATAATGCATCTATAAATCGCACATATGACCTTGGATTTAGCACTTGTAGCCATAGACATGTGAAAGATATCCTTTACAAAATAATTGTGTGTGCATATAAAAGTATTCAAAAACTTGAATTTTTGATATAGAATAGCAATGTAGCTTGTTGGGGATATGTAACCCTTATGGTTGCTACAAGAAGAAAGAAAAAATATTAGGATGTAAACCAAAAGAAAAATAGATAATAAAATAGGGATCATGGAATGATGCACATATATGTTAAAAAAAACACAACACATTACAAATGTATAAACTAAGATGTATAACTAAAGTGTCCAATATGAAAAAAAAACACTAGAAAGCTAAAGCAAAAAATAAGGTATATATAAAAAGTATTAAAGCTAGCTACATGAAACCACTAATATGTAAGCATATAAAAATATATTCTATGTGTTTCTGCAAGTAGCAAGAGGTAAGTAGTACAAGTCAAATTGTACAAGGAGTTTCATGAACCCTGATCCTAAAAAAAATAAACACCATTTCTTGTCTCAATCAATCAAAAATGTCACTAAGGAGTTATTTAACCATACTTTGCTAATATAATTGCTACTCAATTGAAGAATGGAAATGATTTTGTAACCAAGAAAGTATGTGTCAATTGAAACAAAAGATGATAAAAAGGGGAAAAGAAATATACCTTGCTTTAAAAAAATCACTATGTTTTTTATTAAGTAAGCAAGGATTTTGAAAGGGCCCTGATCCCTTTTAAAAATATCACTATGTTGCATATATGATTTATAATAATTTATGTCAGCAGTTAAACTAGAATAAAATAATTGATTATTAGAAAATAGAAACATAATAAAATTATTCTTTCACAATGCTCTTGTGACCAATCAAATTAGGTAAATTGATATCAAATATTAGTGCCTCATGATTACATGAATTGCAAAGAAATACCTAGTTCTAATATTTTCTTAAGAAAAAACATAAAGTGTTCCCTTTAAAATTGTTGCATCTTGTTCCTCAAAATTTCCCAAACTAGGTAACTCCCCTTCTCGATCATCACATTGATCCCACTAAATGGTTCCATTCTCTAATAGACTATCTAATTCAATTGATATGATAACATGCTAGGAAAACACTAATTTAATGCTATTGTACAAAGATACTAACTCATACTCAAGATTCATAAAGTATTCCAAAAGCATCGAAACTATAATCATAATATTAAGGGAACTCGTAGAAGGAATTGGTTGTTTATACTACCCCTTTATTTCCAATCCACATATAATACAACTTGTTGAATAAATAGCTTCATGACAATAAGATTATTCATCAAAAAATTAGTGAGTAAAATTAGTTAGATGCAGAAAACAACTAAGAGGGGGTGAATTAGTTGTATACTTTTAAAAAAAAGAAAAAAAAAACCTCATCAACATTTAGATTTGCATTGATCCTTAAACCCTTAACATGCATTAACAAAATTTAAACATGTAAATAAGTAATAAAAACACATCAAACACATAAGAACACCACATTTACATGGAAAACCCAAGAAGGGAAAAACCACAGTGAGGATTAGCTCACTAATATATGAATTGCAACACCGAATACAATAAGGCTCACTACCAAGGGCTCACTACCCAAAAACATAAAGAAAGGTTCACTATCAGAAGCTCACTACGCAAGGACTCATTGTACAAAAGAAATAAGAATAGAAGAAGGGGTGGCTCACTACCAATTTGAACTACTAATAATGTCTCTCATATGCTAAAGGTATAGTTCCACTGAAGCACAAACAACTCATCAAACATATTGAAATGTAGACACCTTCTGCTCATTGCATCAGGAAGTTATAGGCATTAAGGTTCACACTCAGTTCATCACACTTGATCAATTTAAAAAATTTCACATCTCACACTCTAATCTCAATCCAAACAAAAATTCTCCTTGAATTCATACCCTTCGTGACCTAAAATAATCTACAATCTCAAATAGGTCAGCCTTAAGGAAACTTATACACCTCAATCGTGCAACACCAAATAGATTGACACAAAACATTTCAACTGAGGAAATAAGTGAAGGAAGACCACACCATTACTTATCTGGGACCCAAATACACACCAAAACACTTCTCAAACAATAATTATCCTCCATAGTTTGTGTTACAATACAACATGAAAATATGGATCATAGATGATGAAGACAAGCATGGACTAACAAACTCCATACAAATCTTACTAGGATCCATACCCATGGTGTTCATGAATCACAAGCTAATAGAGTTTGATATTTTCTAGGTGACCCATGAACCAAAGCACCATAGGCTAGTGAAGTCTCATATTCATTAGGTTAGATTTGAAAAGAAACAAAACAAACTAGTGAAGTTTGATATTCACTAGGTGAGTTTCTACAAATTAGAGAATAAAAAAAACACAAGGGCTAGTGAAGTTTGATATTCACAAGGTGCATTTTTATGTCAGCCATACTAAGAATCATCATCCCAATACATTAGATAATTCACTATAAAAATGATCAACATACCAAAAATACATTACCAAGTTCAACATGTGTGAATAAATTGAAGCACACGATACAGTGGATGCCCCCACCTTAAATTAATTACTAAGACAAACTATGAGAAATTTCCTTTAAGGTAGAGTAAGACAATATATCCCACATGAAAAGTCATGGGATATTATTATAAAACCCTATACCAATGATATGCTCCAAAAAAAGATGAATCATAATAAGGGGTTTCCTCCAAAACCAAGCCATATAACAACACAAAAGATATCACATTAGGTATCCAGCAATTTGGGTTCAATATAGATAATAGATAATATATAATATGATTATGCTCAAAATAGACATCATTCCCCAAATAAATTTGGAACTACAAACACAATGGAGGAATGCCACATTAAGATAACAAACAATCCTTTCGGTCAACATGGAAAAGACCTAAATTTTTCAATTCCTTGCACTGTTCACATGATACCATATGGCATGCTCTCATTTTTTTGTACATATGGATCAGCCCCATCGTTGCATTACATAAGATAAACTCCCATCCATCCAAAAATCATATCCAAAGTCTATAAATTGACCAAACCACATGCCATTTTTAGATTAAACAAGGTTATGATGTTTGATAGAGTAGCTAAAGATAATTTTTAATAATTAGCCAATCATTTTGAGCATGACACTTTCTCAACAGGGTATTATTTGGTAAGAATGTTCTTACTTTTCCTAATTCTTTTCACGACTCTAATTTACTATAAGTGTAGCTAGGTAAAGTGTTGGAATCTTGTTTTATTCATTTTTTCCTATTTCTTTCCTCCATATTCTAGTTTAAAGACATTAAATTAAGATAAGACCACTAACACTTGCAAGAGATTTCAAAGGAATAATGAAATTACAAGACCTCAAGAAATACTTCTATGATTATTATCAATAAGTTTCTATGAATTTATCAATGTGAGATATAAAATTAACTATTAATAGATATTTTCCATTCTAGGGACATAGTTATCAATAAATAATGGGTCATGAGTATGATAACCAATATGATTTTCTAACTCAAGGATTCCAAATTAATCAACCATAAAACTTTAGCCTTCTTCATAATCCTTGGCACTAGATTGCTTGGTTAATTTAATCTAAGTTATTTATAATCAATCCAATAGCTTAATTCATTATATAATTTTATGTTAAATTTTTTTTTATCAAAATCATCATTAAGACAAACTAACTAGAATACCATTGTCTCGCAAAAAAGTGTAGCCTTGACACTTTTCACTCATTTAGGGATTTCCTATGGATTTTGGCCTAACTTCGCCTAGATTTAGTGTTGTAATGTGGCCAACACATTTAAATTAAGCCTTGAATGCTTGTAAATCAATAACAACCTAATGGTGTCTTGGAAAGGTGTTGTGAAGTGTTGTAACACATATTCCCACTTTTTTAAGACCTTTTCATCACAATTCATCTAAACAACCCCTTTTTACTCCTTAAAAAGCCTTATTTCAAAGTGTTGTAAGGTGTTGTGACACATCTTCACACTTTCCTAAGCTTGTCATCAACAAATTCATCCTTTCTTATGTTAAATTGGCCCCTTAATGTACTTATAGGTCCTACTTAAGTATGTTTCAGAGGACAAACCTGCTAAGCATCATTAATCACCTTTTAATTCTTGACAACCACTCAAATTAGTCTAAGTAGACTAATTCTCCACCTTGGGAAACTTAGTCACATTTGGTATAAAAATTAAAATTATAGCCGGATTTTGTCTCCAAAACCCTAAGGTCGGCCTGTGATGTGTTATTATTGGGGAATTAGGGCATAACATATATAAATAAGGGTTTTTCTCCTCATTTCCGCCCTCAACATATTTCAACTCAAGCAATCCATCTCCTCAAGCAAGCATCAAGCATTCAAGCACTCTAAGCATTTCAAGCACAATCCATTGAAGCTGGTTACTTGCATATCTTCAAACTTCTCCAACAAGGGTATGGTGAGTGTTTACATTTGCATGTTATTTAATCATCTTTCTCTTTACGTTTCATTTCATTATTTAGAGTTTGATTACCATAAAGGGGCTTGGTTAAGGAAAACCCCTATTCTCTAACCCTAGCCCTTTTTCCCATCTTTGCATGTGTGTTTTGTAGGTTTGTATGTAGATTTATTCAAAGAGTAAGGTTCTAAAAGGTGTCACATTTTCATCCACATCATCCAAAGTCAATGAACCCTAAAAGGAGCTTGAAGACAACTTGCAAGTCAAATTCGAAAGATTTGGACACGAGTTTATGTTAGGCACACAAGTAAAGGTTGATAGTTATAGATTCTAGTCTCGAGATTCCTAAAAGCTCTAGGTGGACTAAGTCACCATCATTGGCGAATTAGTCCCACTGCTAGGCTTGAAAGTGATCTCTGTAGATCTGGACAACCATTTCCCTAAAACTTGTTCCAACAAAGTTTCCCTGAAGCAGGACTAAGTCACCCAGCTTGGCGTAAGTGTCCCAGTTAGCATCAACAACATAATCTAGAAGATTCCAAGGCTCCTCTTCATCAACCTTCAGCTTCAAGCTGCACCACTTCTTCCTTCTTTAGTTCTTTTATAGTTTGCGTACATTTTAGGTCATTTTACCTAATTTTTTCAATAGTTTTAGTTTACATTCATTATATAGTTTCATTTAAGTAGTTTGCAACATTAAGACACATTCTATCACACACAAAATATCCCCATTCAACCAATAATCTTGAATGAACCCTAGATTTTAGTTGCGAAAGAAATCTCTCCTTCTAGGTGAGAACCCTAGAAGTGTTAGGGAACCCACTTTCTACTAAAATTTGTGGTTATTTTGGTGAACCCATCCTTAGAACACTTATTAATCTTCTTCTTTTGCATGTGTATCCTAGGAAAAAGCTTGCATTGCATTAGGGTTTTTCATTTTTTTTTATTCTAGGGTTTAAAAAGTGCATTAGTGAAAAGTTCATTTACCTTGCACTTTTTCACTACATCCTCATTGAAAAATACAAAAGAATTGCATTTTCATTGTGTACTTGCATTGGAAAAAGCCTAAAAATCATAAACACTAGTCAAAAATCCTGAACATTGATAAAAAAATCACTGTTGGGACTAATTCGCCACACTGGGCGACTTAGTCCACCTACACCATTTGCACTATAATTTCAAGCATTTTCATAGCATTTTTTGCACATATGTTCTTTATCATTACATTTATGTTCTTGTTTCTATATTTTATGTTTTAGTTAATTTCTTGCAATTAATTTTCTTTCATTATGGCTATTTCATTCAAAAACATTTGGATTGTGTCACCAAAAAGTGTATCCTTTGACACTTTTTCACTCATTTGGGCCTTTTCCCTTGGATTTCAGCCTTGTTTTTCCTTGATTTAGTCTTGAATTCTTGCAAATCAACAATAAAATAATGGTATTTTAAAAAGGTGTTATGAAGTGTTGTAACACATCTTCCCACTTTTCTAAGACCCTTTCAACATAATTCACTTAAACAACCCATTTTTACCCCTTTCCAAGCCCTGTGCCAAAGTGTTGTGAAGTGTTGTAATATATATCTATACTTTTCTAGGTTTGTCTTCACTAATTCAACCCTTTCCAATGATAATTTTCCCCTTAATGTAATTCTAGGCCTAGCTTAAGTGTGTTTTTGGGAGGCAAGTATAATAAACATCATTTAACATCTTTTTATTCTCAACCACCACTTGAATTTGCCCAAGTGGACTAGGATGCCACCTTGGGCGATCTAGTCCCTTTAAGCCTAAAATTCAAAATTAAATAAAAAATCTTGTGAGAATTTTCCTCCAAAACCCTAGGGTCAGCGTATCATATTGCATTTTTTGGAAAATTAGGGTTTATCTTGTATAAATAAATATTCTCATCTTCATTTTGTCTTTCTTGATCTTCTTCTTCTCCCCCTCAAAAACATCATTTCTTCCTCACAAGTACTCTTGCACTCAATCACAAGGCATGTCAACCAACCTCCATTGTAGTTGGTTCTTGCATGTTGTAGAAATCTTCAACTAAAGGATTTAGTAAATATTTGTATTGGGTTTATCATTCAATCATCTATTCCTTTCATTATATTTCATTTGGATTTGATTATAATCAAAGGGGTTTGACTAAGGAAAACCCCTATTCTCTAACCCTAATCCTTTATTTCCTCTTTGTATGTGTGTTTCACAGGTTTTTGTATGAAGGTTTTTCAAGGAGAAAGGTGCTAAGAAGTTGTTGTCAACCCATCAAAGTCATTCAAGTCAACAAAGTTGTAGTTGAAAATTGGAGACCTCTTTCAGCCCATTTTCTACATAATCTGAACCAGACACCTATCAGGAACTAAATTGCAAACCAAAGGCTCCAATCTCTACTTCTGGATTCTCAAAAATCTAGAAGAGGACTAGGTCACCAACAATGGTGACCTAGTCCCTTTGAACTAGCTTTTTAGGTATTTTGACATTTCTGGGTACCCTTTTAGCAGAAACCCATTCCGACAAATTTTCCTTGGAAGAGGACTAGGTCGCCCATTCTGGCGTAAGTATCTCTTTGAAGATTTCCAATGAATTCCAGAGCATTCCAGGACTCCTCATCTCCAAATTTCAATACCCAGGTGCACCTCTTTCTTTTATTTCAAGTTTTGTTATAGATTGTATACATTTAGGTCATTTAGTTTACATTGCATATAGTTTAGATTCACAATACTTAAAATTTCTTAGTTAGCTTAGTTTCATTTCATTTCAGCACTTAGAAACATTCTAACATACAACCTCAACCTATCCAATCCCTTCCTTTGAATGCAATCACCAAAAACACCTAACCATTAGGGAAAGAGAGTTCATTCCTTCTCACAGGTGCTCCTAGGTGAAAAACCCTAGGAGACTATTTGGGGAATCCTCTTACCCTCTTTGTGTTATCTTTTTGGTGGTTCATTTTGGTGAACCCGATTGTACAAAACTTGTTAACCTTCTGAATTTTCATTTCATCTTAGGAAAAAGCTTGCATTGGATTAGGATTTTGCATTGTTTGCATCCTAGGCTTTATACAAAAGTACATTAGTGCAAAGTTCATGTTAGCTTGCCTTTATGCATATATATTTTCATTGAAAATATCTACAATTCTATATTTTCACCTTAGGAATACATCATACAGTCTGAAACCCACCAAATCCACTCAAAAAATTTATAAAAAATCAAAAAAATCCCTATTGGGACTAGTTTGCCATTATGGGCGACCTACTCCCACTTCACATTTTTAATTTCCTGTTACAACATCAAAAAGCTCATTTATGTGCTTTCTTATCCTCCTAGTATCATATACTATCAGTCTGGAAAGTTTCAGAAACATAGGTTTTAGGCTTCTCACTCAAAATCATCAATTTAGGGTAGTCATTCTTGTGATACCTTCATCATTAGCTCTTAAAATGATTACATTTCTGAAATTGTTCTTAACATTAATAAAAGTACTTTTCACTTTTTCTTATATCATGGTTACATTCATTAAAATTTTCTTAAGTTTGATAAAAGTGATTTTCATTCTTTCATATACATTGTTTACATTCTTAAAACTTACCATACATTGGATAAAAACATTTTGTATCTTTACATATGCCTTGTTTTTGATAAAAGGGTAAAACGGGTTTTATAGGGACCCGAAACCACAATGTTTACAAAACAAAAAAGAGGACACCAAAGTCCAACCAAAAAGACTAGCTGCCCAATAAAAGATCAGCAACAACCAAACAAAAAAGACCAGAAAGGTCAAGTCGAAAGGAACAACAAAGTAAGCATAAAAAAAATCCCAACGTTAATTCAGATTCTTGAGGACAGACTCTGTCTCCACCTCCAGATTCTACATATCATTGACACCCTTTTTAAAAGTTTGAATCATCTTCGAAGTAGGGGGGACCTTGCGCTTTAGATTGGCTCTGGTTCTTCTGGAAATTCTCGCATCCGTTTCCTAGCTTTTGTCCTTTGTTTCCTCCAGATCCACCACCAGAGAAACCTGCTGGGCTTTATCTAGCTTTTCAGTCATCGCGTTAATGATAATAGCATTGTGTCTTTCCATATGATTGTTTTGCTCAGCAAAGATTTTAATGGTATTCCATATGTTCTTGACCTTGGAATATATATTTCTGTTACTGTGATCCACATCTTTCTTTTCAATCTCTGTAATCTTAGCACCTAGCTCTTCAATCTTGCTTTGCAAGGCCCGATTTTTTATTTTCAACTCATTACTTTCAATGAAAGTCCATTCCAAAAGTTTGAAGTGGGACTCAGAATTGGTTTTGGCTAGGTTCAAAATATCCAGAGAGGGCTCTTTTTAGTATTGGGACAAGTATTCTCAGGGTTAGGAATAACAGGGGAGTAATCATTAATGTGTTTATCCAGCAGAGGATCAGCGCAAAGCTCAGTTTTGTTGGCATCAAACTCCTCTGACTCAGAGGACTCTTTGGAATAGGAAACAAGGCTTTTGTCTTGGGGTTTCTTATCAATAGAGTTGTTCTTAAGGGAGGGGTTGTCAGGCTCAAGCTCAATGCGGATTTTACCAGAATTCCCAGAAGGGACAGGGTGCAAGCTAAGGACTTTTCTATCCAGACTAGAGTTAGGTAGATACTCCAAGCCACTGGGCTCAGTGTCATCACTCTCAGAATTAGGGATGGTTTCCAGAGTAGCAGGAGCAGGCATATAGAAATATTCAAAAATCAACCTTATTAACCCAGTGTGCAAAATGAGGAATCTTTTAGGGTTTTTCTTATTATCCTCCAAGCTTTTCTTCAAGGAATAGAAAAGATAATAGGGGAGAGAGACCCTAACCTTGTATCGGAAGTGGTTGAGAAGAGCAAAGTGGTAGCCATAGACTCTAGTGAAGTGCCCATCCACCGTAATGTACTCCATGATGACCCACAGAACCTTTCTCCAAATAGCCTTTATGGTGTCAGCATCGAAGTAGTTGTTAGCAATTTTAACCAGACTTAGCCTTTCTTTGTCCTTTTTAGGAAATCTGATCATAGCTTCATCGAAAAAATCCCTATCCCTTAAGAACTTCTTCCCTTCAGTAGATAATCCCGTAACATCAGCAATAAGATTTTCGCTGAGCTCCACATTCCTACCAAACAGGGTCAAGTTTCCATTATTCCACTTTTTAGCAAAGAGATCTGTAGCCTCCTAGTTAGAGCCATGAAGCTTCTCCAGGAAAGGAAGTAGCCCTCCGCTTTTAACCTTACTCCAAGCCTTGGCATTTTTCATGTGTGTATCATAGCTATCCTACTCAATTCACTTTCTGTCTCCTCCCATTTCGGCTGACACAGTGGGGTAGACCCAAGCGCAAGCTTTACTAAAATTGGCCCCGCCAAGTCTAAGAACCCACAAAGCGTGCAGAGTTTTTTTGCAGATTAAGCTGCTAGGCTTGGTCCCATGCACTCTAATAATTGTGATGTGAAAGATCCAACTTGTCCTCATTAAAGGGATAACATGTCACTTTTCCATGTGATTTATCATAATTTAATAGGGTGCAGACATTAGAATTTAGATTGCTAGTATTAAGCCAGGTACGCACATCTTTACTCCTAACTCCTTCGTTAGCGAAAAAATTCGCAACAACATTGGCTTCTCTATAAGCATGTGATATTTTAACTTTTTCAAATTTAGCCAAAGTCAATATGGCATCCTCAACCCACAATTTAATGGTCCATGAGGGGGGAGACTTGCCACAGAGGCAATCAATTATGTTTTTGGAATCTCCTTCAAGCCACAAATTTTTAATGTTAAGACTTTGGGCTAAATTTATGATGTGAAAAGCACCAGCCGCCTCTGCCAGATGATTAGTTTGAGAGCCAAGAGGAGAGGCAATCGCTCCAATGAAATTTCCAAAGGAATCCCTTATAACTCCACCACAACCCACCACCCCCGGATTTCCTTTAGCCGCACTATCAAAGTTAGCTTTGATCCACCCATTTGGCGGAAAAGACCAGCAAACACCCTCTCTATCCTTCTTGGCGTTCATTATAGTTCTAGACAAATCTAGACTTATGTTCCAATCCTTAGCAACAATTAAGTCATAGAGCAAATGCTCCGCTTTCATGGGCATTCTGTCCTTCTGAGCCAAGGCATTAAAATTTTCCTTTAGGGATCTGACAATTTTATCAAAGACAATATCCACAAAGGCTTCTTTTCCCCTATAAATTCTATTGTTGCATTCTTTCCAGAGGCCCCAAGCAACATGAGGGAAGGATAAATCCCATAAAAGCCTGAGCACAGGATTTCTTGTCGGGGCTTTCCATTGAGTGAAGAAATCTTCAATGGACGAAGGGAAAACCCAAGGAAGGTGCCATAACCTAATGATTTTTTCCCAGATAGAAGCAACAAATGAGCAATGAAGGAATAAATGACGCACATATTCAGCCTCCATCTTACAAAGAAAGCATCTATTTGGAATTTGAAATCTGCGTTTACATAGGTTATCAATCGTGAGCACCTTGTTTTGGAGAAGGATCCAAAAGAAGATATTAATTTTAGGTATCAAATGTTTGAACCAAGCTTTAGACCAGAAGGGAGGATGTTCCAGAGAAGAAGTAATCCTGGAAAAAGCAGATGACACTAAAAAATTGCTAGAGGGTTCATCTATCCAAACTGCACGATGATCTAGCTGCTCAGAACTAAGTCTAACAACCATCATAGAAGATTGGATAGGAGCCAAAGCCTAACTAACACTACATAAGTCCACCCAATTACCATTCACTCTGTAATCTTTCACATAAGTTCCAAACCGTGCCTTACAAATCTCTGCCCATTCACTAAAGGAATTGATTTTTATAATGGGCTCCTTAAAAAGCCATCTATCCTCCCAGAATCTAGTGTGATTACTATTTCTCACTTGCCATCCAATACCATCATCCACAATATTTTTACCATTGATTATATTATTCCATCATGTAGACCCTCTAGGAAGAAGGTGGGGTTCCTTCTTTATAATGGAGGAATAGTTGTTTTCTAAATATTTTCTAGCTAGAATATCAATCCACTCCCCAGAAGAAGAGGAGATTCTCCATATTTGTTTAGCTAAGAGGATTTTATTGACAGTTATGATTCTTCTTAAACCAAGTCCTCCAACCTTTTTAGGTCTACAAACCAGATTCCAGCCAATTAAGGGAAGTTTTTTTTTTTCCTCAACACCTGACCAAAGAATTTTTTTTTGAATTTTTTCAATGGCATCAAAAAATTTAGTAGGAATCTTAAATAGGCTCAGGGCATAGATAGGTAGATTCTGGAGAGAGGCTGTGAGGAGCTAAATTTTTTCGGCTTGACTTAGCAGGGCTCCTTTCCAACCCGCAAGCTTATTGTTGAATCTTTCAACCAACGAGAGCTAGAAAGACTCAAGAGGTTTCAACCTTAAAGGTAGACCAAGGTAGGTGGCAGGAAGGGAATCCACCCTGCAACCCAGAAGTCTGGCAATTTTGGCCTGTCTATGATCTGGAGTGTTGAAGAAGAACAAAGAACTTTTTTGATTGTTGATCAACTGTCTTGAAGCTCTCCCGTAATTGTCAAGCAACAATTTTATAGATTTTCCTTCAGACACTATAGCTTGACCCATAAGCATAGTGTCATCAATGAATTGTTGATGGGAACACACCAGATTGCCTGAGGAAGGTTTGAGACCAGAAAGAAATTTAAAGTCGACCAAATTTTTTAGATTCCTGCCTAAACTTTCAACCATAATAGTGAATAAAATAGGAGAGATAGGATCACCCTGCCTTAGACCTCTGGTACTCTGAAAAAATGAGGTGGGGGATCCGTTGACCATAATCGATATGGAAGCCATGGACACAAGTTGTTCCACCAATTGGATAACCCTATTACAAAAACCAAAATCCTTTAAGATTTTAAATAAGAAAATCTAGTCAACTCTATCATAGGCTTTTGAGATATCAAGCTTTAATAAGAAGCCTTCAGTCTTCGACTCAACTAAGGAGTGAATATTCTCATGTACCGTAACAATAGAGTCAAGAATTTGTCTACCAGGGACAAAGCCATTTTGTTGAGGAGAAATTACGGAAGGCAAAAAAGTTAAAAATCTAGAGGTTAAGACCTTAGAGATGATTTTGTATAAAGAATTACAGAGACTTATAGGCCTAAAAGCCTCAAAATTATTAGCTCCAGTTTTCTTGGGGATAAGAACCAAGAAAGTAGCATTTAATTCTTTTAGAAGACTTTTGGATCTAAAAAATTCCTTAACAGCATTAACCACATCTTCTTCAACGATCTCCCAGAGTCATTTTAAGAAAAATAAAGGGAAACCATCAGGACCCGGAGCTTTACTCCCATCAAAGGAAAAGACAGCCCGCTTGACTTCCTCATTGGTGGGGATAGCTGTCAAAAAAGAGTTATTTTCCTAGGTGATAATTCTTGGTATAGCTTCAACTAATTGATCCTGCTCATTTTGGTTTATTTCATTACTTGCTGAGAGAAGATGTTTAAAGAAGGAGCTCGCCTGCTTTCTAATATCCTCCTCCTCCTCCTACCTGGTTTCGTTCACTTCTATTTGAGATATTCTATTTATAGCTCTATGTTCTGATGCTGATAGATGGAAGTACCTGTTGTTTCTATCTCCTACAGACAACCAAAGAGCTATAGATCTTTATTTCCATAACTCCTCCTCCTTTCCAATTATGTCATGCATCTGCGTAAGGAGCTCATTTTCTTTTTCCTTAGTTTCATTCAAGTAACCCTCCTTCTATATTTTAAATTGAACTTCTCCCAAATCCATATGTAGATCAGACTTAATCCTAAAGATGTTCTCAAAAGATTCCTTTTTCCACTTTTTTAAATTACATTTCACTTCCCTTAAATTTTTAGCAATTCTGAACATTGCAGTTCCATGAATTCTTATATTCCACCATTTTTTTATTTCCACTTTAAGAGCAGGATGAGAGATCCACATTTTTTCAAATCTGAAGGGAGTGTTCTTCTTTTTTATTGGATCCGCAGTAAAACTGATAGGAAAATGATCAGAACCAATTCTTGTAAGAGCTTTAAGGGAGTAGTAATAATCAAAATACCAATGGTTGGAGATCAAAGATCTATGTAATCTGACCTATATGAGATCCATCCCCATTCTACGATTAGACCAGGTAAAAGAAGCTCCATGAAGATCCAGATCAATTGGCCCTTGATTATTAATGAAATTCTAAAGAACCTCTTTACTCTCCAAATTGATCTGGGATCCCCCAAGTTTTTCCCTGTTCATTAAGGGTGTGTTAAAATCCCCCATAACAATCCAAGCTTCTTTATCAAAAATCCTCCTAAAGGCAGCTAATTCCAACCAAAAAGATTTTCTCATTCCTTTTCCATTAGGAGCATATATATTCACTTGAATCCAATTGAAGTTATCTCTTATATGTGTAAATCTAGTGGCTATATGATTCGTACCTTCCAATATCGGATCTCCTTTGATAGTGTGGCTATTCCAAAAAGTCACAATGCCTCCAGAAGCGCCATTCGAATTATTGCCTTGGTTACTGTAATACTGGAAAAGTTTCATCTTTTCAATTTTCTCCTTTGACATTTTAGTTTCCTAAATTAAAAGAATATCTGGCTTGTGATCTCTAACAAAATTGCGAAGAACATCCTGCTTGTGGGGGCTATTGAGACCCCTGATATTGCAAGACATAATCTTTATTATATACCAAGGGAGTTAAGACATTCCAGGATGGTTTTTTGAGATCCATCCGCAATATCTTGAAAACTATTCAGCTCTCTTTTCTTTTTCAAAGACTTTTTACCTCGAGTTCTTTACTGCTCCACAATCTGCCTTGACTCTTGATTTGGTAGAAATGCCACTTGGGGTCTTCCATTGTTTGTTTTTTTTCTGTCTTCTTCTTTGATATATTCTCCTCTTTATCAGTCTCATCTTGGCTATCCATCTCTCTACTGGACTCCCATTCCTTTTCAGTTGGAATTCTTTGTTCCCAAGGTAAGGTGTCCATGTTACCATTCTCTTGACATGACAAGACATTACTGGGTAGATTTACTGTGTGATTTAGATTTTCAAGGGAATCCTTAACCCAATCTGTGGAGTTGGGATCCGTCAGGTGCACTACCCCCTAAGGGGGAAGATTATCAGAAGACGGGGAGGGAAGAGGAATATTCAAAACCAAGGATAAGCCCTCACTAGGAATATCCTCCAGACCCGGGATCTCTTCGTTTCTATCAGAAGGGACTGTCATTTGGGATAAGGAGGTAGAAAGGTTTCGATCTCCTTCTCCAACTAAGGTGTCCTCATCAGAATCGCTTTCCTTTGATGAAGACATTTTAACAGGATTCATGTAAATAGGATCATTAGGGATCTCACCTTTAGACTCCATGACCACTTCAATCTCTCGAGAGCTATTCTGAATATCAGACTCTTTGTTTTCCAATTCCTGCACTTTATTTTCCTTCTTTTCTTCTCCTGAGTCATTCTTTTTTTTTTCCACGCCTGTTTTCTAGGTCCTATTGGTTTTTCTTTCTCTGAAGTAGCATTTAAGGGGCATTTTTTTGCCCAGTGACCAGATTTCCTACACTTGAAACAGGCAAACGGGATGGTTTCAAACTCTATATTTTGTTCCTGGGAACCCAGTTTAGATTGGATCTCCATCGATGATGCTAGATCTACTTCCTGGGGGACTCCCACACATATCCTTGCAAAAACCAATCTCTTTCTAGTAGCTGTCATTGTGTCAATCGAAAGGAGCTCACAATACCATGGAAGATGTCTTCACTCTAGTACTCCAGGGGTAGGCCTGGAAGTCTAACCCAAACTGGGACATTCTCAAAGATGGAATCCGATAGATCCAAGTGGGAGGACCACTTCTTTAGAGCCAGGGAAAATTTCCCTATCACCCAAGGACCTCCACTTCTAACAGCTGTGATATCCTCTCTACAGGTAAATTCAAACGTGAAAAAACCCTTTAGAAGAGCAGCAATTGAGACTTTCCCGGTAGATCTCCATTTATTTTTAACAAACTCCCTAACCACTTCAATATTTGGTCTAGGGTCCATGAACTTCCCAACCAGAGTTCATTCCATTAGGGCTATATTATGGTCAATGAGCAGATCTGGAATAGAGATAGCAAACTTACCTCTAGCTGGGGATGAGATATTTTGCACTGGAGGGAAAGATGATTTTCCATTAGGTTTTACCCTGAATAGAGAGGTCTAGGGTTTGTGATTTCCTCCAATGCAGCCTGTGGTCCCCACTCCCCCTTTAGCTTTCTCGTTTTTACCGGTGGAGGATGCAACAGGGTTAATCTCCAGATTTTCCTTTCCCCCAGGTTCCACCTGTATTTTGTCTTCGGAGTCCATATCATCCTGGTCATCCTTACCTTGCTTCTGACTCAACTCTAGCTCCTAATTCGACTGTCAGTTTTCTGATCTTGCTCCATTTCCTTTTCCATTGCTTTGAATTTCAAAATCCCTTTTCTCTCACCCGTGTCCGTGCTCGTGTTCTGCCATATCTTTACATATGCCTTGTTTCTATTGCTGCACTATTCCTTTAAATGGTTATATGCACTTTTTAATTTTTTGTCCAAACAATGTTAGTATTGTACATATCTAGATATGCTAAGCAACCTTCCCTACCTTCTCCCTGTGAGAGCATTTTTTTGATAGAGAATACAAACTTAGAAATTCCTAATGATCATGTTAGTTCTCCTAATATTTCCCCTACGGGCGAAGAAGATATTTTGGTGTTCAAAGAACCAATCAATGACTGCTATGAGAATTCTAGTTGTTTCTCTCCTCTTACCTCTCCCAACAAACAAGACAACACAACCATAAGGGATCATGACAATAACATTTGTCCTTCTCCTAGTATCTCTCCTAGTTGTGAAGAAGATACTTTTCCATTACAATATACAATTGATGAAAGTCATGAATATATTAGTTGTCCCCCCTCTCCTAGGGAGCACCCTCTTAAACAAGAAAATTCCACCATTGATCATTACCCTATTCATGCTAGAGTCCCTTTTGAAGAACCCACCTTTGAATGTGAAGAACATTTTGTTGGTAATTCTCCTAATCACTCTCCTCCTAGGGAGCATATCATGGTGCAAGAAGACATGAACCTTGACACCTATCCTTCAAACACTAAACCTTCCCTAGGATAAGCTAATCAAGTGAAATTCAAATCCCCTTCACTCACAAGTCATGCACATAAAGAAAATATTCTTGAGGTTATGACGGCACAAGTGGGATCTCCTTTAATTAGTGACCCTCCTAAGTAACTTCCCACTAGTGAACCGCACAAAAAACTAAGAGATATCTTGAAATCCATGATGCAATATAATCATAACAATGTTTTGTAGCCACTAAGTTGTAACTTAGTGACTCAAATGAATAGGGGAACACACATCCCTCCTATGCCATTACCCTTTTCTCAACTTAGAGTCCCTACTATTGAGGATCTTAAAAGGCTCCTGAGCTAATATATTTATATGGGAACTTATTCAACTTTCACCTATAGTCAAATTTCTATTTCAAGAAATGGTGCAAATACAAATGGAGGAGATCGAATCTTACATAAAATAAAACAATATCAAATCCCCCTCTCGTCCCATGTAAGTAACCCAATCTGAAATCACATTCCCTAAAAATGAATTACCCTCACTTGAGATTGAAAACAAGAATGATCCCTTGATGATAAAGGTGATCATTAATGAAACTTTAGCTAGGCACAGTCTCATAGACAATGGAGTGGAAATTAATTTTTGTAGCATGGACCTCCTCAACAAACTTGGCATGGACATAAATCTCATTCAACTTAATGATGTTCATATGTGTTGATTTTACAATGTTCATAGGCAACCACTAGGGATGATCACATTACTTATCAAGGCCAGACCTGTAGTTTTGCCTACCTCTATACATATCATGCAAGGACCCATTCCATACAATCTTCTCCTAGGGAGACCATGGATTCATGCTATGAAAGGATTCCCATCTAGCCTTCAACATACAATGAAATTTGAATACAATAAAAAGATATACACAGTTGATGCAAATGAACAAAGATATGAATCAACTCATCACAACATTTCCAACTCCCCTAACCCTTTCATTCCAAGATCAAAACTTATACAAGTTGATGCTAACCCTTCACCTACACTGAAACTCTTTCATGACCATTAGGGGTCATTAGATTCTACACCTCCTTTCAATACACATTCCAAAATCTCACCCTCTTGGTCCAAAGAGTCCTATACAAACAATTCACTTTCAGCTACAAATTCTAGTAATAGTACGCCTCCATTTAAAGGAGTGTGTGACATATCACAACCTAAAACAAAACAACCGTATGTTTTATATGCTCAACTTGATTCTACATCAACAACATTACCCCATGGTGGTGTTGGGGGCTATATAATTACCATCCCTCATGAAGGAACATCACATAACACTAAAAAGGATTTGTGTTCCTATACAAACCAATCCTTACCCGTAGCCTACAACTCCTTCATCAAACTTGAAAGATTGTTATGGTATCAACTACCATCCCCATCCTACACATGGATGCAATGTACACATGATGCCAATTGACATATCACACTCTTTTAAGAAATATTTAAATTTACCTCTCTCCTCTCCATTTTCTCCAAATAATAAACCTCAAGCATCCCACAGAGCTTGGTGCTCTCCCTCTTGTGGGGCACCTAATTCCTCTCACTAATACATACCTTCCTCCTTTCGGCTCACCATTTCCCTACACTAAGTGGGGGAAAGGGGTTCGTTAGCCTTGTCCTCATATATCACTTATCGTTGCCTCTTTTGACTAGGCGTTAACCTCTCATGAACATACAAGAGAAAGTTTGGGATGTGGATAACATGTCTTAAGTTGGCTCGCATGTGACATACTTACCCTCTCATACCTTCTACTTTAAAGAAATTTCTGATAGTATAGTGTTTCACAATTCCTTTAAAGTGGCGGCATACACTACCACTATTTCTTTTTGTAGTTTTCATTTTCTTTGTTTTTAGTGCAGTCTTGTTATCGTATACGATGTGTCTCTCACTTTGTGGATGACATTGGGTGTAATTTCCTTCATGAAAGTGACCTATCTGAGCATATTACATTCCTCTTAGCAGCCTGATGCAACACACTACATCTCCTAAGTTGTGAATTTTCTATTCTTTGATTGGTCCTCTCTTGGAGACATTAGCCATAATGTCCCCCAAGTAAAATACCTTGCATGAATGAAACAAGAATCCTTCGAACATCCCTCTTACATTTTACCTTTTTCCATTTTTACATATTGCATTTTTGTATCCTTGCATACATGGCCACCTTGCATAAAACAACTTGCATTCCTATGGTGCCATCTTTCACTTGTTCATGAGTTCTAAGCATCCAAGGCTTTGCTTGTTTGATGAATCAAAAATCTTTATCTTTTGTGGAACCTTATCAAAGTTGTCAGGAGGTATAACTTTGGTATGGTTGAGCCAGAATCCCAACTAGTAGAATGACTTTCCCCATAGCCACCTTTTGTGTGTGTGAGTACATACCAACCGAGTGTATGTCTCTCACCTCTTTGGTATTCTCACCTGGCAAACAACTAAAAGTCTCATCGGCCCAAAGTGAGTACACCTTCCCCTTCAGACAAACAACATAGATTTGATCGACAACTAGCTGGAAAAATAGTCGAACCTTGATCCAACTATCCCTATCTCTTCACCTTTTCACATCACCTTCTTGTGTGATCTTTGTGCTTATGTTTTGTTTGCAATGCGATCTTGATCCTAGGGGCTTGATCATCCCTCTTGATTGAAATCATCTCATCTTACTAGCATGAATACATTGGATTCATCTTGACATACATGACTTAGCTACTTTAGTGTGAGATTGAAGCAAGTTCATCCTCTCACTAAAGTGGGGGCTAAATGTGTCACCAAAAAGTGTAGCCTTTGACACTTTTTCACTCATTTGGGCCGTTTCCCTTGGATTTTGGCCTTGTTTTTCCTTGATTTAGTCTTGAATTCTTGCAAATCAATAATAAACTAATGGTATTTTACAAAGATGTTGTGAATTGTTGTAACACATCTTCCCACTTTTCTAAGACCCTTTCAACATAATTCACCTAAACAACCCCTTTTTACCCCTTTCCAAGCCTTGTGCTAAAGTGTTGTGAAGTGTTGTAATACATTTCTATACTTTTCTAGGCTTGTCTTCACTAATTCAACCCTTTTCAATGATAATTTTCCCCTTAATGTACTTTTAGGCCCGTCTTAAGTGTGTTTTCGAGAGGCAAGTCTAATAAAAGTCATTTAACATCTTTTTATTCCTGACCACCATTTGAATTTTCCCAAGTGGACTAGGTCACCACATTGGGCGACCTAGTCCCTTTAGGCCTAAAAGTCAAAATTAAATAAAAAATCTTGCGGGAATTTTCCTCCAAAACCCTAGGGTCAGCTTATCATGTTGCATTTTTGAGAAAATTAGGCTTTATCTTGTATAAATAAGGGTTTTCATCTTCATTTTTTCTCTCTTGATGTCTTCTTCTCCCCCAAAAAACATCATTTCATATTCACAAGTACTCTTGCACTCAAGCTTCTCAAGCAAGAATTCAAGCACAAGGCATCTCAAACAACCTCCATTGGAGTTGGTTCTTGCATGTTGTAGACATCTTCAACTAAAGGATTGTGTAAGTATTTGTATTGGGTTTATCATTCAATCATCCATTCCTTTCATTATATTTCATTTGGATTTGATTATCATCAAAGGAGTTTGACTAAGGTAAACCCCTATTCTCTAACCCTAATCCTTTGTCTCCTCTTTGCATGTGTGTTTTCTAGGTTTTTGTATGCAGGTTTGTAAAGGAGAAAGGTGTTAAGAAGGTGTTGTCAACCCATCAAAGTCATTCAAGTCAAAAAATCCCTAGTTGAAGCTTGGAGACCTCTTTCAACCCATTTTCTATAGAATATGAACTAGACACCTATCACGAACCAAAGTTCTTACTGAAGGCTCCAATATCTACTTCTAGATTCTTAGAAATCTAGAAGAGGACTAGGTCACCAACAATGGCGACCTAGTCTCTCTAAACTAGTTTTTTGGGGATTTTGACATTTTTGGGTACCCTTTTGGTAGAAACCCATTATGGCTAATTTTCCTAGGAAGAGGAATAGGTCACTCATTCTGGTGTAGGTGTCTATTTGAAGATTTCTGGCAAATTCCAGAGCATTTTGGGACTCCTCATCTAGAACTTTCAATACCCAGGTGCACCTCTTTCTATTATTTAAAGTTTTGTTACAAATTTAGTACATTTAGGTCATTTAGTTTACATTACATATACTTTAGATTCACAATATTTTACATGTCTTAGTTAGCTTAGTTTCATTTCATTTCAGCACTTAGACACATTCTAACACACTCAACCTCACCCTATCCAATCCCTTCCTTTGAATGTAATCACTAAAAACACCTAACCATTAGGGAAAGAGAGTTCATTCTTTCTCACAAGTGCTCCTAGCTAAAAAACCCTAGGAGCCTATTTGGGAAATCCTCTTTCCCTCTTTGTGTTATCTTTTTGTGGTTCATGGATGTCTTTCAAATCCCTAGTAGACATATTAAGCTATGCCTTTGTCATTGATCCGAATGACCTTGAACCCACTCCTGCTCAATCAACTGCTAGTGCATGTCCTCCTCATGATGTTGACATCATTGGAGATGATGATGCTAGCATGAATAGGTTCCTTAATTATTTCCTTGACAACCTTGAAGCAAATGCATCTTTCTAGCCATCCGTGAAACAACCAGAGCTTCCTAACATATCACCCCTCAAAAAATTTGGTTATCTCCATCCTAAAACACACAATGACCCTAAGTTCCCTACACAAGGCAAACCTAGTTTGTCTAAACATTCTACTACTCAACCATTTTACAATAACCCAGTGACAAATAGTCCCATTAATTTTCAACAAACCTATGGAATTTTTTTTTTCATTCTAAGCCAACAAGGAGGTGACATAACAACTAAACATGAAATACACAAATTTTATGAACACTTATCACATGATGAACATACAAAGGGCATAGGATATCAAGACCCCCCTCCTAATCGCATGCCTCCTCTAGAATATCTAAGGCTTCATGATGATGGCATGGTGATCTTTGGTTCCCCTCCTAATCTAGATGTTCTTCATAAAGAATGCTCACCATCTCCAACCAATAACAAAGACAATACTAAGGTCATATTAGGCCCTCCTACCCTAATCTCCTCTTTCAAAGTTGGAGAATCTAGTAGATGCACGAGGCCTTATAAATTATAGAAACTCAAACTTACTCTTCGTCCACTACCTGAATGTGAGAGGAAATTGCAAATACTCCTAAACAAAGGGCTCGTTAGATTGCCTCCTCGGAATAGGTTGGTGATATATCCTAAAGATGATAATGTTCCACATTATGCATATCATCTTGTTCTTGGCCATAGAAGTGATAAGTGTCATCATTTGAAAGAAATCCTGAGAAAGTATGCTTTTGATGGTGATAATTGATACTCCCTCAAACCATAAACCTAGCAATTACCTCATCATATAATAGTAGTAGAAAATTTCCTTCTCACTATTACATGATCGTTCCCATCACCCAACTTAGCTCATTCTTGCTTTGCATTCAGTGGGGGAAAGAAATTGTTAGCCTTGTCCTAGTAATGTATTTTTCCTTATCCATTAGCCATGTTGTTCACCTCTTGCTTATACCAACTGAGATTGGGAGGTAGATGACTTGCTTGACGGTTGACTTGCATTTTCCTTACTAGTCTCTCTTTTTTAATTTTTTTCTTTTATGTGTTTGTAACATGTTCCCTTGGATTTTTATGTTTTATGTTCTATCTCTTTGTGAAATTATCCTATTTGTACCTGCATTCTTCTATATGTCGTGCATTCATTTCACCTTTTCACTTTTCCTTTTTCTTTTTTCCTTCCTTTAGGGGATCATGCAAGGCATTGAAACTGCAATGTCTCCTTCATGTTGACCCAAAAGGCTCTATTTATTTTCCTTTTCTTGTTCTTTTTGCATTCCTTTTGGGGATGATGCAAGGCATTGAGACCACAATGTCTCCTTCATGTTGACCCAAAAGGCTCTTTTTATTTTCCTTTTTTTGTTCTTTTTGTATTCCATTTGGGGATAATGCAAGGCATTGAGACCACAATGTCTCCTTCATGTTGACCCAAAAGGCTCTTTTTCTTTTCATTTTCTTGTTCTTTTTCTTTTTTCCTTCCTTTCGGGGATGATGCAAGGCATTCAGACATCAATGTCCCTTTCATGTTGACCCAAAAAGGCTCTTTTTCTTTGTCTTTTTCTTTTTCTTTTGGCTGTCCTTTGGGGATGATGCAAAGCATTGAGAAACCTTATGTCTCTTCCATCTTGACCCAAAATGACTCTTTCTTTTTCTTTCTTTTTTCTCTCTTTGTGTCATTTCAGTTCTATGTATTTGGGGGGATGATGATAGTTTTGAGCTCTCTAAACAAACATCTGTAGCAACGAACATACTGACCCCAAATCCATAGATGACTTATGTGTTTAGAATTTTCATTTTGGGAGCAATCCCTTTCTCTTTCATTTCTCTTTTTCTTTGCATGACGCAACTTCCCTTGGAAACATATGACTTGGCATAGGGTTTTCTAAGTTAGCTCACATGTATTTCTTTCTTTTTGCATTTTTCATTTTCCTACTTTAAAGTAATTTCTCATAAAATGGTGTGTAGGAATTCATTTAAAGTGGGGGCATACATTGGCATTATTCCTCTTGCATTTTTCTCTTTTCCTTAGTTCCTAGTGTAGCCGTGGTATCTCATACGATGCATTTACTGGTTTGTGGATGACATTGGGTGTAATGTCCTTCATGAAAGTGATATATCTAAGCATATTACATTCCTCTAGTGGCCTGATGTGACACAGTGCATCCCCTAAGTTGTGAATTTTCTATTCTTTGATTGGTCCTCTCTTGGAGACATTAGACACAATGTTCCCTAATTCAAAGACCTTGCATGAACTTAACAAGACTCCTTTGAACATTTTTTTGAATTTTACATGTTGCATTTTACATTTTTTCATTTTGCATATGTGGCCACCTTGCATAACATAGCTTCCATGCCTGTGGTGCCATCTTACACTTTTTCATGAGATCCAAGCATACAAGGCTTTGCTTGTCTCATGAAGCTCTAAACTTTGTCTTTTCTGGCACCTTATCAAAGTTATCAAGAGGTATAACTTTTGTATGATTAAGCAGGAAGCCCAACCAATGGCATGACTTTCCCCATAGCCACCTTTTTGTGTGTGTGAGTGCATACCAGCCATGAGTGTATGTTTATCACCCTTTTAGACCTTGTCACTTGGTAGACAACCAAAAGTTTCATTGCCCTAGAGTGAGTACACATATTTTCGTACAAACAACCTAGATATGATCCACAACTTGTTGGACAAACGATCGAATCCTTATCTGAATTTCCATCTCTTTTCACTCTTCCACATCACTTTCTTGTGTGATATTTTTTGTTGATGTTTGGTTTTCCATGGGATCTTGATCCCGAGGGCTTGATTATCACTCTCAATTATTTTTGTCCCATCTTGCCAATGTGGGTGCATTTTGATCCCTCTTGATATGCATGTTTTGGCTACTTTAGTGTGAGTTTGAAGAAACTTAATGCTCTCACTAAAGTGGGGGCTAAATGTGTCACAAAAAGTGTACCCTTGACACTTTTCACTCATTTCGGCCTTTCCTATGGATCCTGGCATCAATTTGCCTAGATTCAGTGTTATAATCTAGCCAACACATTCACATTAAGCCTTGAATGCTTCTAAATCAATAATAGCCTAATGGTGTCTTGCAAAGGTGTTGTGAAGTGTTGTAACACATCTTCCCACTTTTCTAAGACCTTTTCACCATAATTCATCTAAATAACCCCGTTTTACCCCTTACCAAGCCTTATTTCAAAGTTTTGTAAGGTGTTGTAACACATATTAACACTTTCGTAGGCTTGTCATCAACAAATTCACCCTTTCTTATGTTAAATTGGCCACTTAATGTACTTATAAGTCCTACTTAAGTTTGTTTTAGAGGACAACACTGCTAAGTATCATTAATCACCTTTTCATTATTGATAACCACTCAAATTATTCCAAGTGGACTAAGTCGCCACCTTGGGCAACATAGTCCCATTTGGCATAAAAATCAACATTAAATCAAAATTTTGGAATGATTTTGTCTCCAAAACCCTAAGGTCGGTCTGTGATGTGTTATTTTCGATGAATTAGGGCATAACATGTATAAATAAGGGTTTTTCTCCTCATTTCCCCCCCCAACATCTTTCAACTCAAGCAATCCATCTTCGCAAGAAAGCATAAAGCATTCAAGCACTCTAAGCACTTCAAGCACAATCCATTAAATTTGGTTACTTGTATATCTTTAGACTTCTTCAACAAGGGTTTGTTGAGTGTTTACATTTTCATTTTATTCAATCATCTTTCCCTTTACATTTCATTTCATCATTTAGAGTTTGATTACCACAAAGGGGTTTGACTAAGGAAAACCCCTATTATCTAACCCTAACCCTTTTTCCCGTCTTTGCATCTATATTTTGTGGGTTTGTATGCAAATTTAGTCAAAGAGTAAGGTGTTAAAAGGTGTCACATTTCCATCCACATCATTGAAAGTCAACAAACCCTAAAAGGAGCTTGAAGACAACTTGCAAGTCAAATTCTAGATATTCAGACATGGGTCTCTGTCAAGAACAAAAGTACAGGTTGATAGCTATAGATTTCAGTCTTGAGATTCTCAAAAGCCCTAGGTGGACTAAGTCACCATCATTGGCCAATTAGTCCCACTGCCAGGCCTGAAAAGTGATCTTTGTGGATCTAGACACCCATTTCCTCAAAACTGTTCTGACAAAGTTTCCCCGAAGTAGGACTAAGTCATCTATCTTGGTGTAAGTGTCCTAGTCATCATCAATAGTAGAATCTAGAAGATTTAAATGCTCCTCTTCATCAACCTTTAGTTTCCAAGTGCACCACTTTTGCCTTCTTTAGTTCTGTTACAATTTGCATACATTTTAGGTCTTTTTACATATTGTTTTCAATAGTCTTAGTTTGCATTCACTAGATAGTTTAAGTTTAGTAGTTTGCAGCATTTAGACACATTTTATCACACACAACACACCCCCATTCAACACATAATCTCGAATGAACCCTAGATTTTAGGTGCCAAAGAACTCTCTCCTTCTAGGTGAAAACCTTAGAAGTGTTAGGGAACCCACTTTCCACTAAAATTTGTAGTTCAACCATACTCACAAAAGTTCACATAATACTACTTGAGTTAAAGGATTAGCTTTCTTTTAACAATAAGACAACGTGAACAACTGGCATAAAATAAAATAGAACTCATTAAACATTTCTAATAAGTTCCCATATTCCTTTTTTATCTACATCCCACCTCAAAATCAAAGTACTTAATTATGATTCTTATACAATAAATATATAATAAATTATAATATTTCCCTAATGACACATCTCATTTAGTTCTCTAAGCTTGTAAATGTAATTCCTCAAAATAAAATTATCAAAAAGAATATGCTAACCTTTAAACAAGTATCTAAATATTTACTCTTCTAGATACTATTCATCCCATTGGTTCTTCTTGTAGGATCTATAATTACTTTAAATTTCATTTATCTCTATCACTTATAGCATAAAAAATTAAGGTAATTCCACAATTCTTCTAAAATATTAGTCTTATTTATAACACTCAATTCACACCTTAAAAATAAATAAATGTCATAGAATTACAATGAGTATTTAAAATTATAACTAAGGTCAATCGGTTAGATATCAATAAATTTTATCAATAGAATTTATTCCCTAACAAAAAGAAAAAGTAAAGTAATCAAACATACTATTTTACCTAGCCTCCCTAATAGTGGAGTATGAAATGTCATAAGGGTGATGATATGTGCATAACCATTTAGTAAATATCATGAATTTTACTAGAACAATATTTCAACCTTTTGACCTTCTCAAGTTCAATAATTTATAAGTACCTTCTTATGCCTTACAAGTTCAACATACTACTCATACTCATGATTCATCTAACGCCAAATATATTAGGCAAACAAATTTGTACCATATTACTAATTGTTACTTATAGATTTTATAAGGTTAGACATTATTTATAGGAAGGGATAAAACCATTTCTTTAGTCTTGAGAAAAAAATAAAAAATAATACACGTTAACAAAACAGGTAAAATTTTCTAGCTACACCTAGTGTAGCCATCATTTTGGATCTATATAATGAACATCATTTAGCCTCTAGATAATTTACCAAGATGATAATCATTCATAATAGTTATAACCACATAGATCTACTATCTATTTGTAACATAGATTTTGGTACCTACTTAGGGTCTCTAACACTTCTAGGGTTTTTCACCTAAAAGGATAAAGAGGGATACCAAAATGCTAGCATTAAATTTAAAGGAATAGGGGGGTCTGGATAGGTGTGATGTGTGTGGGATGTGTCTAAGTGTTGGAAGTGGAAAATAAAAACTAACTACTAATGTAAAACCTAGAGAATGCAACTATGTTGGAAAACACATTATGATATGCAAATGAACTAAGAAATGTAAACAAACTGTAACAAAAACTTATGAGATAAAAAGTGTGCACCTAGAAACTTGTAGAGATTGGAATGAGGACTAGAAAAGCTACTGAATTTAGAATTCTAGCTTGTTGGGACACTTACGCCATTCTGGGTGACCTAGTCTAGTTTAGGACAAATTCTGGAAAACTGCTCCAGAGCTTGTTTCTACCAAAAGGGTATCCAGATCTATCAAAATCTCTAAAAATAAAGTTCAGAGGGACTAGTTCACCATTGTTGGTGACAGTCCACTTCTAAATTTCTGAAGATCAGAAACTGGAAATGGAAGCCCCCAGTCTGCACTTTTGCTCCTCTAGGTATTTGGTCTCGAAAGTGAATAATCTAGTCTGCAAGTGTTCTCCAAGCTCCAAATAGGGTTTCTCCAACCTTAAAGGCTTTGAAACTTTGATGGAAACACTTATAATCTTATTCTTTGGAAAACCTTCAAACAAAACCTACAAATCACAAAAAGAGAGAAAGAAATGTTGGATGTTAGGACATACGAGTTTTCCTTAATCAAAACCCTTTTAGATAATAAAATAAAATTAAGAGAAAAGATAAATAAACACAAATAAATGAAGTTAGTACCTTTCCATGATGAGAGATCTTGAGTTGTTGCAAGAATGGTTGAAGGTTTAGCCCTTGAATGCTTCAACAAGATGTCTTGGTGGCTTAGAAAACTCAAACCCTAGCTTGCTTGAGAAGAGTGATGAGTAGAATAATGAGATAGGAGAAAATAATGAGACTTAAGAGATATAAGAAGGTGAAAAATAGGGGAAAAACACTTATTCATACAATCTATGCCTTAATTTCCCTGAAATAACATCACATAGGCTGACCTTAGGGTTTAGGAGGCAAAATCTCACAAGAATTTTAAGTTAAATTTGAATTTTATGCCAGAAGGTACTAGGTCACCCAAGGTGGTGACCTAGTCCACTTGGACAAATTCAAGTGGTGGTCAAGAATTAAAATATGATTAATGATTTTTGTTAGGATTGTCTCCTGAAACACACTAAAGTAAGACCTATGAGTGCATTAAGGGGTCATTCTATCATAAGAAAGGGATGCTTTAATGATGAAAAGCCTAGGAAAGTGTGAAAATGAATTACAACACTTTGAAACAAGGGTTGGAAAGGAGGAAAAATAGTTCCAAACTCCATAGGCAAGGGTCTAGATGAGTGTAAAGTTTCAAGGCTACACTTTTTGGTGACACACTATTAAAGAGTGAATATGCAATAAATTAATATATAATGTTCAATTAGATCTTTATTTTTTTCCTTACTATTTATAATATATGTTTTTTGTTTATGGAGGAATCCATCTCAATAGTTCACACACTAAGTGTAAAAGCTACATAGGGACTAGTCTAAATTACTTCACATTATATGGTACACAAGCTTATATAATAGCAGTTGCGTGTAGTGACATGCAATGATGCGCTAATAGGTGGAGGGAAGCGAAAATGGTAGGAATGCAATGTGAGAGAGAGAAAGTGAAAATATGTGTATATGCTATAGCTCATTCAAACAACATGTAGCAGTATTTGTTGTGAGAAGCAACACATTATTTTGTGGACAACACGTTATAAAAGATTGAAACAATATAGCCTTTTGAAGAGCATGTATTAGAGAATGGAACAATATAGGAAAAAGTCGATAATGAGAATCAACAATTCCTCATAGAAAGAAACAAGAAATATATAACACTATACTACATGCACTATTTAATTGCATGCAAAGAACATAAAAGAATATAACCAAAGCTAGAGAACAATGGTCAACAATGGTTGTTTGGCGGTGCAAGTATAACTACACAACAAAAGCTTTAAATGAAACAATAAACATTTCAATAGCAACATAGAAAACTCTATATTGACCAAGACCTTATCAAAAATTACCATATACAAGCATACATGCCCAAATGTGCATGCTAACATTGAAATAGCGAAGAAAAATTGTATAGATATAACAGTATGTGGAAATCCAACCATAGGAGAACTAAACAACCATATTCATAAATAATAAATGAAAGAATATTAATAATATTCATAAAATAGTAAAATTGATAGTAACAAACCAATGCAAAAATATAGAGTGCTCAATAACATGAAATTGAAAATGCAATAATATATTAAGATAAATTGTCTAACATCAACTATTTTACTGCATTGCAACCACAACCATAAAATGGAAGACATAAATCAAAGAATATTGGTTTCAAGAGAAAGGTAGATGGGAAAACCCATAAAAGAGAAAGATTTGACAGTACCAAGCCATCCAATTTTTTTATTCAAAGTGTTAAATGTAACATTCATTTGAGCATTGATGAGAGGAATGGATAATATATTATCTCAAAAAGGTAATTCAATTATGTGAAAGCTTACAGTATAATTGAAATGTCAAATAAGTGTATTTTAAAAAGCCATGCAAAACCTTAAGATTAAAGAGATCGTTGCATTGATAGAATTGTGTTTGAGATTGATATAACAATTTGAAACAATATTTTTTTATTTTATTTTATTTCTAATCATTGTCAAATGTCAATTAGAGAACATTACTTCTTCGAAATGGCCATAACAGAATTTGGAAAGTGAACCTATGGTAAGGTTGAGCTCATAAAATGTCAAATGCCATGAGAATATCTGTAGTACCTATGAATATAAGTTGAGATAAAAGATCATTCACGAAGACATTCCTCTCTTATGTGAAACTAATTTTTTTTCTTTCAAGTAAGGTCTGCAAAAACCGAAAGGGAATGTGAAGTTTAGTGTAATGAATATGTGTCATTCATAGACAATATGTAATGTAGATAAAATAAAGAGTTCTATAATTTATAACAAATAATATGTAATGCATGCACAATAAAAGGCATTAAATGTTAGAGTAAAGGTTTTAACTTAATTGTGTTAATTAAGCTACTTTTATTCCTCTCTTAAGATTTCACTTTAGTTTGCATTAAGTGACATTTAATAATTATATTAATTATTAAATGTTTTCCTATTAGGGTTTCTTTTAGGTTTTGCATGATCTCCTTTCTTAAGGATTGATCATTGTATTCTTACCACTCTCTGATTAACACATTTTGAGCTTTCAAAGAACACTTACTTTTTGTCTCCAATGTCTTCTTCTGTGATAGGTTATTTGCATGGAGGTGATCTTCGGGGTCTGTGAAGTTGGATTTCACAACTTCTACATGGTATCAGAGCGCTCCAGACCTGTTGCTTCTTGCTAGTGTTTTGAAGGATTTTTGGAGCTTCGAGGGTTTGGGGTTTTCTTTTTTGATCCAGGGCATACCTCTTTCATTTGGTTAATTTTGAGTCAATTTGGACCTCAGCATTGCATTTGGAATGTTTGATTCAGTCAAGATTGACCTTTGTTTCATCAAATTTGGCTTCACGGCTTCAGATCTGCGAGGGTTTGAAGTTTTTTAAAGGTTCCTTATCTAGAGAGTACCTGCAATTTCAGAGCTTTTTGAGTCCAAACAGACCTCACCATCACATTTAGAGTGCCCAAAAACCCCTGATTGGACTGTCAATTCATCAAAATCCGACGCAATGACTTCAAGACACAAAAAAAATTCATTTCTGGGTCGTACGACTTGGTACGACACGCAATCCGAGATTTTTTTTTTTAAATCATAGAGTTAATTTGCACCGCCATCAGTTAACTGCTAGCGGTTAACCGGTAGTGGTTAATGCTAGCGGTTAATGCTAGTCATTAGCCTAACCGCTATGCTTAACCTTCAAACCTTTTTTGGAGCTATTTTCACCAAATCTAGTGTATTTTTGCATACGATCTCCATTTTGGAAAAATGAGATATCACCGGAAAGCTGGTTCTAGTGCTGTTCCAGTGGTGCTGGTTATTTCTTCTGATTTTGCCATTTTGTAGTCTTGTTTTCCAGTCAAAGTCAGAACTTGTGTTTTTCACTCCCAAGGGCATATCTTTTGCATCCGAACTCCGTTTTGTGCAAACAAATAGGCGTTGGAAAGGTGTTACAGTGATATTTCCATATCTACTATCTATTTCATGATAAAATTTACTAGGTAAATTTTATTCAGCTTTGTGTGTTTTTACACTTTGCTCAATTACTTGGATGTTCTAGCACCTACAAGGTTCTTTTTGTGTGGGATGGGTTATATTAATTTGATCTAAATGAATTAAGGTCAGATTTCTCATTTTTTTTCATTTGAATAGTTATCATGGGTTTTTCTACTCACCCTTCAGTTGTTATTCTGGAATGGGGTAATTATGAGTCATGGGCAAAGGGTATACTTACACATTGTAGGTGGCTTAATATTTTTCCTTATTTGTATGATCTCATAGCTGAACCAGCCACTTCAGAGCGAAAATTAGCATGGGATATCATTAGAAATCACATCGTAGGACTTATATTGTCTAGTGTTGATCATGACACTGTGTTGGCTATATTGGACATTGATTGTCCTCACCCACTTTGGACACGTCTTTGGGAGATCTATGGAGACCCCAATCTCTCTCCATTCCCAGAGGATCCTGCTTCAGATTGTCTCTTACCCATTTCTTGGAGAGAGAATATACCCTTTGATCATGATACTTTAGCAGAGCTTGAGTATTTAGATACCTATACATTTTTCGATGGATCAGAGGCTTGTCTCATAGTTCCTACTCTTTAGATTGAGACTTCATCAGCATCACCTGTTGTTCCTGATTCAGTGCAGCAGGGAATCATACATCTTCCAGACATAGCTACTTTGGACTCTTATGTTGCAGACATATCTTTCTTGTTTGTTGAGTCTTATATTGCAGATTTGGAGGATTCTTATGAGGACATTCATCTCCTCTACCTTGACAGTCAGGTTATCACTGTTCGCCCACCATTATCAATGCATTCAGAGGTTGCATTTCAGGATTCTCCACATCAGTTTAGATTTGGCATCATTTCTTTTAGTTCAAATAGAGAGATTCTTCAACATCCGATCATGGCACACATCTTGAGACAGATTGGTTCATCACTCTTCAGAGGGTTTCTTCGACATCGTCCTTTGGATCCATTTCTTCCCAAAGGGACGAATATAATTTGTCGCTTCTGGATCTCCTTTTGGATTCTACATCAGACATCTACCATTGTGACAGGAGTTTCTTCATTGTGGGGGGGCCTTCTTCTCTCTTTCTATCTCTCCTATGGAGACCATTGTACATGTACTTATATGATAGAAGCTATCTATGGGGGGTATCATGTAATCCACCTCCTATCCTTCTTTCATTAGTGTATTGCATTCCTTTTTTGCATTCTATTTTGGGGAGGAGTTTTGTTCCCACTAGGTTTTCTCCTTTACCTCATTTCATTTAGTTTGCATTGCTTTTGTAAATGGGTACCTAATCACACCTAGTTGTTGGGACCCATGTTTCCTTTCAGACAGTGTAGTTACCTTTGCTTTCTTGCACATGTTTGTAGTTGCACTCTTTCTCATCTTAAATGGGGGTGTTAGAGTAAAGGTTTTAACTTTATTTTGTTAATTAAGTTACCTTTATTCCTCTCTTAAGATTTCACTTTAGTTTGCATTAAGTGACATTTAATAATTATATTAATTATTAATTATTTTCCTATTAGGGTTTCTTTTAGGTTTTGCATGATCTCCTTCCTTAAGGATTGATCATTGTATTATTACCACTCTTTGATTAATACATTTTGAGCTTTCAGAGCACCCTTGCTTTTTGTCTCCAATGTCTTCTTCTGTGACAGGTTATTTGCATGCAGGTGATCTTCAGGGTCTGTGAAGTTGAATTTCACAACTTCTACATTAAAGATATAAGATGCAGGCATACCTTTTGGGTGCAACAAGATGTAGCATGAGTAGAAGAAAAGAAGGCATGTTCTCCACCCTACCATATTGGGTCATGCAGCTGCACGGGTTGTCACCAAACCCCTGAGTAAGAACATACAATTCCCACCACTATGATCAATGGTGAAAGAAATGATTCAGCACATGAGTTTTTTCCTTGATATATTTTGTTTCTGGATATTGGATTGTGTGTGATTTTGTCCATCGACAAAGAAAAACATAATCAAATATCCAGAAACAAAACATCTTAAGCATTATGGATTGTGGACATATCAATAGTATTAACCTGGAAATTTTATTTAGTTGCAATCAGTATTTGGTATTTTGAAAAAAATATGTAGTTGTATTTTTTATGACAAGAAATATGAGATGTATTTGTGAAATAAAATATGGAGTAAAGGACATATAGCCTTACCTTCTATGTAAGAAGAATGTTGTCGAGCTTGTAGACTATGAAAAACATCTGATTGGAAAGCTATTTAGTATTATGGAGATGTGCATGTATAGTTCACAATGTTTGCAGTCTAAAATGGTTTTAGTCAAATATAGTTAGATATAAGGGAAAATTGAAGTTAAGTGTAGGGAAAATGTGTCAGTTGTAGAGAATATCTAAATCAATAAATATAAACAGCTCTGTAGTTTAGAACAAATAATATCTATTATATTTGTAATAGAAGAGGTCATATAAACAAGATACATACATACCTTGTACAAAGACCAAGAGACAATATGTGTACAATTATAACTTGGATATAATTTTCTTCTGGTACCTTGCAATTTTGTTCGGCTGAAATCAATGTTAGCCTATTTTGAAAAAATATACAGTTACAACATTTGTGACAAATAATTTAAAAAGTAGTTTTGAAAGAAGAGATGGAATAAAAGAGATATAGCCTTACCTTGTATATCAATGGAATGCAGTTGGAACTTGAACAACATGAAAAACTTGAGAGCAGGAAGCTAATAAAACTATCAAGATTTGTAGTTATAGCTGAAAATGTTTTTGATCTACGTTTGTTAGAATCTAACATAATTACATACAAATGGTTCAAACATGATAGATGTAGAAGCGTAATAATTGATCAAAGGAGAGGAAGGTTTTGAGAAAAAAATTAAATATAAAAAGCATTTGATGAAGCTAGAAACAGGTAGGAATCCACATTCGTTGTTGGAGGTAAGAGGTAATGAAGGGCAAGAATTCAATGAAAACTTGTCCTAGTAATTAGTGTAGAAGTAAAATGGTTCACATCTTGGCAAATGTGATTGTTGTTGCATTATGGTGAGGGCCCTAGGAGGAAGGGAAATTAGGAATAATGGGAATTCTAAATGCATTGAAGTGAAAAGGAGAAGGACAAGTGGTATAGTTAGCTTAAGGAACAAAATAATTAGATCATGATTAGAATGCAAACAATTGTTGGAGGCGTTTGTCTTCTCTGATTTAATGCATTATGGAGGAAACAAGTAGGATGGGAAATTAGGAATAGTCAGGATTGTAAATGCATAGAAATGAAAAGGAAAAGGAAAAGTGGCATAGTTTTGAATTGAGGAAAAAATGGGTTTTACAGGGACCCGAAACCACAAAGTTTACAAACCAATAGAAGATATATCAAAAGTAAGTCCAGGAAAAGATAGGTTGCACACTATAGATATACAAGAAAGAACAATAGCCACCAGTAAAACCTAGCAAAAGGACATCAAAAAACCAATGACAGTAAAAACACAATCAAACCTAACCTAGAGACTTTAAGGTCTCTACCACTTTCATTTCCAATGTTTCCAAATCGTAAGCCACCATCTTCAAATCCTAGGTCTCTAGAGGTGTCATATCCAATCTTTTCTTCATGTTGGCTCTGGTTCTCTGTGAAGGGCCCAATTCCTCCACCTTGTTTCTGTTCTTCTCATCATCCAGATCCACAATTAGAAGACCCTACTGAGTGTTATCCATTTTTTCCACCAAAGCTCTCAAGACAGTAGAGTTGTTTTTAACAATTTTGTGGTTGTGTTCAATAGTGGCTTTCAGGGCTTCTCTGATCTTATCAATCTATTTTCCAAGGTTCTCGCCATCCTTCTTAAGTTTTTTAGTGAAGTCTACCTCTTTCTGGAGGTAATCAACCATGGCCATCTTCTCGTCTGTAGTCCATAAAGCCTCAGCTAAGTTCTACTCTACCACTTTAGCTTCCAGGATTTCCATTTTACTTGTGATAGCTTTGTTTTTCAGATTTAGGGCCTTAATTTCATGAAAGGACCACTTCATAATTTTAAAATCATTAATCACTCCCTTTTTGTCCATAGAAAGGATATCACCATAAAATTCCCTTTCTGGTTCAAAAGCAGGGTCATCAGGATTCAGGTCCACATGCGAGTTGGACCTATCATCTTTGTCAATAGAGTGGAAAGAGGCAGAGGATATCTCCTTCCCAGAAGGTTCCACAATGTCATCATCTAGAGAATCCTCTAAGTAGGACACCAGTTATTCCATAGGAGGTTCATCCCTTATCTTGACCTTCGACATAGATGCTTCAAGAGGATTTTTTTCGAAGAAAATATTTTTCATTTGAGGGCTTAGTAGAAGGGGCATTCTTCCCTTTTTTACTAGAAGAAGGAGTAATCTCATCCACCCAATCCAGGTCTGAGCCCTTGATATCCTCAAGTGAGCTAGACTATGTGTCGTAACCCTCTGAGGTCGAGGCAGTGATGGGGTTAGAGACAACCGACATATTTTTGAAGTGCTAAAAAATGAGCCGAATAAGGCCAACATGTAGGACCGGATTCTTATCAAGATTTCTCCTAAACTCCTCAATACTATTGTTCATAGAACATAATAGGTAGTAGGGGAAAGAAACCCTAACCTTATATCTGAAGTGGTTGAGTAAAACAAAATGATACCTGTATACTCTTGTAAATCTCCAATCCAAAGTAATATATTCTATTAATACTCTGAGCACCTCCCTCCAAATTTTCTTGATCCTCTTCAACTCGAAATAGCTATTAGAGACTTTAACTAGTCTTTGTTTCTCCTCCTTCGACTTTGGAAAGCTAATAATAGCTTCGTCCAAATATTTCATGTCACGATAAAATTTCACACCATCAATTGAGAGACTAGTAACTTCTCTAATAAGCGCCTCATCCACCAGCACCTTCCTCCCAAAGATAATAATCTCTCATTTGTTCCATTGTTTTGCAAAATAATAAGTAACTCTGAGGTCTGGACCATGAAGTCTTTCAATCAATGGTTGAAATACTCCCTTCTCAATTTTCTTCCAAACCTTGGAATTGTCTTTATTCTTTGTACACACAATAGGCTCAATTCTATTCCTACTCCCTCCCATTATCGTCAATCTCTTGTTCTGATTTACCACACCATGAAAATATAGACTTAAGAGTTCGTAGAAAAACCAAAGCACACACAAAACATGTAACCTCAACCCATCAATTCTATTCATTACGTTTCTGCCATAAAATCTTATGAAATCTTGGTACTTGGCACCTTTGTCTTTAATCATCTTTAAATGCAGCTTCTCTCCTATGAGTGCAATAATAGTTGATTAGGGCTCTGATGTTAGCAAAAAAATCTTTGTAATTCTGCCACGTCACCTTTCTATTCTGTCTTATCCCCTCATTGGCAAAGAATTCCGCCACGCCATTCCCTTCCCTATAGATATGAGAAATTTGAACTTTCTCGAACTTGGATAAAGTGGCGCTAGCTTCATCAATCCAGTACTTAATAGTCCAAGATGGGGGGAAAAAGCTAAGGAGGCAATCAATGATATTTTTGGAGTCGCCCTCTATCCAAATATTTTTAAAGTTCATTCTTTTAGCGAAAAAAATGACGTGGTAGGCTCCTATAGCTTCAGCTAGATGATTTGTTTGTTTCCCCAAAGAGACAACTAGCGCAGCAATGAGCATTCCTTTATCATCAAGCAACACACCCCCACTCCCTACTAATTCCAAATTCCCTTTCGCTGCCCCATAAAAATTGGCTTTAATCCAACCCTTGGGGGGCTGACACCATAAGACACTATCATGATTATTTTTAGTTGGTTTAGGAGAAAAGGACACATCTCTTTTAATCTCCCAAACTTTAGCCATTTCAAATTCATAAGCTGAACAAACCACAAATTCCATCAACACCTCATGATAAGGAACCAAATTGGATTTTTCCCCAATGAGCCTAATTTTTTTTTCAAACACAAGTTTCTCCGTAGTTTCCTTATCCCTCAAAAATCTGTTGTTTCTCTCCTTCCAAACTCCCTAGGCAATATAGGGGAAAGTTAAAGACCACACCTTACGAATATGTGGGTTAAAAGAGGGCACCACCCACTAAGTAAATTGATCTTTAATAGTACCAGGTGACACCTAGGAGATACTCCAAAAAGAGTAGAACCTTTCCCAGATAGAATTCACAAAAGGATAATGAATAAACAAATGGTTAGTCATTTCCGCAACACACTTACAGAGGAAGCAATGGTTGGGAATCTGAAAACCCCTCTTATAGAGGTTATCCACCGTAAGCACCTTTTTTTGAAGAAGAATCCAGAAGAAAATATTAACCTTAGGGGTCAAGTAGCTTAGCCAAGCTTTGGCCCAAAAGAGAGGAGGACCAAGAGATAAAGACAACAAAGAGACAACGGAGGAAACAAAGTAGTTGCCCAACGAACTAGCCATCCAAACCATGATGTCCTCCTGATAATTCATGTACGTTCTAAAAGCCATAAGGGATGACTAGATAGGGGAAAGATCCATATTGCTCTGACAAAGATTCACCCAAAACCCATCCCTCCAATAGTCTTTAACTAAGATTCCAAAAGTAGCCTTACAAATGTCCACCCATTATTTGAAACTGTCAAACGAAACCAAAGGTTCTGTCATGATCCATCTATCCTCCTAGAACCTCACAGGATTCTCATTTCTTATTCTCCATCCCATTCCCAAGTGAAGGATTTTACTCCCTTTTAAGATATCATTCCATAGAGCTAAACCACAGGGAAAACTCTAAGAATCCAGCAAAGAATTTAGAGTGCTAATGTTAGCCAGAGATTTTTTGTTTAATATTTTCTTCCATTCTCCAATTGAGGAGAAAATTCTCCAAATCTGTTTAGCAAGGAGAGCTTTATTCATAGTTATGATTTTTCTGAGGCCCAATCCCCCTAACTTCTTTGGTCTACAAACCATGTCCCATTCAATGAGGGGCATACGCCTCCTTTCTTCAACCCCAAACCAGAGAAAACATTTATGTATTTTTCAATAGCTTCCCATATTTAAGAGGAATATTAAAAAGACTAAGAGCATAGATTAGAAGGTTTTGAAGAGTGGCCTTGAGGAGTTGAATCTTACCAACTTGATTGAGAAGAGATTCTTTCCACCCCACCAAATTTTTATTGAATCTATCCACCAAGGAATTCTAGAAAGAGTCAGAGGGCTTGAGGCCCAAGGGCAAGCCTAGATATATTGAAGGAAGAGTATCCACTTTGCAGCAAAAAATATTAGCTATCCTATTTTTCTTTCTAACCAGAGTATTGAAGAAAAATAAAGAACTTTTTTGAATATTAATCTTTTGAACAGAAGCTCCTTCATAGTTGTCTAGAACTTTTTTAAGAGTTCTAGCTTCAACCATTGTTGATTTCCCCATAAAAATGGTGTCATCAATAAAATGTTGATGAGAGCTAACAAGGTTACTGGACGAAGGATGTAAACCCATCAGGTCTCCTTGATCAACCAATCTCTTCAGGTTCCTCCCAAGGCATTCTACCATAATGGTAAACATAATAGGGGAAATTGGGTCTCCTTGTCTTAAACCTCTCGAATTCTAAACAAAATGTGAAGGGGACCCATTGACCAAAATGGAGATGGTGGTGGAAGAGATGAGTTGGCTAACCATTTGTATGACTCTTTTGTTGAAGCCAAATGCCAACATAATCTTGAATAAAAAATCCCATTCAACCCAGTCATAGGCTTTGGAAATATCTAACTTCAAGAGAAAGAGTTCAGTCTTTGAAATGGAGAGCAAATGAATATTTTCATGCACTTTCATAATCGAATCCAAAATCTACCTTTCAGGAACAATGCCATTTTGCTAAGGGGAAATTAAGGAAGGTAGGATAGATAAAATTTTGGAAGTCAAGACTTTAGAAATATTTTTATAAAAATAATTACACATGCTTATGGGCCTAAAAGCTTCAAAATCCGTAGCCCTAGGACATTTAGGGATCAGAACCAGGAAGGTAGCATTGAGTTCCTTTAGGATACATCTTGATCCAAAGAATTCCTTAACCGCATTCACCACATCCTCTTCAACAATATCCCAGAACCATTGAAGAAAGAACATCGAAAAGCCATTAGGTCTAGGGACTTTATTACCTTCAAAAGAAAAAGTAGCTTTCTTTATTTCTTCCTTTGGCGAGATGGCAGAAAGAATTTTGTTTTCCTCCTCCTTAACTAGATTGGGGATAGCCACTGAAAGAGAATCTTGTATATTTTGATTAACCCCATCATTTGCCAAAAGGAGATTGCTAAAATACTCGACAACTTGTCTCCTGATGTCCTCTTCCTTCTCAAAATGAACTCCATTTTCTTGAATATAAGTTATTCTATTCGCAACATGATGTTTTAGGGAAGACATGTGGAAATATTTGATATTTTTATCCCCATTTGAGAGCCATAGGATCTTGGATCTTTGTCTCCAAAAGTCTTCCTCTTTAGCAATAATGTCATGCATCTCCACAAGAAGCCCATTTTCTTTCTATCTAGTCTCCACATTGCATCCCTCTTACTGGATCTTCTCCTGGATCTCCTTTAGATCCAACTTTACCTCCTCTTTCCTTCTAAAGATATTTCCAAAAGAATCTTTATTCCACACTCTAATCCTGTTTTTGACTTCGCTTAGTTTTTTAGCCACCCTAAACATAGCAGTCCTTGAAACAAAAATATTCCACCAATTCCTAACCTCATCCTAGAGCTTAGGATGGTGCAACCACATACGTTCAAATCTAAAAGGGAAATTTCTTTTAGCCAGAATTGGATCTGCCACAAAGCTAATAGGAAAATGATCAGAGCCCACCCTCGAAAGTGCTTTTAAAGAGAAAAAATACTTAAGAAACCATTGATCAGAAATTAAAGTTCTGTCTAATATTCCTTGAATCAAATCCTTACCCACTCTACGATTAGACCAAGTAAAGGAAGCTCCTTGCAGCTCTAAATCTATTAGCGCTTGATTGTTGATGAAATCCAAAAGGTCCATTTTTCTTTCCATATTGATCTGGGATCCTCCTAACTCTTCATTATCCTGTAGTGGAGTATTGAAATCTCCCATAACCACCTAGGTTTCATTAATGTGTTTATAGTGAAAGGCCGCCAAGTTTAGCCAAAAACTATTTCTTGCCCCCCTACCATTAGGGACATAGATGTTGGACATCATCTAGCTGAAATTGTCTCTGATATGAGTAAACATGGTGGCCACATGGTTACCACTTTCAAACAATGGTTCACCTTTAATTAGATTAAGATTCCAAAAAGTGACAATACCTCTAGAGGCGCCTTCTGAACTGTTCCCCTGAACCCCACAGAACTTAAATTACTTAATCTTTTCCACTTTTTCTTTAGGCATTTTAGATTCCTAAACTAGTAAAATGTCTAGTTTATGATCCCTAACAAAATTATGCAACACATCCCTCTTATGGAGGCTATTCATCCCCCTAATATTCCATGACATGATCTTCATTTCTTACCTAGAGTGAGATTGCAAATTTCGAGAATGGTCTTCTAATATCCATCCGCAATATCCTGCATGCTATCATTCTCACTGTGCCAATGAGAAAATATTCTCCCTTGACTATTCTTTATGGCTCCACAATCTGCCTTTGCTCTAGTTCTCGTTGAGACCCCTTTCAGAGTACTCAGTTGTCGATTTTCTTGTTCCTCCTCTTATTATTAAAGCTTAAATCCTCTCTGTCAATTTCTTGTTGACTCTCCTCCTCCTTCCAAGAATCCCAATCTTTCAGCTAAAACCTTTTCTAGTCTAAGTGAAGGGTATCCATCATGCCATTGCTATTTTGAGATAGGTTCACATTTATACACTCTACATTTTGGCTCAAATCCACAAAAGATTCATTCACCTTCTCCAATGAATCAACAGAGTCAAGAATCAGGGCTGACTCTTTCCTTCCACTAGAGGCTAGAGATAGAATGGGGATCCCAATTTCCAGTCTTAAATTTCCATCCTTGATTGGCATATTAAAACCCTATGAAGGGATTTAATCAAGTCCAAACTCAATAATATCCTTCCCCAAGAAAATATTCTCATGAATGTTGTCTCAAGGCATCGGAAACTCAAGTTATCCCTCTCCATTCTATAGGAATCCAATAATATTTTCCTTCTCTTCATCTTCTGCTTCTTGCTGATGGGATTTCTCCATGATACATTCTAGATCAGTGTGAGTCCCCTCATCCTCATTGTTCTTGGAGGTAATGTCGACCACAACCCTCTTACTGCTCCTATTCATTTTAGACTACTTTTCTTTATTTTGTTTCTCTTCTCCTTCACTCTTCTTTTGCCATACTGGCTTCGATTTAGGTTGGGTCTTAACCTTTGGCTTGCTGGCATTAAGCAAGAAATTCTTATCCCAATGACTTGATTTCCTGCACTTGAAACACACAAAAGGGATCGTTTCAAACTCAATAGCTTGAACCCAGGTACCAAACTTAGATTGGAATTCAATAGATGACGACAAATCAACATTCTGGGAAACATCCACACATATTCTAGAAAACACCAATTATCTCTTGGCTATCGTCATCAGGTCTATAGACATGAGCTCACCAAAGAGCAAGCTAGATTGCAAAAAACATCCACATTCCAGTATTCCATTGGAAGCCAAGGAAGTCTAACCCATATAGGGACAATTTCAAAAATAGAATCTGAAAGATCCAAGTTGGTGGACCATTTATTTAGGGCTAAGGAGGACTTTCCAATGATCCAGGAACCTCCACTCCTCACGGCCTGAATGTCCTCCTTACAAGAGAAATCAAAAGAAAAATAACCCTTAGGTAGGGCTGAGACGAGAACTTGGCCATTAGTTCTTCTTTTTTTCTTAACAAACATCCTAACAACCTTAATATTTGGTCTAGGCGCCATCAATTTACCAACCAACAATCTATCCATTAGAGAGATATTATGATCAATGACCAAATCCGAGATAGAAATAGAAAACTTACCCTTAGTTGGTTCAGAGATATTGCACACAAGAGGGAAAGTCGATATTCCATTTGGTTTGACACCAAAAAGAGATGACCATTGTTTAGGTTTGGCTCCTTCTCCTCCACCTGCCCCCACCTCATTTTTACTATTATCAAACTAAAGTCCTTTGGTACTTCGAGAAGGAATCTTAGATGGAGCAGCTCTCCCTCCTAGGTCCACCAAGACGTTTTTGTTGGGATCAAGAATAGTCTTATCTTCCTTACCTTGCTTTTCGGTCGAATCTTGCTTCAATTCTCCTTGTGATTCTTCCGATTCTGCACTTCCACGACCTGCACCATTGTTCAAAGATTCAAAATTCCAATTTTCCCGCCCGCTTTCACACATGTCCTCCTACTTGCACAACCATATTTTATCATGATGGGTATGCAGACAATTGCCGAAGGTGAGTCTCTTCGTTGATTCGAAGTGCATTGTATTTGTTGGAATGTAGCCTAGAGTATCTGTCAAAAGAGAAAGGTGGATCTATGTTTATTCCTATTATTGATTTAACATGAGAGAGAGCTATGAACATTAGTCCTTGCCTTTCTTTAGTTCCAATATCTATTGTAGCTATGTCCAGTGTCAAGCCTTGATATTTATGTATTGTTATTTCCCAAACCATTTTCAAGGGGAGTTGTCTTTGACTATCTCGTGTGATTGGGGGAACGATAATGGCTTGTGGATTGTCCTGATCCAATGCTGGGCCAATGTAGTTTGGGAAGTGCAAAACAACATATTCAAGAAATTGAGGTGGTTTATCACTGCTAGCATACACTATAGCATTCACTAAACCCAATGACCCATTAAACAAGCCAGCTGCCACCCAAAGATTTGCTGTCAACATTACTTTCTAGCCAATTGCAAGAGAGAGATCTGCTTGAAGTTGTTCATCATCTGCATAGTCAAGTGCAGTTTGCTGAGAAATTTTAGTAGCACTAATTGCAATGGGAACATTTAATTGCTGAATCATTTTCCTATTGTGCAAGGCAACCAACCTATTTATTGGGAATAAGTGGATAGCTTCATCAAACTCCTGGTTTTCCTTAGTGGAAAGCATTGCATGTGATCGATTCATAAGGGTTTTCCAGTCAGACTGGGATGCCTGACAATTTATAATATTCAAAAGCAATGTACAAAATTGTTCTTGTGTATTGGATTGTCCATGCTGGCAGAAGATAGTGTCAAGCGTGACAAAAATATTAAAAGTATGCCAAAGATCTAATGTTGTGGATTGAGAATCATAGATAGGCCTATCCGAAATAGGAGGCAGTTGTTCCAGGTCACCCACGAGTATAACAAAGACCCCAAAAATGGCTGCATATGTTTAGTAGGGAATGCTTGCCACAATCGGCTATCTACCTTAACCAACAACTTGGGCCCTAGGAAGCTCATTTCATCAATTAAGATGTACTTAATATATTTGAACTCATCTTGAAGGATGGTCAATGCTTATCCCTTCAATGGATTCATATCTCTAATTTCCATCCGGGGAGTTGTATGTACGATGGAGGCATGAATATTGTAAGAAACTACTCTCATTGGTGCCAAAGCAAGCAAAGGATTCATTTTTTCATTTGGTGATGTATTTAGCAAGAAAACTATTTACCTCTACTAGAAATTCCTTGAATGATCATACATAATAGGGATGATGATGATAGGCCAAGATGGTGTTGTTCAATGATATTAAGAGCGAGATTTTTCTTAGGAGATAGCTGATGAGAAAGTGTACGCAGTGTGAACAAATAAAGGGTGTCTTTAATTGTATGCAACTTACTTGTTGAAATAAATTGTTCAACAATACTATGCAAATTTTTTGGAACATGGTCTGCATCCCACTTGTGATGTAGATCAAAGTTGCATCTACCCAATATTTGCAACTAGTTAAAGAAAAAATTGTTTGTAGCACCAAGGTGAGAAAGCAATTCCCATTCGTATTCATCTGTTGGAGGTAGAGACTATGCACTATCAATATCACTGTGGCCTTCCTCTTCATTGGTGGGTGGGAAAAAATTCTATTGACATGCCAAGGGTCATAGCCAACAACATAAAATAGCCTCCAATTTTGTATTATGCTTTCTCTCATGAGGCCTATGTCTACCTGGACATTTCAGAAAGGCTTGTATAATAGCAATTCTGAGCAACAAAATGTTTCAAAGGTATCACTTTTCTTAGGGGGGGTGTTCTTGAATAGCGAGTAAATAATGATGATAGCAGGTTGAGGGTGGGGATGCCAAGTTCCACCTTTGCAATTTTTATAATATGTATATAGTTGTGTAGATTGGATAAAGGATATTGTCTCCATTTCAACAGGTCTTTGCATGTAACAATGAATATAGCCACTTACAAGCTCGTCACCATAATCAACTTTTTTCAAATAGTGGAATGTCTATGTACTGACATTCAGAGATAGGAAATGTCATCTTGAGATGACAAGGGGCAACTTTTGGAGCATATGGAATGTTTCTTATGCACTAATGTCATGATATGCAACCAAGTTCATCATGTATTTTTGATAGGAAAGCAATGTTTTATCTATAGAGGAATTTGTATTAGCAAGCCTTTGCAAGATATCAGCATAGCTTTCAGATTTTTTTAAGACTTTGATGTGTATTTGGAAATTTAGTTCAGGAAAATTTGTCTAGACAAGACTAGCTGGCAATCAACATTTGCTCGCCAAATTGCAAACATCTCAAGATTGTGGATATTGACATGCTCATCATTTATTTCTAGCTTATAGAATTTGTTTAATTCACTATCAATTACGAATGTTGATGATGGTTGTGTATTCCATGGAGCTTTATAGCGACATTGTAGTTGGTGGCTTTTTCTCCTAAGGCAAGTGTATTGAGTAGAGGTTGCATTTCAGGATTCTCCACATCAGTTTAGATTTGGCATCATTTCTTTTAGTTCAAATAGAGAGATTCTTCAACATCCGATCATGGCACACATCTTGAGACAGATTGGTTCATCACTCTTCAGAGGGTTTCTTCGACATCGTCCTTTGGATCCATTTCTTCCCAAAGGGACGAATATAATTTGTCGCTTCTGGATCTCCTTTTGGATTCTACATCAGACATCTACCATTGTGACAGGAGTTTCTTCATTGTGGGGGGGCCTTCTTCTCTCTTTCTATCTCTCCTATGGAGACCATTGTACATGTACTTATATGATAGAAGCTATCTATGGGGGGTATCATGTAATCCACCTCCTATCCTTCTTTCATTAGTGTATTGCATTCCTTTTTTGCATTCTATTTTGGGGAGGAGTTTTGTTCCCACTAGGTTTTCTCCTTTACCTCATTTCATTTAGTTTGCATTGCTTTTGTAAATGGGTACCTAATCACACCTAGTTGTTGGGACCCATGTTTCCTTTCAGACAGTGTAGTTACCTTTGCTTTCTTGCACATGTTTGTAGTTGCACTCTTTCTCATCTTAAATGGGGGTGTTAGAGTAAAGGTTTTAACTTTATTTTGTTAATTAAGTTACCTTTATTCCTCTCTTAAGATTTCACTTTAGTTTGCATTAAGTGACATTTAATAATTATATTAATTATTAATTATTTTCCTATTAGGGTTTCTTTTAGGTTTTGCATGATCTCCTTCCTTAAGGATTGATCATTGTATTATTACCACTCTTTGATTAATACATTTTGAGCTTTCAGAGCACCCTTGCTTTTTGTCTCCAATGTCTTCTTCTGTGACAGGTTATTTGCATGCAGGTGATCTTCAGGGTCTGTGAAGTTGAATTTCACAACTTCTACATTAAAGATATAAGATGCAGGCATACCTTTTGGGTGCAACAAGATGTAGCATGAGTAGAAGAAAAGAAGGCATGTTCTCCACCCTACCATATTGGGTCATGCAGCTGCACGGGTTGTCACCAAACCCCTGAGTAAGAACATACAATTCCCACCACTATGATCAATGGTGAAAGAAATGATTCAGCACATGAGTTTTTTCCTTGATATATTTTGTTTCTGGATATTGGATTGTGTGTGATTTTGTCCATCGACAAAGAAAAACATAATCAAATATCCAGAAACAAAACATCTTAAGCATTATGGATTGTGGACATATCAATAGTATTAACCTGGAAATTTTATTTAGTTGCAATCAGTATTTGGTATTTTGAAAAAAATATGTAGTTGTATTTTTTATGACAAGAAATATGAGATGTATTTGTGAAATAAAATATGGAGTAAAGGACATATAGCCTTACCTTCTATGTAAGAAGAATGTTGTCGAGCTTGTAGACTATGAAAAACATCTGATTGGAAAGCTATTTAGTATTATGGAGATGTGCATGTATAGTTCACAATGTTTGCAGTCTAAAATGGTTTTAGTCAAATATAGTTAGATATAAGGGAAAATTGAAGTTAAGTGTAGGGAAAATGTGTCAGTTGTAGAGAATATCTAAATCAATAAATATAAACAGCTCTGTAGTTTAGAACAAATAATATCTATTATATTTGTAATAGAAGAGGTCATATAAACAAGATACATACATACCTTGTACAAAGACCAAGAGACAATATGTGTACAATTATAACTTGGATATAATTTTCTTCTGGTACCTTGCAATTTTGTTCGGCTGAAATCAATGTTAGCCTATTTTGAAAAAATATACAGTTACAACATTTGTGACAAATAATTTAAAAAGTAGTTTTGAAAGAAGAGATGGAATAAAAGAGATATAGCCTTACCTTGTATATCAATGGAATGCAGTTGGAACTTGAACAACATGAAAAACTTGAGAGCAGGAAGCTAATAAAACTATCAAGATTTGTAGTTATAGCTGAAAATGTTTTTGATCTACGTTTGTTAGAATCTAACATAATTACATACAAATGGTTCAAACATGATAGATGTAGAAGCGTAATAATTGATCAAAGGAGAGGAAGGTTTTGAGAAAAAAATTAAATATAAAAAGCATTTGATGAAGCTAGAAACAGGTAGGAATCCACATTCGTTGTTGGAGGTAAGAGGTAATGAAGGGCAAGAATTCAATGAAAACTTGTCCTAGTAATTAGTGTAGAAGTAAAATGGTTCACATCTTGGCAAATGTGATTGTTGTTGCATTATGGTGAGGGCCCTAGGAGGAAGGGAAATTAGGAATAATGGGAATTCTAAATGCATTGAAGTGAAAAGGAGAAGGACAAGTGGTATAGTTAGCTTAAGGAACAAAATAATTAGATCATGATTAGAATGCAAACAATTGTTGGAGGCGTTTGTCTTCTCTGATTTAATGCATTATGGAGGAAACAAGTAGGATGGGAAATTAGGAATAGTCAGGATTGTAAATGCATAGAAATGAAAAGGAAAAGGAAAAGTGGCATAGTTTTGAATTGAGGAAAAAATGGGTTTTACAGGGACCCGAAACCACAAAGTTTACAAACCAATAGAAGATATATCAAAAGTAAGTCCAGGAAAAGATAGGTTGCACACTATAGATATACAAGAAAGAACAATAGCCACCAGTAAAACCTAGCAAAAGGACATCAAAAAACCAATGACAGTAAAAACACAATCAAACCTAACCTAGAGACTTTAAGGTCTCTACCACTTTCATTTCCAATGTTTCCAAATCGTAAGCCACCATCTTCAAATCCTAGGTCTCTAGAGGTGTCATATCCAATCTTTTCTTCATGTTGGCTCTGGTTCTCTGTGAAGGGCCCAATTCCTCCACCTTGTTTCTGTTCTTCTCATCATCCAGATCCACAATTAGAAGACCCTACTGAGTGTTATCCATTTTTTCCACCAAAGCTCTCAAGACAGTAGAGTTGTTTTTAACAATTTTGTGGTTGTGTTCAATAGTGGCTTTCAGGGCTTCTCTGATCTTATCAATCTATTTTCCAAGGTTCTCGCCATCCTTCTTAAGTTTTTTAGTGAAGTCTACCTCTTTCTGGAGGTAATCAACCATGGCCATCTTCTCGTCTGTAGTCCATAAAGCCTCAGCTAAGTTCTACTCTACCACTTTAGCTTCCAGGATTTCCATTTTACTTGTGATAGCTTTGTTTTTCAGATTTAGGGCCTTAATTTCATGAAAGGACCACTTCATAATTTTAAAATCATTAATCACTCCCTTTTTGTCCATAGAAACATATACCATAAAATTTTTCTGGTTCAAAAAGGGTCATCAATTAGGTCCACATGCAGTTAACCATCATCTTTGTAAAATGAAAGAGGCAGAGGATATCTCCTTCCCAGAAGGTCACATGTCATCTCTAGAAACCCTAAGAGGAAAAAACATTGTCACCACTTGACCTTGAAAAACCAATGTTTTTTTCAAAAAATATACATTTATTGTAGAAGATCCTTTTTTACTAGAAGAAGGAGAATCTCTCGCAAGTGGCCCTATACATGGCTGCTATGTGCGTTTGCGACATGGGAATATGAAACCACATATTATGGTGCTAAAAAATGAGCCGAAAACCAACTCAGGACTAACATCAAACTAAACAACAAACTATTGTTCATAGACATATAGGTATGGGGCAGAAACCCTAACCAATCTGAGCAGAAAAAAATGTCCTGTATATCTTGTAAAAACCAAAGTTATATCACAATACTCTAGACCTATCATTTTCTTGATCCTTTCAACTCGAAATAGCATTAGAGACTTTAATAGTCTTTGTAGGCCTTTCGACTTGGAAATATAAACTTGTCCAAAATAAAATAAAATTTAACCAAATGAAGACAGTACTTTCTAACAGCGCCTATCCACCAGCACCTTATGTAAAGATAAAATCTCTTTTGTTCATTGTTTTGAAAATGTAAGTAATGAGGTACATGAACTTTTCAATGGTGTAACTCCCTTCTCAATTTTGTCCAATGGAATTCTTTATTCTAGTCACAAATAGGTCAATTCTATTCCTACTATCCCATTATGTCAACTCTTGTGTTTTCAAATAAAATAAGACTTAAGAGTTCAGAAAAACCAAAGCACACACAAAAATGTAACCTCACCCACAATTGGGTCATTACGCTGCCTAAAATCTTAGAAATCAACTTGGCACCTTTGTCAATCATTTTAAATGCAATGTTCTCTCCTATATGCAATATATTGATTAGGGCCTGATGTTAGCAAAAAAATCTTTGTAATTCTCCACGTCACCTTTCTATTCTGTTTTCTATTGGAAATATGACGCCTTGATTTATGATATGAGAAATTTGAACACCAACTCAAAAGTGGCGCAGCTATCATCATACTTAATATAAATGGGGAAAAAAGCAAGAGGCAATCAATGATATTTTTGGAGCGCCCTCTACCAAACACCTTAGCAAAAAAAACGTGGTACCCTATGATCAGCTAATGATTTGTTTGTTTCCCCAAAGAAAACTATCAGCAATAGATCCTTTTCTAAGCAAAACCCCCACTAGACAATTCCAATTCCCTTTCGCTGCATAAAAATTGGCTTTAATCCAACCCTTGGGGGGCTGACACCATAGACACATCAATTATTTTTAGTTGGTTTAGGAAAAAGGACACATCTCTTTTAATCTAAACTTTAGCATTTCAATTCATTTTAAATGGAAATTCTAATCATGGAAGGAACAATGGATTTTTAATGAGCCTAATTTTTTTTTAAGTTTCTCGTGTTTCCTTATCCCTCAAAAATCTGTTTTTTTATTCCAAACTCCCTAGGAATATAGGGGAAATTAAAGACCAACCTTACAATATGTATAAAAGAAACACCACCCATAAGAAATTGATCTTTAATAGTACAGGTGACATTAAGATACTCCAAAAAGAGTAAACCTAATAGAATTCCAAAAGGATAATGAATAAACAAATGGTTAGTCATTTCCCAACCACTTACAGAGGAAGCAATGATTGGGAATCTGAAAACCCCTCTTATAGAGGTTATATGTGCTGTTTTTTTGAAGAAGAATCCAGAACTTATATTAACTTAGGGGAGAGGCCAAATTGAAAAGAGGGAGGACCAAGAAAAAGACACAAAGAGACAGGGAGGAAACATGTCTTGCCCAACGTGCCATCCAAATTGAATTTGAAATTCTGACGTTTTGGGTGATGAAGGGGAAAATCCATATTGCTTGACAAAGATTTAAAACCTTGTCCAATAGTCTTTTAAGATTCAAAAGTAGCCTTACAAATGTAATTAGAAATGTAAACAAATAAAGGTTTTATGATCATCTATCCTTAGTCAAGATTTCATTTCTTATTTGATCAAAGTAAGATTTTACTCCTTTTAGAATCATTATGAGCTAAAACAGGGAAAATTAAGAATGAAATTTAGAGTCAATGAGAGAATTTTTTGTTAATATTTTCTTTATTTCCAATTAGGAAAAATCTAAATCTGTTTAGCAAGGAGATTATTCATAGTTATGATTTTTCTGAGGCCCAATCCCCCTAACTTCTTTGGTTCAAAGATGTCCCATTCAATGAAAAATACGATTTTCCAACCCCAGCGAAAAAAATATGTAGTTCATAGCCCCCATATTTAAGAAAATATTAAAAAGACTGAGCTAGATAAAGGGTTGAAAGTGGATGAGGAGTTGAATGTAAATTGTTGGAAGATTCTTACCCCACCAAATTTTTATTTTATCACCAAGGATTCTGAAAGAGAGAGGGCTTAGGCAGGAAGCGAGATATATGAAGGAAGGATCCACTTTGCAGCAAGATATGCATTGTTTTCATGAAAGAGTATTGAAGAAAAATAAAGAATGAATATTAACTTTTGAACCAAGAAGTTGTAGAATTTCAACAGCCAACCATTGAGATTTGATAAAAATGGTGTATCAATAAAATGTTGATGAGAGCTAACTTACTGGACGAAGGATAAACCCATAGGTGCGATCATCAATCTCTTAGGAACCAAGGCATTCTACCTAATGGTAAACTTAGGGGAAATTGGGTCTCTTGTTTAAACTTGACAAACAAAATTGAATGCATTCAAAATGGAGATCTGGGGAAAGATAGTTGGCAACCTTTTATGTGTTGAACAAATGCCAAAAATCTTGAAAAAAAACAATTCAACGAGTTATTTGGAAATATCTAACAAGCAAAACAGATAAAAAGAAATGATATTTTCATGCCTTTCTCTCGAATCCAGTTACCTTTCAGGAACATGCCATTTTGGAAGGGGAAATTAAGAAGGTAATAGATAAAATAAGTCAAACAGAAATATTTTTATAAAAATAATTACCATGCTTATGTCCTAAAAGCTTCATCCTAGGACATTTAGGGATCAGGGTTTTGGTGAGACTGATTTGGGTGATAAGCTATTGATACTCCGAATTGACCAACTTGTTGACTTACGAATCTAGACTTGAGACCTTCACGATTAGGTGTTCACTTTGGAACCTGCTAAACTTGCTTCTGATTGCTTCACCAAAGGATGAGCTTAGGATGGTGCAACCACATACGTTCAAATCTAAAAGGGAAATTTCTTTTAGCCAGAATTGGATCTGCCACAAAGCTAATAGGAAAATGATCAGAGCCCACCCTCGAAAGTGCTTTTAAAGAGAAAAAATACTTAAGAAACCATTGATCAGAAATTAAAGTTCTGTCTAATATTCCTTGAATCAAATCCTTACCCACTCTACGATTAGACCAAGTAAAGGAAGCTCCTTGCAGCTCTAAATCTATTAGCGCTTGATTGTTGATGAAATCCAAAAGGTCCATTTTTCTTTCCATATTGATCTGGGATCCTCCTAACTCTTCATTATCCTGTAGTGGAGTATTGAAATCTCCCATAACCACCTAGGTTTCATTAATGTGTTTATAGTGAAAGGCCGCCAAGTTTAGCCAAAAACTATTTCTTGCCCCCCTACCATTAGGGACATAGATGTTGGACATCATCTAGCTGAAATTGTCTCTGATATGAGTAAACATGGTGGCCACATGGTTACCACTTTCAAACAATGGTTCACCTTTAATTAGATTAAGATTCCAAAAAGTGACAATACCTCTAGAGGCGCCTTCTGAACTGTTCCCCTGAACCCCACAGAACTTAAATTACTTAATCTTTTCCACTTTTTCTTTAGGCATTTTAGATTCCTAAACTAGTAAAATGTCTAGTTTATGATCCCTAACAAAATTATGCAACACATCCCTCTTATGGAGGCTATTCATCCCCCTAATATTCCATGACATGATCTTCATTTCTTACCTAGAGTGAGATTGCAAATTTCGAGAATGGTCTTCTAATATCCATCCGCAATATCCTGCATGCTATCATTCTCACTGTGCCAATGAGAAAATATTCTCCCTTGACTATTCTTTATGGCTCCACAATCTGCCTTTGCTCTAGTTCTCGTTGAGACCCCTTTCAGAGTACTCAGTTGTCGATTTTCTTGTTCCTCCTCTTATTATTAAAGCTTAAATCCTCTCTGTCAATTTCTTGTTGACTCTCCTCCTCCTTCCAAGAATCCCAATCTTTCAGCTAAAACCTTTTCTAGTCTAAGTGAAGGGTATCCATCATGCCATTGCTATTTTGAGATAGGTTCACATTTATACACTCTACATTTTGGCTCAAATCCACAAAAGATTCATTCACCTTCTCCAATGAATCAACAGAGTCAAGAATCAGGGCTGACTCTTTCCTTCCACTAGAGGCTAGAGATAGAATGGGGATCCCAATTTCCAGTCTTAAATTTCCATCCTTGATCAGCATATTAAAACCCTATGAAGGGATTTAATCAAGTCCAAACTCAGTAATATCTTTCCCCAAGAAAATATTCTCATGAATGTTGTCTCGAGGCATCAGAAACTCAAGTTATCCCTCTCCATTCTATAGGAATCCAATAATATTTTCCTTCTCTTCATCTTCTGCTTCTTGCTGATGGGATTTCTCCATGATACATTCTAGATCAATGTGAGTCCCCTCATCCTCATTGTTCTTGGAGGTAATGTTGACCACTGCCCTCTTACTGCTCTCATTCATTTTAGACTACTTTTCTTTATTTTGTTTCTCTTCTCCTTCACTCTTCTTTTGCCATACTGGCTTCGATTTAGGTTGGGTCTTAACCTTTGGCTTGCTGGCATTAAGCAAGAAATTCTTATCCCAATGACTTGATTTCCTGCACTTGAAACACACAAAAGGGATCGTTTCAAACTCAATAGCTTGAACCCAGGTACCAAACTTAGATTGGAATTCAATAGATGACGACAAATCAACATTCTGGGAAACATCCACACATATTCTAGAAAACACCAATTATCTCTTGGCTATCGTCATCAGGTCTATAGACATGAGCTCACCAAAGAGCAAGCTAGATTGCAAAAAACATCCACATTCCAGTATTCCATTGGAAGCCAAGGAAGTCTAACCCATATAGGGACAATTTCAAAAATAGAATCTGAAAGATCCAAGTTGGTGGACCATTTATTTAGGGCTAAGGAGGACTTTCCAATGATCCAGGAACCTCCACTCCTCACGGCCTGAATGTCCTCCTTACAAGAGAAATCAAAAGAAAAATAACCCTTAGGTAGGGCTGAGACGAGAACTTGGCCATTAGTTCTTCTTTTTTTCTTAACAAACATCCTAACAACCTTAATATTTGGTCTAGGCGCCATCAATTTACCAACCAACAATCTATCCATTAGAGAGATATTATGATCAATGACCAAATCCGAGATAGAAATAGAAAACTTACCCTTAGTTGGTTCAGAGATATTGCACACAAGAGGGAAAGTCGATATTCCATTTGGTTTGACACCAAAAAGAGATGACCATTGTTTAGGTTTGGCTCCTTCTCCTCCACCTGCCCCCACCTCATTTTTACTATTATCAAACTAAAGTCCTTTGGTACTTCGAGAAGGAATCTTAGATGGAGCAGCTCTCCCTCCTAGGTCCACCAAGACGTTTTTGTTGGGATCAAGAATAGTCTTATCTTCCTTACCTTGCTTTTCGGTCGAATCTTGCTTCAATTCTCCTTGTGATTCTTCCGATTCTGCACTTCCACGACCTGCACCATTGTTCAAAGATTCAAAATTCCAATTTTCCCGCCCGCTTTCACACATGTCCTCCTACTTGCACAACCATATTTTATCATGATGGGTATGCAGACAATTGCCGAAGGTGAGTCTCTTCGTTGATTCGAAGTGCATTGTATTTGTTGGAATGTAGCCTAGAGTATCTGTCAAAAGAGAAAGGTGGATCTATGTTTATTCCTATTATTGATTTAACATGAGAGAGAGCTATGAACATTAGTCCTTGCCTTTCTTTAGTTCCAATATCTATTGTAGCTATGTCCAGTGTCAAGCCTTGATATTTATGTATTGTTATTTCCCAAACCATTTTCAAGGGGAGTTGTCTTTGACTATCTCGTGTGATTGGGGGAACGATAATGGCTTGTGGATTGTCCTGATCCAATGCTGGGCCAATGTAGTTTGGGAAGTGCAAAACAACATATTCAAGAAATTGAGGTGGTTTATCACTGCTAGCATACACTATAGCATTCACTAAACCCAATGACCCATTAAACAAGCCAGCTGCCACCCAAAGATTTGCTGTCAACATTACTTTCTAGCCAATTGCAAGAGAGAGATCTGCTTGAAGTTGTTCATCATCTGCATAGTCAAGTGCAGTTTGCTGAGAAATTTTAGTAGCACTAATTGCAATGGGAACATTTAATTGCTGAATCATTTTCCTATTGTGCAAGGCAACCAACCTATTTATTGGGAATAAGTGGATAGCTTCATCAAACTCCTGGTTTTCCTTAGTGGAAAGCATTGCATGTGATCGATTCATAAGGGTTTTCCAGTCAGACTGGGATGCCTGACAATTTATAATATTCAAAAGCAATGTACAAAATTGTTCTTGTGTATTGGATTGTCCATGCTGGCAGAAGATAGTGTCAAGCGTGACAAAAATATTAAAAGTATGCCAAAGATCTAATGTTGTGGATTGAGAATCATAGATAGGCCTATCCGAAATAGGAGGCAGTTGTTCCAGGTCACCCACGAGTATAACAAAGACCCCAAAAATGGCTGCATATGTTTAGTAGGGAATGCTTGCCACAATCGGCTATCTACCTTAACCAACAACTTGGGCCCTAGGAAGCTCATTTCATCAATTAAGATGTACTTAATATATTTGAACTCATCTTGAAGGATGGTCAATGCTTATCCCTTCAATGGATTCATATCTCTAATTTCCATCCGGGGAGTTGTATGTACGATGGAGGCATGAATATTGTAAGAAACTACTCTCATTGGTGCCAAAGCAAGCAAAGGATTCATTTTTTCATTTGGTGATGTATTTAGCAAGAAAACTATTTACCTCTACTAGAAATTCCTTGAATGATCATACATAATAGGGATGATGATGATAGGCCAAGATGGTGTTGTTCAATGATATTAAGAGCGAGATTTTTCTTAGGAGATAGCTGATGAGAAAGTGTACGCAGTGTGAACAAATAAAGGGTGTCTTTAATTGTATGCAACTTACTTGTTGAAATAAATTGTTCAACAATACTATGCAAATTTTTTGGAACATGGTCTGCATCCCACTTGTGATGTAGATCAAAGTTGCATCTACCCAATATTTGCAACTAGTTAAAGAAAAAATTGTTTGTAGCACCAAGGTGAGAAAGCAATTCCCATTCGTATTCATCTGTTGGAGGTAGAGACTATGCACTATCAATATCACTGTGGCCTTCCTCTTCATTGGTGGGTGGGAAAAAATTCTATTGACATGCCAAGGGTCATAGCCAACAACATAAAATAGCCTCCAATTTTGTATTATGCTTTCTCTCATGAGGCCTATGTCTACCTGGACATTTCAGAAAGGCTTGTATAATAGCAATTCTGAGCAACAAAATGTTTCAAAGGTATCACTTTTCTTAGGGGGGGTGTTCTTGAATAGCGAGTAAATAATGATGATAGCAGGTTGAGGGTGGGGATGCCAAGTTCCACCTTTGCAATTTTTATAATATGTATATAGTTGTGTAGATTGGATAAAGGATATTGTCTCCATTTCAACAGGTCTTTGCATGTAACAATGAATATAGCCACTTACAAGCTCGTCACCATAATCAACTTTTTTCAAATAGTGGAATGTCTATGTACTGACATTCAGAGATAGGAAATGTCATCTTGAGATGACAAGGGGCAACTTTTGGAGCATATGGAATGTTTCTTATGCACTAATGTCATGATATGCAACCAAGTTCATCATGTATTTTTGATAGGAAAGCAATGTTTTATCTATAGAGGAATTTGTATTAGCAAGCCTTTGCAAGATATCAGCATAGCTTTCAGATTTTTTTAAGACTTTGATGTGTATTTGGAAATTTAGTTCAGGAAAATTTGTCTAGACAAGACTAGCTGGCAATCAACATTTGCTCGCCAAATTGCAAACATCTCAAGATTGTGGATATTGACATGCTCATCATTTATTTCTAGCTTATAGAATTTGTTTAATTCACTATCAATTACGAATGTTGATGATGGTTGTGTATTCCATGGAGCTTTATAGCGACATTGTAGTTGGTGGCTTTTTCTCCTAAGGCAAGTGTATTGAGTAGACTTCGTATGCCTATGCACCATGTTCAAGAGTTATTCATAATCCACCATTGGGTCCATGCAATATATTTGTGTAGTATTAAGAAATCACGGGTCCTCCAAAGATGAGTGGTTGACCCTCGATAGTAGTTGATCCGGGGTTCAAGGATTCTATGCTAAAACATAGTAATCGAAGAAGGTTTTTTCCTGTTGAAGCTAATATGGGTTGGACCAATCAAGTATGCCCATATTCGGGGCACTTGGAATCCACAAGAAACTGTGCACATGTGTTGATCCACTATGTTTCCATTCATAACTATACCAATAGTCCTCTGTCTGGAAAATCCTTTCAATAACCTCTTTACAAAAAATGGTGAACTGCAAGTGCATGTACAAGGCTATTATTTGTGGGTTTTGCACCACATTTTCAGTGAAGAATCTTCAGGAGTATGGAATATGTAGTTGGGCATGAGAATCAATCACATTGTGCAAATCATGCCACTTTGTTTCTACAATGCTCAAATTGAAAAAGAGAGTCAGTCTACCAAGTTGGTGGATCATTGCCACAAGCTCTTGATGACACTTACCCCAATACGAGCATGTTCCTCACAAAGATGCACCAAAGAGAACAAGTTGGTTTTCTATCTAGCTGTCAGGCACATCTTGAAGAAATTGCTGCAAAGCAACAACAAAATTTGGGATCCTTTCCTCCAAGTTTGTTTTCATAAAAACTAAAGCTGATTGTTGGCTCTGAAGTATCATTATCAAATTATAAAGGTAATATCCAAATTTGACATCCCTCCCAAATCTATTATCATAGTACCTCATCAAGTGCAATGCATATTCATGTATGTGAATATTTATGGTCCTTGATTGTAGGAGCATTGTTGTGCCAGTGGGGAACAAGATTGGGAAAGCCATTCTTAATAGCCCTTATGTATTATATTCATTGATAAGGCTAGAACTTATCTTAGGCCAAGGCAAAGTATTTTCACTAATGTCTTTAATTTGTAAGGAATCTCTAATTGCTTGTAATTACCGAGGAGGGTTGGGAATCAATGGAATAAATGATGATGAGGCCTCAAGCTCAGCTTCCTCATCAACAACACTTTCTGGAGTTGCAATTAATTCAGTTGTGTTATGTATTGGTTCTTTCATTGTGTGCAGAAGATTAGAGATGTTAGTACTTATAGAAGGAAACAAATTTAAAGCATCACAATGTATTGCAACATCATTGTAGTATGGGTCATTTTCAAATTTGTATATTAATGCAGCCATGACATTATGTTTGTCAATGTAGCAATCATAGTTCATCCCCTGACACCAATTTTGTGCACAATCACCACTTCAAGATCATGTAGACGAAGAGGTAAAAAAGTTGCAATGGTCATGATGTCTTGAGGGAAGCTTATAGTATGACCACTATATTTGTATTGGCCTCCTCTAGCATGGGTTACTTGCAAAACTAGAGCAACTCTAGCTATAAGCATTTCTTCAACTTGAGCAAGTTTTGTAAGGACAACATGTTGTGGGCTTGGGACCATATTGTTCACCAAAATAAATCTATGTACACCCTTTTAGGAAGCACAACACATATAGATGATGCTTGTGCTAGATGTTCAAAATTTCATGTCAGCATAGCTTTCCTTGCAAAGACTACAAATTTTCAAGTCAGACAAAGCATCAATGTGCCAACGAAATGATTGCATTGTAGTGTGGAATGAATCACCAAACATGTTGCTTAAGTGGGAGCCCGGTGATGATGTGGATGGAAAGGGATGCTTGGGAAGACTTTTCTGAGGTATACAACCACATATTGTGGAGGATTCATTACTATGATGGCTATGTGGAAGTTGGAAAGCAATGGGGGTTGTGATGCTATAGCAGGGGGCAGGCCCTACCAATGAAGTTGGCTGCAATTGTGGTGTGCTTGTTTGGACTTGTGGGGAAAACACAGGGCGATCTATAATGCCTCTTTGTTGCAAGTATTTGGCTCAACGACCTGCGCAAATCTGATCTTTATTGTTGGCATAATAAAGTTGGTTCCTTTGACCTTTTGCTGCCTTTTTACTATCCACATTTGGTACAGAAGTGGAACTTGAGCAAGGCTCAGGACCCTACAATAATAATATGAGGAAAATAATGAAATTCTTGCGAACACCAACTTAAAGGGTATTGGAATAATTACAGAGGTGAAGCTAATTCAATATGGGATGAAACAACCAAAGGTAGATAACAAGACTCAACAATGCCATATGGAAAATAATACATATACCTAGATTAGAATGAAGATGAAAAAGTGCTTGCGAACTCCAAATTAAAGAGAAATAAAACAACCAATCAATAGATAGGTAATATAAAGTGGAACAAAAGAAAGGAACGCTTGCTCTCCACCGTACTATATTGGGTCATGGAACCCCATCGGCTCTCACCAAACCCCTAAGTAGGAACATACATTGTGCACTAGTATGATTAATGGTGAAACCAATGTTGCGTATTACACCTAATATACAACCTTAAATTCTAATAGTTAATTTTTTCCCTGGAATGAATAATAGCCAAGACATCACAATCAACATGATATATTGGATGCATATGTAGGAATTTGTTGCCTAAAAATATAAAACCATGGTCGAGGGGGAAAAAAATATGTAATATAAAAAACCAAATGAACACAAATACTTTTTCCCAATAGTTACCTATCAACAACAAAAAAAGCATACATATATGCAAATGTGTTTGCAAATGTCTCTATGCATCTGCAATGTAGTTTCGATGGAGACTGTAAGGAATGGAAGGTACGTTGCACTATTTAAAGAAGAGTGCAATGCTACTGCTAGCTATGGTTGTGCAATGTACCTTCCTTCATTCTAGCCTCCATAAAAAAAGCCTCACATTTTTGATTGCACATGCATATATACATATAAGTATACATATACATATACAAATATTATGATGAGGACAAAAATGTGCTTACAAATACAAACTTAGAGACTCACAGTGCAACTAAACAGCAAAAATAAAATATAAAATGAAAGACAACAAAACAATACGTTCTCTCCACCCCACCATATTGAGTCATGCATCTGCATGGGCTCTCACCAAACCCCCAAGAAAGAAAAAACATTGTCCACCACTATGATCAATGGAAAAACCAATGTTGTTTATCACAATTAATATACAACCTATTATTGTAGCAGATCCTTATGCTGAGGCTAAAAGGAACAATAGAGAATCTCTCGCAAGTGGCACTATACATTGGATGCATATGTAGCAGTTTGCTACATGGGAATATGAAACCATGATATTATGGTGATAAAAAAATGTGCTTGTAAACACCAACTCAAAGACTAACATCACAACTAAACAACAAAACAAGATATGCTCTCCACCCCACCATATTGGGTCATGGAGCAGCATGGGCTCTCACCAAACCCCTGAGCAAGAAAAAACATTGTCCAGTGCCACTATGATCAATGGAAAAACCAATGTTTCATATCACAATCAATATAGAACCTATCATTGTAAGAGATCCTTTTCTGAGGCTAAAAGGAACAATAGACAAGTTGTCGCAATTGGCATTATACATTGGATGCATATGTAGGCGTTTGCTACTTGGAAATATGAAACTGTGTGGGGGTAAAATAAAAATAAAAAATAAACCAAATGAACACAAATACGTTTCCCAACAGTGACCTATCAACAACAACAAAAGAATACATATATGTAAATGTATTTACAAATGTCTTTATGCATATGCAATTTAGTTTTGATAGAGACTGTAAGGAATGGAAGGTACATTGCACTTTTTAAAGAGTGTAACGTTGCTGCTAGCTATGGTTGTGCAATGCAGCTTCCTTCATTCTAGCCTCCATCAAAAAATGTCACATTTGTGATTGCACATACATATCCAGATATTATGATGAGGACAAAAATGTGTTTTCAAATACAAACTTAAAGACTCACAGTGCAGCTAAACAACAAAAATCAAATGCAAAATGAAAGACAAAAAAGGAATATGTGCTCTCCACCCCACCATATTGGGTCATGGAGCCGCATGGGCTCTCACCAAATCCCTGAGAAAGAACAAACATTGTCCACCACTATGATCAATGGAAAAAGCAATGTTGCTTATCACAATCAATATACAACCTATTATTGTAGTAGATCCTTATGGTGAGGGTAAAAGGAATAGTAGAGAAGCTCTCGCAAGTGACACTATACATTGGATGCATATGTAGTAGTTTTCTACTTGGAAATATGAAACCTTGATATTATGATGATGAGAAAAATGTGCTTGCAAACACCAACTCAAATATTGATAGCGCAACTAAACATCATAAATAAAATATAAAATGAAAGAAAACAAAACAAGATGTGCTCTCCACCCTACCATATTGGGTCATGGAGCAGCATGGGCTCTCACCAAACACCTGAGCAAGAACAAACATTGTCCACCACTATGATCAATGGCTAAACCAATGCTGCTTATTACAATCAATACAAAACCTATCATTGTAATAGATCCTTTTCTAAGGCTAAAAGGAACAATAGACAAGTTTTTGCAATTGACATTATACATTGGATGCATATGTAGGTGTTTTCTACTTTGAAATATAAAACTATGTGGGGGGGAAATAAAAAACAAAAAATCCATAGACACAACAATTATTTTTTCAGCAATACCTTATGGAAAATAACTAGACCATACATATATGTAGATGTATATGTAAATCTATCTATGCATATGCAATTCATTTTAAATGGAGATTCTAATGAATGGAAGGTACAATGCATTCTTTAAAGGAGAGTGTAACACTGCTTCTATTTAAGTCTATACATCGTGCTTTCCTTCATTGGAGCCTCCATTAAAAATAACTACACTTTTTTTATTACATATGTTTATATAGAAACACATACACATGCATATATTGTGATGAAGATAATAAAGTGCTTGCAAACACCAACATAAAGACATTGGATGCATATGTAGGAGTTTTCTACTTGGAAATATGAAACTGTGATATTATGATGAGGACAAAAATCAGCTTGCAAACACCAACTTAAATATTGACAATGCATCTAAACACAAAAAAGAAAATATATAATGAAAGACAACAAAACAAGACATGCTCTCTACCCTACCATATTGGATCATGGACCTGCATGGGCTCTCACCAAAGCCCCGAGTAAGAACAAACATTGTCCACCACTATCATCAATGGAAAAACCAATGTTGCTTATCACAATCAATATAGAATCTATCATTGTAATAGATCCTTTTGTGAGGCTAAAAGGAACAATAGACAAGTTATTGGAACCAACACTATACATTGGATGCATATGTATGCATTTTCTACTTGGAAATATGAAACCATGTGGGGGGAGAATAAAAACAGAAAATCCATAGGCACAACAATTCTTTTTTCAACAATACCTTATGGAGAATAACCAAAGCATACATATATGCATACGTATATTTAAATTTATGTATGCATATGCAATTCATTTTTTATGGAGAATCTAAGGAATGGAAGGTACGATGCACTCTTTAAAGGAGGGTGTAACACTGTTGGTGTTTAAGCCTATGCATCATGCTTTCCTTCATTAGAGCCTCCATCAAAAAGTACACTTTTCTTATTACACATGCATATATACAAACACATATACATATGCATATATTGTGATGAAGATAATAAAGTTCTTGCAAACACCAATGCAAAGAACTGCAGTGTAGCTAAACAATAAATAGCAAATATGAAATCAAACATAAGAAAACAAGGCCTACTCTCCACCCTATCGTATTGGGTCATGGAGCCCCGTGGGCTCTCACCAAACCCCCGAGCAAGAACATACATTTTTCACCACTTTCATCAAAGGTGAAACCAATATTTCATACCATAGTTAATATATAACCCATCATTTCAACAACTCCTTATTTGAGGGTGAAAGAAATACTAACTAAAAGGGTTGTAGAGGCATATCGCATGCATTGGGAATAGGTTGGTGGATTTTTTGCCGCATGGATAGATAAGGCCATCAAAATTAAACGCTGGTTTGCATCTACATTATTTGTTGTATGGTTTGAATGTGTTGGCGATGGTTGTAATAACACTTTTTATTTATTTATTTGTGGCTTGCATTTAGTGGTCATGGTGGCAACATAGCCAGATAGTCAATGCTGTGTAGTTTATGTTGTGAAATATACACACTAAAAAAGCACATGTACAAATTTATGTACATGGAAATAGATGCAGACAATATTCATATATTTCTTTTCACTATTCTTATTGAAACTCAGACCTATAATTTAGAAGTAAGGCTTAAAAAACAATAGTAAAAAATGCAAGAATTAACTTTGAAGCTTAGTTCAACCTGTTGCTGTCAGGCCTACTTGCAATTTTTCGTTTCCATTAAAGACCTTCCAGGGATAATTTTTGTACTTCCTTCAATGCCAAAAAACCATGCGTAATTGTGACTTTGGATATTTTTTATAATTTCTGTTGACTGGCCATCTATTTTCTTTTCTTTCTTTGAAGTCCAGATCCATATATACAAATACATATATATATCCATATATTACAGTGACGATAATAAGGTTCTTACAAACACCAACGTAAAGACCCACAGTGTAGGGAAATAGTAGATAGAAAATATGAAATGAAACACAACAAAAGAAGGCCTACTCTCCACCCTACCATATTGGGTCATGGAGCCCCATGGGTTCTCACCAAACCCCCGAGAAAGAACATACATTCTCTACCACATTGTTCAATGGTGAAATCAATATTTCTTGTCACACTTAATATAGAACCTACCATTCCAACAAGTCCTTTTTGAGGGTGAAATAAATAATAACTAAAAAGGCATAGTTAAGAAATATGACAACAAATATAATCCAACACCATGCATTGGATACATATGTAATAATTTGGTGTTTGCAAATATAGAGACTAAAAATGTACAAGTAACAATGTATGTACATGGTATTAGATGTAGACAATATATATGTATAGATGAATGGAAACTTATAGATATAGATACAGATTGATACATGTGTTGGGAAGGGCAATTGAACTTCAACCTTCAAATAATCTTGCAATCCTGGCTCATAGCTTTGATAGCAGGTTAACCCACACAAGAACACCCAACAATCCCTTATTGAAAATTGCAAAGACTTTTGCCACCTCTTTTCACATGTTAAATAGAACATGTTGGCACAACCATCACCACTACACAAATACCATACAACAGTTAATGTTGATTCCAAGAGGGCGAGCTTCTATGAAGGTGCAAGTTCGACCGTCCATTGTGGAGTTCTTGGGAAGGTGATGGAGGATATTTTCTATTTTTTACATGGTTTCATGACTCAAAAAGCAATACAAAAGTCTTGGTAATGGCACTATAGATAAGAGTGGTGGACAATGTATGTTTCATATGTAAAGATATCTGTGTATGTCATAGAACATGCAAAGCACGCTATATTCTTTTAATTTTTGAGAAGGTTCTAGTGAGAAAAGAGTATATTTGTGCATGGGTTTGTTACTGTGATTTTTTTTGTGGTTTTCCGAATCTGGCTTCCATTTTGTGGCTATGTTAACAATGGAATAAAACTTTTAATGGTATGCATGTTTTTTCCAAATTTGAGAAACAAGGCAGCGTGCAGGAAGCTAGTGGGGATAGTTGTGTTTGAAGGAACCAAGAAGAGGTATAAAACTGATAAATTTGACTCCAAATTTTGATGAAAGTTCATCAAAATTTTGAGGAACTTTCATCAGAATTATTTCGTCAATTTTCTGAAAAACTTTGAAACGTCGAAATTCTGACCCAGCATCGTCGGTTGGGTTAGAATTTTGACGTTTCAAAGTTCGTCGAAAAATCGGCAAAATAATTTCGATGAAATTTTGTCAAAATTCCAACGAACTTTCGTTGGAATTTGGAGTCAAATTTATAAGTGTAAAAAAGTTGACATATCTATATACAGATAAACACATAACCTCAAAGATACAAGCTAGAAATGCATATGCAAACATACATACTCACACCGTAAATACAACAATAATAGCCTGAACAACAATATGGTTTATGTGTAGTCATGAATGGTGGAAGGAAGTGTTGATTATTTTTCTCTAGGTTAGTCTTTATTGTTTCTTTTTCGATAAGGTTCTGTTGAAAAAAGGTTGTATAGTTTGGTGGGATGAGAATTTTTTGATTTATGGTTCGGCTATTGTGGGTGTTGCTATATCTTCTATTAGGTTCGTGAGCGAGGAGGGAAAGCTTCTATGAGGATACAAGTTCTATCTAGTGTTGTCTAGCCTTTATGGTGGTGGGTGGAGGTTATTCTATGAGGGTGCCCATTTTTTGCAGGAGAGCTAGTGGGAAGAGGTGGATATCGGAAAAATCGTTTGCGATATTGTTCCATTTGTGTTTCATGGTTTGTGGCAGGCTATATTGTTTGATTTTGGGTAAGGTAGTGTTGTTTTTTTCAAATTTTGATAGGTTGCTATTGAGAAAACACTCGTTTATCATTTGCATTTTATGTCTATGGTTTTGCATAGGTTTTTTACTATGAATTTTTGAATTTTTGCAATGGAATAAATTTGTTAACGTTATGTAGTTTTTTGTAGGGTTTGAGAAACAACGTAGTGCAGAGAAAGCTAGCCAGAAGAGGTATGTTTGAACAAAATGGGAAGAGGTGCATATCGGGAAAACCCTTTGTGATATTGTTTCATTTTTGGTTTGGGATTTGTGGCATGCTATACTATTTGGTTTCCGATGAGGTACTATTGATTTTTTAAAATTTTGATAAGTTGGTGTTCAAAAATGGCTATATTATTTGTAAAAATGAATATCCAAAATGCTAAATACCTTTACAATTGCATGTTTGTATGGTGTATGCCCTTTGCCGGCATTTTATTTGTATACAATGTAGGGCTATATATCTTTTATTTCATCTCTTATTTCAAAACTACATGTCGATTTTTTTAAAAATATATATGCATGTAATTGAAATTGTAGAAGTTGTGAAATCCAACTTCACAGACCCCGAAGATCACCTGCATGCAAATAACCTGTCACAAAAAGAAGAGATGGAGACAAAAAAGAAAGGGTGCTCTGAAAAGCTGAAAATGTATTAATCAGAGAGTGTAAAATACAATGAGATCAATTCTTAAGAAAGGAGATCATGCAAAACCTAAAAGTAACCCTAATAGGTACACATTTAATAATTAATATAATTATTAAATGTCACAATATGCAAACTAAAGTGAAATCTTAAGAGAGGAATAAAGGAAACTTAATTAACATAACTAAGTTAAAACCTTTACTCTAACACCCCCCCTTAAGATGAGCAAGAGTGCAGCTACAAACATGTGCAAGAAAGCAAAGGTAACTACAATGCATGAAAGTAAACATGGGTCCTGACAACTAGGCCTGATCAGGTACCCATTTACAAAAGCAATGCAAACTAAATGAAATAGGGTAAAGGAGAAAATCCAGTGGGAACAAAATTCCTCCCCAAAATAGAATGCAAAGAAAGGAATATGATGTACTAATGAAACAAGGAGAGGAGGTGGATTACATGATATCATGAAAAACCTAAAAGTAACCCTAATAGGTAGACATTTAATAATTAATATAATTATTAAATGTCACAATATGCAAACTAAAGTGAAATCTTAAGAGATGAATAAAGGCAACTTAATTAACATAATTAAGTTAAAACCTTTACTCTAACAGAAATTTCTAAGTGCATAGAACATTTTGATACATATGTGTGTGGATATATGTGCCTATAATAGATTTGCATGTGTATATGAATGTAGAGTTGAATATTTATAGCTATGTGCCACTTGTTTTTAATATTAATATGGTTATTTGCTTCTTGTCTATTGTGGTGGGCTATGTTGTCTGATCTCTAATAAGCCATTATTGATTGTTTCAAATTTTGATAAGGTACTGTAGAGAGAAGAATAGTAGATGCGAACAAAATTTATACACAGGGATCCATACTAGGCTATATTGTTTCAATTTCAAAAAGGTGTTTTTGAAAAGGCTACATTGTTAGAATTTCTGGAAAGGTTCTATTGAGAGAAGAGTGTATTTCTGCGTGGCTTCATTACTGTAATTTTTTTGCAGGTTTCTCTTTGTGGTTTCCATTTTGTGGCTATTTTTGCAATAGAATAAAATTATTAATGTCATGCAGTTTTTTATCGGTTGTTGTTGGCTAGCTTGGGGTATATTGTTTCATTTTCAATAGAGCCTTGTTGGAAAGGCTACAGTGTTTCAATCATCAATAAGGCTCTTTTGGGAAAAGCTTATATTGTTTCTTATAAGCAATAATGTTTTGTCTATGGTTGGTATTTCCTGGCTATCATTCTGCCTGTGTTTTGTGGCTATGGTTTTGCATGGGATTTGTACATTATTAATTGTTATTCTTTCAATTGGAGAGTGTTGAGAAGGCAATATTGTTTCATTTTCAAGAAGGTACTGTTGAGAGAAGACTATATTTTTGCATAGGTTTGTTATGGTGATTTTTTTTGTTTGATTCCACCATTGATTAGAGTGGTGGACAATATGTTTTACCTACGTACAAATATATATATGCATGTATGAATAGTAGATGCAAACAACATTCATACAGAGTGATCCCTATGTTTATTCTATTGTTACATTGTTGCAATGATAATCTATATTTTAAGTATCATATGGAAGATTGATGCCCGCATTGAAATAACTATAGGAATTTACATGTGCACGAACAATATACTCTACATTCAGCCAACACAAGAAGAATAAAACTACAGGCATCAAAAGCCATATTTATCAGAACCTCTAGATGCATGCTTTCCCCCTGTTGTGTGAACTTTGGTAAGAACTTTTGTCATCCCTCCCAAGTCTTTGAGCCTTTCGATGTCAACATTTTAGTCGGGGAGAAGGTAGCGGATGTTTCTCAAATTTTAAATTAAAAACATTTGGTGCATCGGCAAAGAATGCCAGCAAAATTAAACACTGGCTATCATGAGAATTAATTGTTGTATGGTTCCTTTGTGGTGGAAATATTTGCAAAGTGGGTATGTGCAGGATCATCATGGAAAAAATAGGCCCTTAAGTGGCAATAAAAAGACAGAAAATCAGAGTTAGACAACTTGACATAAAAATTTGTGTAAGTTATCTATATTATTTCCAAAAAATGTAAAAATAGAATCTGTAGCAAATTGAATGTAGTTTCTAAACTACTAGACCTTTATTTTAAAAAAAAATCTATTTGGTGAAAATTTGAAATTTTAATGCAGTAGTATTTAAATTTCATGGTAAAAATAAGAAGTAGGTGTCTGTCTGACCACCCTAACCACAATAAAATGATAATATTATTTTATAAGCTTATAGATATAAGTAGATTACTCATGTCCCGATGTGATGAATATTTTTTTATAATTTTTTTTCAAGTAAATAATTAATTATGAATTTTTTATTACAACTTTTTAAAAATATAAAATCTTGTTTGTCTAACCACCTTAACTTGGTCAAAAATTCATGAAATTCAATTTTGTTTTTTTTAATCCTATAGTATGTGAAGCATAGAATGTGACGCATGTTTTGGATTCAAAAAATGTGAGACCATTTGAAAGTTATAGATGTTTTTCAATCAGCCTATCAATTAGGACTTAATTCATAATTCTAATAGAAAATGAATAATAATTATTTTTTAAATTCAAAGTAAATCATAATTTATATTGCTTATAATCTGAGAATCTCCTCTAAAAACCCTTTTTGTTTCATCAATTTTGGGTTAAAAAAAAGGTTGTCAGCCACATGGGCCATCATATGGCTTACATATCGCCACTTTTTGGCCCATCATGATCCTGCACATACCCAAGTAATAAAATAGTCCATATTCCCCTTGAATCATAGCTATTATTTGTCTAAACCTGAACAAGGCTTTATTACAATGGAAGGTTGTATATTAAATGTGAGATGAAATAGTGAGCAAATCATTATTGAGACCTCGACAAATAACAACTATCCTCTAAGCCATACATAAACAACCAACAATGGCTTATCATGGAGGACATGGACTATTTCACCACTTTCCAACCATTCCTAGTGGACAAGAACCATAGTTCAAATAAAAATCTTTATTATCTTCTGAAAAGAATAAGCATAGAAATGACTCAACATTTCTTCTAGGTAAAAGGTGGCGAATGTTTCTCAAATTTTAAATTTAAAGCATTTGGCACATCTGTAGAGAAGGCCAGCAAAACTAAACACTGGTTGGCATCAACATTAATTATTACATGGTTTCTTTGTGGTGGAAATGTTTGCAAAGTAATAAAATATAGCATATTCTTCTTAAAGCATAGTCGTTATCTGGCTAAACCTCAATAAGGATTTGTTACAATGGAAGGTTGTATATTAAGTATTAGATGAAACACTGAGAAAATAATTATTGAGGCCCAGAAAAATAACAACTATCCTTCAAGCCATACATAAACTAGCAACAATGGCTTACAATGGAGTAAATGGACTATTTTACCACTTTCCAACCATTCCCAGTGGACAGAAACCATAGTTCAAATAAAAACTATTATTATCTTATGAAAACAATAAGCATAGCAAGGACTATATATGAATGTTGTTTGCATTTAATTTCATAGAGATGCATACTTGCATGTAGGGATGAATTTTTTCAGCCTCTAATTTCACAAAGATACATATTTGGACATAGGGAAACTAAAATGAGCAAGAATAGAAGAAGGCCTACTCATCACCTTGGCTGATTCAGCCAAAGAAACCATAGGCTGCCACCAAATTGGCCAAGTCAGAAATATCATTATCCACCACTGTGATGCATAGTGAAACTAAGCTTCTTAACTATACTTAATATAAAACCTATTATTGCAATGGTACTTCTTCGAGGATGAAACAAATAAAAACTATATTTGAAAAACAATAAACATGGTGAGGAGTATATATGAATGTTATCTACATACTATGTTTGTAAAATAATAAACATGGCAAGCAGTATGTATGAATATTGTCTACATCTAATTCCACATACACACATATCTATGTAGGAGAAGATAGGAATGAAAGAGTACAAAATAGACTCATACTTCTTTGAATGCATATATTTCCAAGCAACAGATTCAGATTCCTACGTATACATATAATGCATACAATACATATATTATGAGTTGCAAAACAAAATCTACATGAATATATATGTTTCCAAAGTTAACTGCACATACATATATTGGGAGTTGCAAAACAAAATCTACATCAATATATATATGTTCCCAAAGTTAACTACCCATATATACACATTATTGATTATTGTTGAATAGTTGCAAAAATATTATTTCATTTATTATTCCCATGTAGTGGCAATGGGTGAAAGCAATAAAATACTATACATATATGCTTACAAAAGAAGATCCATACAAATATATATGCATCTAAAGTTATATGTAGACAACACACATATATATCCATAGGTAGACTTCATAAATATGAATGTTGTCTGCATCAAATATAAAAAACATACAGATCTACACATAAAAAAATATAAAATGAAACACAAAAAAAGGAGGGTTGCTTTCCACCCTACCATATCGGGTCATGGAGCAACATCAGCTCTCACCAAACCCTTGAGCAAGAACATACACCATCCACCACTTTGATCAATGGTGAAATCAATGAGCCTTATTACGCCTAGTATATAGCCTATGATTCTAACAACTCCTTTTGTGAGGCTGGAAGAAATAATAACTGAAAAGGTGCATTTAATTACACATTCCCCAAATAGTAAACATGGTGAAAAGTATATATCATCACTCCATACATCTAATTTCACATACATACATATCTCTAGAGAGCACAAGATAAATGGAATCGAAGAAAAGAAACACACACTTTTGTGCTATTTTTCCCAAGCCATGCAATATATATATATATATGCACCATCGAAACAAAAGGTACACCACTATATATCCATAAATCTAATGTTAGATGCACATATGTATGCATTGTTGGTTTCTATAAAATAGCTTTGAACATATTATTTCATTTATGGTTTCCACGTTGTGCCAATAGTTGTAAACCAATAAAACAATGCACATATAGAGACACAACAAGCAATAAAATAGTGCACATATATGGCCACAATGATATTTAACATACTAAAGTTACAAAAGAAACTAAATAATATATGCTATTTACAAAAATGCATTGTTGAAGTTGTTGTTATGTAGCCTCAGGTTATAGCCAAAGATAGGGAACAACAATCAACAATGCCTTGTAGAAAATAATGTAAACTATATAGTGTTGCATCCATCACCACAAGACAAAAGACTTAAATGAAATAATAATGGTTTAAATAAGGACCTAGAATTTGTTTTTTGAAAGTTCTAGCTTGAGTTGGACAACATACATATTTATGTACACCTATACTTGAAAATGCATGTACGAATATATATATATATATATGTATAACTTTAAATGTAATTATGTCTATCAATAGCTATATATCTAGGTATCTATCGGTGCAGGCACACACAACCTAAATAACAGGAGTATTGTGTGGAATATAGACAACAATTGTCATTGAATATCACATAGGAAATATAATAACAAAACATAAAGTTATATGCAACTCCAATAAAATGGAAGACACATAAATAGCTAGACATAGGCTATTCCCAAATGGATAGGAAACAAAAAGGTGAAGGGCACATAAACACCTCAAATATAAATAAGTCGAGCTATATAGTACAAGTTCCACCAATGCAAGAAAAAAAATTCCACAGCTTTCTCGATGCACATGGAAAAGATCCAATACAATTGTCAGCAGCAAAAAGTAATCAAGTAGAAGACTTACGTGATTGGTGTTTGAGGATTGCCTAGTAGCCTAGGGAGAGCTAGAATCCACCGACATTGTTGGGTCTACTCTTTAAAAAGGTCAGTGTTGCAACGTCAGTGGCTGAAGATCTATTCCAACAACAACACAAGGGTTATAGATTCAATTAAAGTAACAAAGGCTGACAAGATCCATTCCCAATTTTTTTTTTCAATTTTTTTTCTTTCAAATTTTCTGTGGAGATAGTAACAATATGACCGAAAAGAAACAATGTAAAAAAGGCACAATTAGAAAACTCTTTGTAAATAATTTTGAAAATAGTCTTTGTTCTTGCAAAAGAAACAATGTAGAAAATACATTGTCCATGACTACGATCAATGGTTCCATCAATGTTTAATATAACAGTTAAAATACACCTTATCATTCAAAGAACATGCCAACAAAGAAAACATAGGAATTAGTATCTATCAATGTTGTTTGCATCCACCACGATATACATACATATCTCCACACAAGGGAAACATCTTTTCAACCACTGCAGTCAATGGGGGAACCAATGTTCCATAAAACAGTTAAAATATAGATTATCATTCCAACAGTGTCTCAGTATATATCAATATTTTTTGCATCTACTATGGTACACAGGCGTATCTGTAAATAGGAGAAGTGAAGTGAAACATAACACAACAAAGCACAATCCATCACTCTGATCAATTGTGACATCACTCTTCCATATAACATTTAAAATATAGTCTACTATTCCCTACATATAAATATGTGTATATCTGTTGTTTTGCGAGCATGGCCGCCACACAATAAAATAGTTAATCTTATACACTTTTTTCTTGTTTTCGACAAGCCATTGTTGTTCATGGTTCTCTAGACCTGGCTATGTTGGCACATTATCAATAAGGTGTTGGTGGGGGAAATAATTTCTAATCTATACCTTCCATTTTGTTGCTATGGTAGCAACACAATGAAATTGTGAACACTGTACAATTTATGGTGATTTCCATAAAGCATTCTTTATTGCTGCATTGTAGTTTAGGGTGCATCTCTTCATTTTCAACAAGATGTTGTTGACAAGGCTACATTGTTTCAACATTCAACAAGTTGTTTTTTGCAAAATTCTTTATTGTTTGCTAATAAAAATATTGTTTGATTTATGGCTTACATGTATTCCTTTTGCAACCATCACCCCATGCAAAGAACAAAAAAAAAAACCTCCAACCACCTTCACAGAAGTTTAACAATGGCTAATCAAGCTTGCACCTTCATAGGAGCTTGCTAATGTCACATCAACATTTATTTTTATATACCTTCCATGTAGTAGCAAGGGTTGCATAGTAGCTGGCTATTGTGGCATTAGCATTAATTGTTGTATGGTTTTTATCTAGGGGCGATAGTCGTAATAAAACCTACCATTTTAAACCCTAGGGAAGATACCAGAACCCTACAGTTGGGAATTGTTGATTATTGTTCTCTACTTAGGCTATATTGTTCCATTTTTGAAAAGGTGTTGTTGAAAAGGCAATATTATTTAAATTTTTGACAAGGTTCTCTTGAGAAAAGAGTATATTTTTGCATGGGTTTGTTTATTAATTTGTTGTGGGTTTCTCTCTATGGATTTCGTTCTATGGTTATGGTTGCAAAATAATCAAATAATTAAGGTTATATAGTTTATCTTTGGTTCCATTGGGTATTCTTGATTATTGTTCTCTGGCTTAGGGTATATTGTTTGAATTCTCGATAAGGAGCTATTGAGAAAAAAATATATTGTTTGTTAAAAGAAGTATTGTTTCATTTCACCACTACACAGAAACCTTATAACAATTAATACTCATGCCATTTCCCTAGCCTTCTCTATTTTTGTGCCAAAAGATTTTTAAAAATTAAAGAAAAATCAATCCGCCAGCTTTTCCCCGATGTCGGGAAGCTCAAAAATCGGGAAGGCTAATGAAAATTTGGACCAAAGTTCACACAAATAGCCTATTGGGATACCAAAGCTGCAAGCAAAAATAGGTAGCTTTTTTTAAAGGTTTGTTACTGTGATTTTTTTGTGTTTTTGTGGGTTTTTCCATCTGGGCCACTGTTGGAATCAATGTTGTTTTATTTATGGATTGGATGTGGGATGATGGCTGCAATGCAATAAAATAGTTGATGTTGTACATTTAATGTTGTTAATGCAATAAAATATTTAATTTTATACAAGTCATGTTGTCTTGTCTTCTTTTGTTCTGTGTCATATAATTTTCCGTTGTGCAAATATGTATATTTGAAAAATTAGATGCATCCAACACAAATATCTACAACAGCTTGTATAATAACTACAATAATAAACATTGATATCATGATTGAATACATTGGTGGATAATGTATGCATGCCTACCACAAAATATCACATACATCACACACCATTGTGACCAATGGTAAAATCAATTTTCCTTATTGCGCTCACTATAAAGCTCACCATTCTAATACCTTTTTTGAGGCTAAAAGAAATTATAACTAACAAGGTGTATTTAAATTCAGTTTCTCCAAACAATAAACATCGCTTGTAGTCTATATAAATGTTCTCTACATCTAACTTCACATACATACATATTTGCAAATAGAAAAAGAGAAATGAAGCACAACAAAAGCAACACATGCTTTTTGTGTTTCTATATTTTGAAGCAACAGTTTCATACATATGCATCCAACACATGCAGTACATATATATGCAGCTACAAAACAAAAGCTACACTGATATACATATATATATATATATATATATATATATATATCCGAAGATAGATGCACATATATACAGATTGTTGATTGTACTCTACAAAAGACTTATTTTTTTGTTGAAACCAATATTGTTTAATTTATGCTTCACCTTTTGTGGCAATGATTTTTATTAGGTTTGGCGTGCTGTCAATTTTTATGTGTTTTGCAGATTTTTGGCATTTGTTGTAGGCTTTTATTTTTCTTTTCCCATGTCCAGATATGTATGTGAAATTACATGTACACAACATCCATCTATACTCAAAATTACATGCAACGGACATCCATATATACTTGGGACACAAAATACGAACCATAAATAAAACAATATTCATTGTTACAAACTATATAGTGTTTTTTCAACAGAAGCTTATCAAAATTCCAAACAATCAACACCACCTTATCGCAAACCAAACAATATAGCCTACCACAAACCGACACCAACTTATAATGTGTAAGAAAAAAGATAGGCTCTTTAAATGAAACAATATTCATTTCAACAACAACATACAAAATTTTGTATTAAACAACACCTTATCAGAAAGGACCATATACACAGATACATGCCCACACATACATAGAAACCTTAAAAAAATTAATTTTGATGCCATTTTTTTGGCCTTCTCTATCGGTGTGCCATACACTTTTTAGAAAACAATCAGCCACCTTTTCTCGAATGCTGGAAGGATAAAAAATCAGGAAGGTTGGCAAAAATTTGGACCAAAGTTCACACAAAATTGAAAATTGCGTAGACATTCACTTAGTTTTCCAAGGATTTCAAAGGGCATGTGTTAGTTACAACCATCGCCACTACATGGACAACTTACAACAATAAACATTCAAATAGAGAACACCAATTATCAAGATATAACACTATGTAGCAATCCAACCACAAAAGAGCCAAACAACCATACTGATATAAAAAACTCAACATATCTACATATAGATAAACACATAACCTCAAAGATACAGGGAAAAAATGTATATGAAAACATACATAGTCACACCATTAATAGAACCATAATGGCCTGAACAACAACCTAGGAAATTCTTTCTTTCAAGAGAGCCCGACCGGGAAGGAAATATCATTATCAGAGCTAGAGACCAACATTCAACTATACCTCATAGATAACAATGCAAATTCTTTAACATATACTACTAGAATGTGGTTCGCATAGAAAACGATATAGTCAAAGCTAGAGAACAACACTCAACAAAGGCATATAGACATGAACAATAGCAAATAGCAACTGTGCACTATCTAATTTTCAATAGGATGTTATTGGAAAGGCACAATTGTTTCAATTTTTGATAAGGCACTGTTTAGAAAAGACTATATTGTTTGTTAAAACCAATCTTGTTTTGATCATGGTTGGCATTTTGCGGCTATTGTTTTGCATGGGTTTCATGGCTGTGGGTTTTGGTTTCTTTTCTTCTATACATGGCACATCCCGTTGCACCCACAAGGTATACCCACATCTTATATTTTCAATGGCTTTTATTGCACATGTATCCAAGTGCTCCGAAAACCTTTCCCCAAGGCTATCGCCAAGGCCTAGAAACTAGGGTGGATGAAAGATAGCTAGCCTGGCCGTCGAGAATTCTGACCAAAACTCAAAAACATTTTCCACCTTTTTTGACAACCACTAGAAGATGCAATAAAATAGTTAATGTTAGACAATTTATCTTTGATTCCATTAGCCATTGGTGATTATTGTTCTCTAGCTTAGGCTATAATGTTTCATTTTTGATAAGGTGTTGTTGAAAAGGCTATTCTGTTTCAATTTCCAATAGGGCTCTAGTGAAAAGGCTATATTGTTTCAATTTTGGATAGGCTTATGTTGAGGGAAAATAATTTTTTTGGCTGGGTTTGTTACTATGAATCTTTGTGGCTTTCTTTCTATGACTTCCACTTACTGGCTACGTTTGCAATAGAATAAAATTGTTGGAATTTTGTGCTATCATTTTGCGTGGGTTTTGTGTCTATGATTTTGCATCATCTTTCCCTCCTCACTCACAAATATCTTGAACAATCAAGTAAACCTAGAGAACGACACCCAACAATGCCTTATCGGGAATTGTACAAATATTCGCTTTGTTTTCCAAGGATTTAAAAGGGCAGGTGTTACAACCATCATCGCCACACAAAAAGCTTACAATAATTAATGTAGGTTCCATTTTATTGGACCTCTCTATCGACATGCCAAATGCTTTCTATAAACAAATGGACACCTTCTCAGGGACACCGAGAAACTCAAAAACCAAGAAGGTTGTTAAAAATCTTGACCAAAGGTCACATAAATAACCTACCAACTAAAATTACAACAATATAGCCTTTTCACGAGAACCACACACAACAATGGCTTATTGAAAATTGCATAGACATTCGCTATGTTTCCAAAGAAACTATTACTTACAACCATTACCACTACATGAAAACCATTCAACAATCAAAATCTGATAGTGACAAACCCATTGAAAACCTTCATCATACAACATGTATCATAAATGGAAGTATATTGATTTGAATAGTGATTTAGATGAAAAAACCCACAAAAAAAAAATAATTCACAAAACACAGTAATTCATAGTAACAATGGAATAGGAAAAACAAAGAATATTTCCTTCCATCCTTGGTAGCTACACTGATTCAATAAATGGAAAACTGCACCCTAAGTTGCTATAGAGGAATGCTACAACAATTAATGCAGATTCCATTTCATTGGACATCTCTATTGACATGCCAAATGCTTCTTAAAAACAATCTACAACCTTTTCACAGCTGTCGAGAAGCTCAAAAATTGGGAAGACTATGAGAAATTTTGACCAAAGGTTACAAAAATAGCCTATTGGCTAAAATTGCAACAATTTTATTTTGTTACAAAGACAACCACAAAACAGATAACAAATAAATATCTATATTGATATTTACCCAAGGTAAACAAGAACGATCGACAAAAACTGCATGACAACAACAATTTTATTCTATTGAAGACACAACCACAAAATGGATAAGAAGCAAATAGCTATATTGATATCTAAAACTGGAGACATCCATATTTGCATAAACACATCACCTTAAAGCTACATGTACCCAATGAATATATAGACATAAACACTCACACCTTAAATGAAACAACAATGGTTTGAACAATATCAGAGGGAATTCCTTTTTTGAACACAACCTTATCAAAAAGAAAACAATATAGCCATAAACCAATGGATTTTGAAAAATGAGCAGACATTTCCTATATTTTCCAAAGCATTAAAAGGTAGTTGTTACTTACAACCATGGGAAGAGGTGGATATAGAAAAAAAAACCTTTGCGATATTGTTTTATTTGTGGTTCGTGGTTTCTAGCAGGCTATATTGTTTCATTTCCAATGAGATAGTATTGATTCTTTCAAATTTTGATAGGATGTTGTTCAGAAAAAACTCATTTATCATCTGTGTTTTGTGTTTGTGGCTTTGTATGGGTTTGTTACTATGATTTTTTGTGGGTTTCTCTTTATGGCCCCCACTTTATGCCTATTGTTGCAACAAAATAAATTTATTAACATTATGCAATTTTTTGCAGGGTTCGAGAAACAACGCAGCGTGGAAAAAGGGTTCGACCAACATAGAAAATTATTTATTCAATAGGACCTTATCGAAGATGACCACATACACGTATACACACCCACACATACATCTAAACATTCAAATAGCGAACACCAATTTTGCAGATATACTAAAACCGCAAAAGACTAAAATTTACAATAACAAACCCATTCAAAAGAATCACCACAAAAGCCACCAAACAAAAATTTCTCACAACAACAAATCGATTCAAAAACTTCACCAAAAAATATGAACAATAAATGAATCAATATTAGTTTGAACAGCTACCGAGATGAAAAGCTGATAAAAAACACACGATATTAACTATTTTGCAACCATTCATACAAAACTGAAGCCATAAATGAAACAAAATAGCCTAAGCTAGAGAGTTGCAACAATCGCCACAAAATGAAAGTCATAAATTAAAAAATATCGGTATCAGTAGTCACCCAGATGGGAAAACCCGCATTACACAAAAAATCCCACTAAAAACACCCATGCAAAACCATCCCTGCAAAACTTGAACCATAAGTCAAACAATTTTCTTTTCAACAAACTATACAGTCTTTTTTCAATAGAACTTGATGGAAAAAGAAACAATATAGACTAAGCTAGAGAAAAACAATCAACACTACCTTCCACCCTTTGTGACTACATGGAAACCATAAATGAAACAATATAACATAAACTATAGAACACAATCAACAATGCCCTTTGCAAAATAACATAATCCATTTTCCAAATACTCGACAAATGGTTTATTCAGTATGCACCTCTTCCCGCACCTCTTCATGCTTGCTTCAAATACACCTCTTCCAACTTTCTTTCTCTCTGCTCCCTTCTTTCCCCAAGACCTGCAAATATTTGACAAAGAATTATCATGACACTTTTGCACTGCTTTTGCAACCATCGCCCCATGCAAAAAACATAGAATAACCTCCAACCACCTTCATAGAAACTCTACAATCGATGGTCTCACTTGCACCTTCACAAAAGCTTGCCCTCCTCACTCACATCTATCTTCAAGAAAAAGGTAAACCAAGAGAACGACACCCAAGAATGCCTTATCAAGAATTGCACAGACATTCGCTTTGTTTCCCAATGATTTTAATGGGAAGGTGTTACTTACAACCATCACCACTACACTGAAACCTTACAACAATTAATGTTGATGTTATTTCACTGGCCTTCTCTATCGGCATGCCATACACTTTTTAAAAAAAAATCCACCACCTTTTCCCCAACATCAAAAAGCCCAAAAATGAAGAAGGCTCACAAAAATTATGACCAAAGTTAACACAAAATTAAAAATTATGTAAATATTCACTTAGTTTTCCAAGGATTTTAAATGACAGGTGTTGCTTATAACCATCGCCACTACATAGAAACCTTACAACAATTAATGCTTATGTCATTTCGCTAGCCTTCTCTATCGTCGTGCCAAAAGCCTTAAATTTTATTTTTTTAAATCAATCCGCCACCTTTTCCCTGATGCTGGAAAGGTCAAAAATCAGGGAGGCTGACAAAAATTCTGACCAAAGTTCACACAAATAGCCTATCGGCTAATTAAGACATGAATATTATCATTGTTAGGTTTTGGATACTCCCTAGGCATGTAACTTCATAAGGCATTCTCGTGCTCCTCTACTTTCTTTTCTTCGATAAAACTAATATTTATATCTACCAAAAACCTTCTTGTACATAAATGTCACAAAATCAACAACCTTCAATTTTTATCAACCTAGGATACTTAAACATTATATAATTCATCTTTACCTTCAATTTCATTGGTAATTTTTATTATTAATTAAATACCAAGTATAAGTCACCTAATATATTCTCTTAACCCCATAATCAATCCATTCCTTAGGTTTTTTGGCCCATGAAATTATTACCAAAATCTAATTGGTATATCCTTCAATCACGAATCTAAGTAATATAATTATCTTACTTTTCATTCATAAAAATGTTATCTTGGATCTAAACCTTTCTACTTTTTCATTCTGAAGATTTATCCTTATCATTGTCATCAAGTAATCAAATAACTCGTATTTTCATTGGCTTGAAACACATGGCCTATTTCTGCCTCTTAGAATGACATGCTCATGTACTAGTAATAATCACCAATCAAATATATTTTGAAGTTGTATACTCCCCTTTCTACATGGTTGATCCATTTCATATTTATAACTACCTATAATTTATAAAATAAGTGTTAAGATCATACTTATAAATAACAATTTATGAGACTCCAAAAATTTAGGTAAATGAACTATTTATCTAAAAAATATTAGCTTAGGTCCAACACCTCAAAATATTATTCCAAGCTGAAATACAACTTATCATTGCCTTAAGATCATTATCATGAACACTCATCATCCTACATATATGGTATTGATAGTATAACTTGTGAAATAAGCATTTCATTTAATCCTTATACATTACAGTTTTAGAATAAAAACCTTAATCTTCTTTAATCAAAAAGTTCTCGATTCAAGATACATACATGATTTAGGGTTGTGTATTTTCTTATAATAATACATGAATTCAATATCATAATTATATCTAAATTTTATTATTTTTATAAATCAAAATCAATACAATCCATATTATTTAGGCCCATAATTTACAAAGCCTTTGGATTTTAATACCATCACTAGTCTAGGATTAAATCGAGAAATAAAAAGGTAATATAAGAAATCTCCCCAATACTATTTAAAAATAGAAATTAATGGGTATGTGCAAGATCATGATGGGCCAAAAAGTGGCGATATGTAAGTGATATGATGGCCCATGTGGCCGTTGATTTTTTTTTAACCCAAAATTGATGAAACAAAAAGGGTTTTTAAATGAGATTCTCAAATTTCCACCAACATAAATTATGCTTTACTTTGAATTTAATAAATAATTATTATTCATTTTCTATTTTAATTACGACTAAAGTCCTGATTGATAGGTTTATTGAAAAACATCTATAGCTTTCAAACGGTATCACATTTTTTGAATCTGAAAAATGTGTCACATTCTATGCTTCGCATACTATAGGATTAAAAAAATAAATTGAATTTCAGGAAGTTTTGACCAAGTTAAGGTGGTTAGACATATGAGTTTTTATATTTTTTAAAAGTTGTAATAAAAAATTCATAATTAATTATTTTCTTGGAAAAAATATTCCAAAAAATATGTATCACATTGGGACATGAGTCATCTACTTATATCTAAAATATTATAATTTTTTTAATGATTTTATTGTGGTTAGGGTGGTCAGACAAACACCTACTTCTTATTTTTCCCTGAAATTGAAGTACTACTGCATTGAAATTTCAAATTTTCACCAAATAGAATTTTTTTTTTTAAAATAAACCTACTATTTTAGAAACTACATTCAAATTTCTATAGATTCTATTCTTACATATTTTTGAAATAATATAGATAACTTATTCAATTTTTTGCGTCAAATTGCCTAACTCTGATTTTTTTGAATTTTATCGCCACTTAAGGGCCTATTTCTTCCATGATGAACATGCACATACCCTAATAAGAGTGTTAGGAATAGTATGTTGTTCACATGCATTACTGAGAGGGATTTTCTTATTCTTGTAAAAGTTTATATGATATGGATTTTCATTCACTTAATACCAAAATTAAATCTAGTTGAGTACACCAATCTATATACACATATTTTTGGATGCTTAAGAGAGGTTGATGATATAATTTAATGAAATACATCATGTTAAGTGACAAGGTTTTGATAAGTGGGAAATCATTTGATGCAATATTTGTTATTATTGGTGGAAACATTTGATTTACCTTTCATATGTCTTATTATTTGTCTCCTTTCTTATCTCCTCTATAGGATATAATTAAAATTATCTCATATGAGCTAGATAAATTTTAGGAGGACTTTTTAGTTGAAGCCCCACTATTTTATAGATTCTAGCTTGAGGTAAGTTATATTTATTTTATTATCAAACCTCTAATAGTTAGTTTAAATGTGTACTATTTATTTTCTTTTTGTTGTTTTTTATGTGTGTTTAATCTAGTAATATAAACACTTGTTTTATATGTTTATTGGTTTCATTTACAATTATCATTCCCTTCTATATTCATTTTTTATTTAGGTAGTATCAGTCTATGTGTTTAGGATGTGCTTATTTCCTATGAGTAATTTTGTATTTTATTCATGTCAATAATAATGTAGATATTGTTTCTTTTATTTCATTAATGTTGATGTGTTTATCCATCTAATGGACTATTAAAACATGTGATATAATTTTCATTAAAAAAAATTCTTAATCTTGACATATCAACCCTATAGATTAGGATTTTATTTATTATTATTCTCCCTTTTCTTTCTTCTCTTATAGGTTATTATTGATATTGGAATGAATATAATATGAGGATCAGACTAATCAATCCCAAATTTTATCTTATATCTTGACCCAAATCATTCACAATACTTCCAATTGATGTACTCTATGCATTACACTAGTGTATGGTACACTTATCTTATGGATTAATTTTTTGTAATATAAAATCACCAATAGGTGTTACATCACTTCTTTAACCCACTAGAGAAACATCTAAACATACGTTCACATGGTTATGACATCTTATTCTCTTCTACCCTAGCTTGAATTTTATTAATACAAACCAAGGACCTTCTCATTATCTTGAAGCAAGTAGCACTATACTTATAAGAATAACCATACTTATAAGCATGTCTAAAAGTGAAGCCAAGTAGACTTGGAAGGCCATACTAGCAGATGACTAGAACACATCAATCAAACCAATCTACATGAAATTAGATAGTCATTTCTATGACCAATACATACACCAGTGCTATCAACATCTTGAGGCAAGTTTCACTATGCTTCTAAATATAATGTCTCATATAAAAAATGTGTGAAAGACAAGGAAAGGTGTTTTGCAAGATCATATTGATAGAGGAATGGATGATATCACTTGGAATAATCTACACCATTAAATCAATTCAAGCACTAGGAGATTTTCTAATCCATTTCACAGTATCTAAGATCCTAAAACAAATTTATCTCCTATTTCTAAGCTAAAATATGTATCTTGATCCCACATTTTTATCCTTCTTTACCAAATTTTGGACCAATCAATTATAAATTCTAACATTTATAGGGAAAAAATAAATAATCATATTAATCTTTCTTCAATTACTCTTGTTTGAATATTTTTTTTTATCAAAATATGATTCATTATTTATTAACTTTGACCATTTACATAGATATAGAACATTTTAGTTTATCTCTAGTATTTTTTTGTTGCCTAGGTGCTACCCATTTTTATTTTTATTGTAAATTGTGTCAATCCTACTCACATTTCAGTAAAAATGGTTTAATAATACAATTTAAAAATAAATAAAAATATTAAAAATATGAAATATATCTATATCAAACCATTTTTATAAATGAAATGAAAATGAACTACATATTCATTGTATCAATATCATAAAAAAATTATTTATTTTCATACAATAATGGCACTAAGTTTTAAATTAATAATAATAAAATAAATCTAAATTCATTAAATTGATATTTATATTTTTGCATTTCTTTATAAAAGTATTTTATGGTTCAAATATATTTTCTTAACATGTTTATTATGTCAAGAGGCATAACTACAATGATGGCAAGGGGTATAATGTAATGATGTGAATGTGTTAAAAAATTTAATTATATATAATTAATTAAAAAAAAACCAATATTATTTATTTACAATTACAATATAATAAATAAAACAATTTTAATGAATTAACTATTTACTTTGTGGATAAAATATCAAATAACTATCATTTTTGTAAATAAAATAATAAATTATAATTTAAAATTAATTATATAATTGAATATTTTTAAAAAATTTATTTAATTTATTTAATTATAAAACTAATTATATATTATTCATGTATATATGTATTAAAATGAAATAGTAGATAAATTTTTTTATGAATAGTGTCTATATTATCATTTAAAAAATAATGTTATACCTATTCACAAAGAAAAAGGTGGATGGAAAATGTCACACCCCTAAAGTCCATATAAGACTTAAGCTTAGAGCAAGTGAACATAAAACATAAACAAAGCCACTAGGAAACTAAAACAATATTAAAAAGTATGGGATATTGGTCATTCGTTTACCTCGTACATTAATGAGGTCCAAGGTAACCATGGGAGGGTCCCATCAATCATTATTATCATTTTTTTCTTTTTCTTTTTTCACAAATAAAATGATAAGTTGTAAATAAATATATAATATTTATTATAATTTTCAAAAAATAAAGAAACATCCAAAGATAACATAAATAAATATAGAGTAAACTAGCTTATATATTTTAAATATATTTATATAAAAGATACTGAAAAATATAGAAGTTATTTAAAAGAAATAAATAGATAAATAAATCTTAATTAAATAGAAATTAGATATTCTAGATATCTTTGAAATAATCATATTTAAAATATGTATACTAATAACAAAACATCTAAAATTTTGAATATAATAAATCTATTTATGCCCCCACAAAATTATACCTAATCCCATGTCAACAATAAACAACAAATATTTTAGCACATAATTTGATAGTCTTTATGCATAGACAATGCAAACAAACACACTAATTATATTTTATACATAAAATTATACTGCCCATAATTATTGATTCTATCAATGATAGTTACATACAATGAAACAAATCAAACCAACCGAAGAGCTATTGTATTCTAAGCTTACATATTTGTCCAGTAGTCGGTAGAATCTTCCGAATTCATGAAATATGTTGACATTTTGGTTTCGTTTATTTCCATGGAGTTCTCTGAGAATTCTTTAAAATCGAAGAAGAGCTCTTTCGGAACCGATGCTTCAGAATTGCTGGTGTTCACCATAGGAGATAAAGAAACCTGTGCTTCTGCTTCATCACTTTCATTGTATTCACTTGCTACACCACTGAAAAGTGTCTCTGAATTATTTTCTGTCCACATAAACTTGTTGTTACCGCTTTGATTAAGCATCTCAGAAATAACATTTGTTGAGCATGGCAGGCTTTGATCATCTTGAAAAAAAAAAATCGTCTGAACACTGAGCATTAAATGGTAGTTGTTGTTGAGGCAAAGAATTTAAGGCCACAGAAGATGGTTGGACAGGCCACTGAGGCAAATTAAGAATTCCATGGACAACAAGGCTCATAAAATGTCTGCCAATTCTTGCTTCCATCTCCAAAGATGCAAAGTAAGAAGATAATGGACGAGCAAAAAACATGTTTGTCATTGTGTCTTTTAGTTTTTTCTTCATGCGGGTATTCCAGAAAATCACTTGGTATAAAATTATTGTAAGACTTACAAATGATTGATTTTAGTATGCAATTAATTAACTTGTGTTTGAGGGCATTGTATTTAATGAAAATTTCTAAATTCTAAATTTTTATCCATTTAGCAAGAGGCTCCACTTCTAATTTATAATATTGCATAGAGAGTAGCATAGATAACCAACATTGCATCATAATATTATATTAACATCTTTAGTTTCATTTCATGTTTTCTTGTTGTCTTCAATCATCTTCATCAAACCTTCGAGTTACTACAAGAATTTAATCAAAGAAGAACTTTCATAACTAAAAAAATCTTTAACAATGTCAATCAACACCACCCATTTTCAAATGACATTTACACATATCAAAGATGAATAGATTATAGAAATTGATTTATGCGAAGATCATATTTATATGAAGAGTTTAGATCTATAATAAGAGATTTAATTTCTAGGACAAAAGATTATTTTGTAAATAGAGAAGGAAACAAAACCATTAGACATGCAATTCACCATTGTATAAACATTCATCTAACATCTCCGAAATTATAAAATAATAATAAAAGTCCTACTAAATTAGCAAACTAATTCCCTTATTATCTAAACACTTATTTTTCTTTTCTAATTTCTAATATTGAATATTTAAAAATAATTCTAGTGGGATCCATCTAAGACCACCCATCCTAGAATTGAAAAATCACTAGGATCATTTTCTAAGGAGATTAAGGATTTCATATATATTTTTATTATTTATATTCTATAGCTAAAAATATTGGTAGTTTTGATTCATTTAAACTTCATTTCCAACCAATTTTGGTGTTATATTATTTTGTAAAAATATTTCATAGCACATGCAATTAGTAAATTTTTAATATTCATGTTATTTTTTAATTTACTATTGTATATCATATTTTTTATTTCTTTAAGGTGAAATCTTCCATCTAATAATTTTTTTTATTGATTCCTGTGATCAATAGTATGAATTTTATTCCATCTAATAACATTGGGGAACAAATGCATATTTTTTTATTACATTGGCATTGGGTTATACAATATATTTTTAATACATTAATTATTATATCATTTTTTATTCACCCAAATGAATTTATTAAACTTTACTATCATTTATTATAATGGTTTATTTTTTAATTGCCAAAATCTATATTATAGTATGTGTCCAATTTAATTTTTTATATAACATGTGATCCTATCAATCTATTTTTTTATAATTATTTTCATAATATAAATGTACATCTCATATAAACATATATAGTCTTTTCATAAATAAAAAATTAATTTATATACAAAAAGAAGAATTTAATTCTCAAATTATGATAAATCCTTGTTCAAAACATATATTTTAACAAATACTATAGGTTTTTTTATCAATAAGGACATATATAGAAAATATTATTTTAATATTTATAATAGATCAAGTTTCTTCGACACCATTTCTATAATAACGTCCAATTTGACCAAAGACATGGATTAAAAATCTATGATATTAAGTATGTTTTTTTAAAGAATCAAGACCTTTATCTTCTATTTTAAAGAGACTAGAAATTGGTAGAAAGGATAGTCATTTTATTCATTTTACATTAACCAATATTTAAACAATTCAACATAACTTAACATTCATTTATGATTTGTTTTGGATATTTTTAAAGAGATTAGTGAAATTGTATAGAAATACAACCCAAAGGTTAATGTAGGGAACTTTTCATAGAAAATTCCTTAGAGATGAATTTATAAGAAGCTTATTCTATATGACATCACATTTGATACATACAATTATTACCTATTTAACATACAATAAAATTTCATAATAATGGATATAAATCAATCTAAAAAAATAGCATCTTTAGATTAATATCAAATGTTCTATTGACATAGTTAAATGCTTAGGTGTCTTCGGAATTATCCATATACAATATTATAGGTGCCTTAATAATTGATCCATATAAAATGTTTCAAAACACTATCAATATTAAGGTAGGAATCTTTCAAGAAGGAGATGAATGAACTAATAATAAAAATTGGTGTTAAAAATGATTGTAGATCACATCTAAAAATATACATGCAAAGAATGTTAGTTATTGAGTATGTTATTTTCTTATGTTACCTCGAGATTATATAATTTAAAAACATGTAAAGGGAATATATTTGAACATATTAATAGAGATATCATTTATAAAATTAGGTGTGGTGCCATTGAATATTAGAAAAAAAAGTTAGAGAGAGGTATTAAACAAACTACTGATTTAGTTTCTAAATATTCTTCCTACAGGTGATGCAATAAATAATCATCACTAATGATTACTTGTAAGAAGATTTGGAGTGAAGAAGCACATTTGAATAATCTCTCAAAAATGTATTTAGTAATGAAACAATGAAAACCTTTAGAAGTAGCTAGATAAATGGAAGGCATATGAGTATTTAACATTATTTGAAGGGATTGAAAACTTCAAATAGTTTAGATTGGCAATCACTAGTATCTATATATGTAGAGGGTTCAATGAATAGCATTTGAAAAACAAAATAGAACCAATTTCATAGTATGAGTTATAGCATGAATAAAAGTCCACTAAATATTATGTAATGATTTTTCAAATTCAAATTTTATGCACAAGTCCTTCCATAATTAGGTGTGAGCCAATTTCATACTTTGAGATTCTAAAATAAAGTTACTTTTAAGATTAGAAAATTATGGATAGACTTATTTTTTAGAATAATTATGAACATGAAGCAAGTGTAACAAATCTTACCCTCTTAGAATGTACCAAAATAATATAATTAGAACTAGGTATAACAGTCCATTAAATCATCTTGTAAATAAGATTTTAATTAGACGTTGAAGTTGATATGGACAAATCTATTCATTGAGAAGGAACTAGAAACATAAGAAAATGAAATTGGAAATCATCATTCTAAATTCTAGAACCTTTTCCAACCTATTTCTAGCTTGTGGAAAAATGAGATCCCTAGGATTAGGCATTGACATCCATCAAAGCCTAATGGAGATGGTTTTTTATCCGAATGTTGTAGTTGTAAATAAAATCACAAATCTATATTTATAATATGAAAGAATGCACAAGGCACATGAAAACTCTTACAATATGTATCAAAGAGATGTGGTCCAATTGATTATAATGATTATAAGATATCCATAAAATATACCTTTTTAAATGCTTTATAAAATTTTAACTAAATAAAATTAAATAGTTATCTTTATTTTTACCTTCTCCTAGCCGATGCCCAACTAGGAGCTTTAGAGCATGCTATAGAAATCCATTGATGCATAATGAAAATGATTATTTTCTCAAAATTTGAAATTTGAGATGACCTAGTTAATATACATCAAAAAGTTTTTATAGTAGATAAGGAAGATGAGATGTTTGGCATAACTCCTATAAAATGTGTTTGGATGGAGTGCATGCTTACAAGATAAGAAAATGATGGTGTTATTGTTGGTATATTTTTTATTTTCAATTTTTTTTCTTTCTAAGTATGAGTTTTTGGTATGATTTGTTAGGTATCCCCAATATGAAGTCTTTTGTTAATTTACATGTGCTCTGTCATCAAAAGACCACATTTTTTTATTATTCTTCTTTCCAATACGATTTATATTAATTTGAGTAGAACCTACTTTATAGTTTACAAGTAACAATATATATGTCTATGTGTGTGTGTGTGTATACATATGTATATGTATATGTGTAAATGTATATATACATATATACACATATACATATATACATATATGTATACGTATATATATATATATATATATATATATACATATTTATATATATGTATATGTGTATACATAAATACATATATACATACATATATCATTTTTTAAGGCTAGAGAATCTATATTAAAACTACCTTAAATGTATTAAGAGTGTAATCTATTAAGAAACATTTATAAAAAACATTGAACTTAAAATCTTCATTGATAATTTTCCAAAAAAGTTCATATAATTTAATAATTAAAATTATAATAATAAATCTCAGTGCTATTTGCTCAAAAGATTCACAATCTTCATCATATGTTTGGAATGCAATTCCATTTAATGAAAAAGAAGTTCATTGAATTCCATTATCATGACTCATCCTTGTTTCTACCCTCATTCAAATGTAAATCATTGAACTTTAGGATTATTCTAATTATAAAATATTTCTTAATTACTTCATATGATGTGAGATTATAATATTTCTTATTATTGTATCATTCATAACTAATCATTTTTTAAGCATCATATTCATAATAATTTTAAATTAATAATAAATAATTTAATAGACAACTTGTTCATTAAACTAGATCTTAGATATTTGTTTTAATTATATCATTAAAATATAAAATATTTTTTATATTTATAAAATTATAATGAAATTATATAAATATATTATTTTTTTAATATAAATAAAACTGAATATAATAATCATTTATTTTTAAGTTGTTCTACTCTTAATAAAAAAAAATTATAGTGTACTGATTTGTTTTTAATTTCTAGTTTAAAATCTGGAGAAACAATAATGAAGTATTCCATTTGAACATTTTTATGAAATGATAACTAACCTGCATGCTTTGGAAGATTATGCCATTTACCATGGCCGTGCTTGTGAATGTATTCGATCAGTTTCTCATCTTCTTCTGCAGTCCACGGCCCCTTCTTCACTTCCTTCTCCTCGCAACAAAGGCTTCGTACCATACCTCCTCCTTCCTATTCTTCATAGTTGGCGGCAGCTTTTGGTGAATTCTCCTGCGCAGTAAATAGACCCCTATGCGTGATTTTGTGTAGGCTCCAATTTTGACGTCAGCAGAGTGGTAGCCTAAGTCAATTTCGAATCTTCATGAAAGAGACGTGGGTGCCTGATTGAGATCAAACGCTGGATCCAATAGGGCGCGATTGCATTAGAGATTTCAAGCACATAAATCCGCATATAGAAGTGAGGCGTGGCCTGCATATGCAAGGTCGCGGCCTCTTTATGCTGCTCGATGGACTTCCAACTCGCCTCAAAGTTTGAAGACCCCCAAATTTCAAATGCCAAATCTTTTCTACTACTCCCAACAATTTCCCGTGGAGCTTCACACAATATGCGTGGCATGTTTAAGAAAGGTGCGTCTAAATCAAGGTCGGGCCTGCAGTCATCAGCGCATTATGATCTGCAGCCATCACTTGGAGTGGCTATTTCACATCTCTCCTCCTTTAAAGCTGCCAGAGTACCTCCCACGTGGTGTTCAAAATTGCAGTTTGCCTCATCTTCAGGCATCATCTTAAGGCATATAATTTTCCTTCTTTGAGGGTTCCATTTGTATTTTTGCAGGCAGATTTCTGTGAAGATTTTTGCAAATGGAGGTAGATGTATGCATGTTTCTTTGTATCTAGTATAGGTGTTGTTCATTTTGCTTTCTGAATAAACAAATTTAGAAATTAAGAGCTGCTAATTAACTATCAAGTTCCCCACTACTTCTCCAATCGGCAATCAGAAGTGCTTTTCTATTCTAAATTTCTGTCTACATGAGCTTCCAGAGTCGCATCCTCATGTGCTTCCAGATTTCTTTCTAGCAAGTTCCTGACTACATGAGCTTCTAGAGTTGCATCCTCATGTGCTTCCAGAGTTTCTTTCTAGCAGGACAATATTGAGCATTGGATAAATAATGGCATCATCCCTAATGAAGGGCATCTTTGCAGTTCTTCAACAGTTCCAGCTTTCTTCTTTAGTTTGGATAAATTGTTGATAGCCACATCATCGATGTTGGCCCACCATCTTCATCACCTTTTCAGCTTGTTCTCTATCCGTCTTCATAAGATCTTGGATCGACATCATCACTTTCGGCATGTGGACACGTGAGTAGTTTTCAGAGGCACACATCATCATTCTTTTCCTTCATCAGTTTTTGCTTCTCCTTAGTTTTCATTCAAGGGGGGTGTTGGAGTAAATGAATCATCAGTAATTTACTCTAGTTCTTAATGCAAACTTAGGAAAAAGTCTTCAAGTTCTAATCTCAAGTGTTATTGCATTAATCATGCATTTCAATTAGTTAAGTGACTTAACTGATTCATGCATTTTGTTATCTCACTTTTATCTCAATCAGAACTCCATCTCATGTTGAGTTGAACTCCACCAATTAGGGATCTGATGTTGAGTTCATTTGTGTCTACATAAGGATATTCAATCCTTCATTATATTCATTCAATAATCATTATTGTTTCACATCTTTTGTTGTACGATTTCGCATTCATTTGCGATAGGTTTCTCTTCAGAATATCATCAGGGCTTGTGGAATCTCAATCTCAGATTCTTTCAAAAAATATATGACATTAAGTAATTTTTTTAAAAAAGAATCAAGATCTTTATCTTTTGTTTTAAAGAGACTAGAAATTGGTAGAAAGGATGGTCATTTTTATATATTTTACACTAACTAATATTTAAACAATTTAACATAACTTAACATTAATTTATAATTTCTTTTAGATAATTTTCAAGAGACTAGAGAAATTATATAGAAATACAACCCAAAGATTAAATTTGGGAACTTTTCATAGAAAATTCCTTAGAGATGAATTTATAAGAAGTTTATTCTATATGACATCACAATTGATACTTACAATTGTACCCGTTTACGATACAATAAAATTTCATAATAATGGATATAAATCAATCTTAAAAAATTAATATATTTAGATTAATATCAAATATTCTATCTGACATAGTTAAATGATTAGATGTCTTAAAAATTATCCATATAAAATGTTTCAAAACATTATCAATATTAAGATAAGAATCTTTCAAGAAGGAGATGAATTTAATAATAATAAAAATTTGTGTTAAAAATGATTGTAAAACACTTCTAAAATCATCCATGCAAAGAATCTTAGTTATTGAGTATGTTATTTTCTTATATTCCCTCGAGATTATATAATTTAAGAACATTTGAAGGGAGTATATTTGAAATTTTTTATAGATATCATTTATAAAATTAGGTGTGGTGCTATTGATTATTAGAAAATGAAGTTAGAGATCAGGTATTTAGAAATCTATAGATTTAGTTTCTAAATATTCTTCCTTCAAATGACACAATAAATAATCATCACTAATGATTATTTCTAAAAAAATTTAGAGTAAAGAAGCACACTTAATTTACTTAGTAATGAAACAATGAAAACCTTTAGAAGTACCTAGATAAATAGAAGGCATATGAGGATTTAACATTATTTGAAGGGATAAAAAATTTCAAATAGTTTAGATTGGCAATCACTAGTATCTATATATGTAGAGGGTTCAATGAAAAATATAGAACCAATCTCATGGTATGAATTATAGCATGAAATAAAGTTCATTCAATTTTATGTAGTAATTTTTCAAATTGAAATTTTATGCACAAGTTCTTCCATAATTAGGTGTGAGCTAATTTCATACATTACGAGTCTAAAATAAAGTTAATTTTAAGATTAGAAAATTATGGATAGACTTATTTTTCAGACAAATATGAACATGAACCAAGTGTAACAATCCTTACCCTCTAAGAATGTACCAAAATAAAATAATTAGAACTAGGTATAACAATCCATCAAAGTATCACGTAAATAATAATTTATTTAGACATAGAAGTTGAAATGAAAAAATGGATTCATTGAGAAGTAGCAATAAACATAAGAAAATACAATTGGAAATCATCAATCTAAACTCTAGAACCTTTTCCAACCTATTTCTAGCTTCTGGAAAAATGAGAGTTTTAGGATTAGGAATTGACATCCATCAAAGCCTAATGCAAATGGTTTTTATCCAAATTTTGTATTTGTAAATAGAATCAAAAATCTATATTTTAAATATGGAAGAACATGCAAGGAACATCAATTTTTTTACAATATGTATCAAAGAGATGTGGTCCAATTGATTACAATGGTTATAAGATATCCATAAAATATACCTATTTAAAGGATTTAGAAAATGTTAAGTAAATAAAATTAGATAGTTATCTTTATTTTGGCTTTCTCCTAGCTGATGCCCAACTAGGAGCTTTAGAACATGCTATAGAAATCCATTGATGCATAATGAAAATGATTATTTTCTCAAATTTTAAAGTTGTAAATGACCTAGTTAATATACATCAAAAAGATTTTATTTTATAGTAGATAGGGAACATGAAATGTTTGACATAATTCCTATCAAATATGTTTGGATGGAATGCATGCTTACAAGATAAGAAAAGGATGGTGTATTGATGGTATATTTTTTATTTTCAATTTTTGTTCTCTCTATGTATGATTTTTTTGTATGATTTGTTAGGTAATCCCAATATGAATATTTTTGTTAATTTATATGTACCTTCATCCAAAGATCATAATTTTTTATTATTATTCTTTCCAAATTTATGTATATTAATTGGAATACACCTTACTTTATAATTTACTAGTAACAATATATGTATGTATGTAAATGTATACATTTGTATATATGCATATATACATTATATATGTATACATATGTATACATATATATACATATATATACATACATACATATATATATGTATATATATATATATATAATGTATATATGTATACATATATATACAAATATGTATATATACATATGCACATATACATATATCCTTTTTTAAGACTAGACAATTTAAATTAAAACTAGAGTGTTATCTATTAGAAAACATTTATAAGAAACATTGAACTTCAAATCTTGATTGATAGTTTTCCAAAAAAGCTCATATAATTTAAGAATGAAAAATATAATAAAAAATCTGATTGCTATTTTCTCGAACGATTCACAATCTTCATCATATGTTTGGCATGCAATTCTATTTAATGAAAAAGAAGTTCATTGAATTCCATTATCATGACACATCCTTATTTCTACCCTCATTCAAATGTAATTCATTGGACTTTATAATTATTCTAACTAATTATACTAGATTTCTTAATTACTTCATATGATGTGTGATTATAAAATTTCTTATTGTTGTATCATTCATAAGTAATCATTTCTATAACCATCATTTTCATAATCATTTTAAATTAATAATATATAATTTTATGGACAACTTGATCATTAAATTATATCGTAGATATATGTTTTAAATATATCACTAAAATATAAAATATATTTTTTATATTTAATAAAATTATAAATAAATTATATAAATATATATATTTTTAATATAAATAAAGTTTAATATGATAATCATTTATTTTTGAGTTGTTCTACTCTTAGTAAAAAATAAAATTGAAGTACTGATTTGTTTTTAATTTCTAGTTTAGAATCTGGGGAAATAATAATGAAGTATTCCTTTTGAACACTTTTATGAAATGATAACTAACCTGCATGCTTTGGAAGCTTATGCCATTTACCATGGCCGTGCTTGTGAATGTATTCGATCAGTTTCTCATCCTCTTATGCTTGTGAATGCATTCGATCAGTTTCTCTAATATAAATTTCCTTCAAAGCCATGAACAAACAATAAATCTAGCTGAAATTCATATAATTTGTATTTATAAATAACTACATACAATCTGCTGGGTTTACTGCAATTATTGTCTAATTCATTAATTTAAAAGCAATAAAATACCTCGAAAATAACAAAAAAATACAAATTATTTAAACTTTATAGTCGTATGACATTTCCAATACTCTTAACGTGATTGTAATGTCTCCCAAGCCGTACAATAGAACTGCACATGCATATATTTTACTACTAATTTATTGTTCTCAAGTTTCCGTGAACGATTGAGAAATGAACTGGTTGTAATTTCCCATATGAAAATCTAAGAAGTTTAGAATTAAAAAATTGCCTAAAACTAATTTCCAAATAAAAAACTTGATTTAAATAAATGTAAACCCAGAACTAATAAACAAAATCAGATTTAATTCAATAAGCAAGTCACAAAGTTTTAGATTTATTGCGATATAGTTGGCTTAAATGGAGGTTGTAAAGTCCACACCTTATTCCCAAGAAGAAATTCTGGAATCTGGGCAGCTCGGCTTTATCTCCACCCAAATGATAGAATCATGCTATCCACTTATATACTGAGAAGTGATTCGGATGTATTTTTGGATATTATTTCTTTTATATTGCCTTGTATGGTAGCTGGTTAGGTGTGCTTTACTAGGTAGTTGACATTTTCTTAAAAAAACCTTAAAGATATCATGAAACGACATCAATCTTCTATAAAATTAAATAGAACTATTGTAAATAAAAGCCCAAGGCAGCATTCAAGTAATGACGAAACGTCTTTGTCTGCAGACAAAATTCTCTCCCACCGAGAAGTTTCCGGGAAAGAAGTAGAATTCATCTCCAACCATTTCACGTGAAATCCCACGATGATTACGCCGTATTTGGCGAGCAGTGCGCACAGGAAACTCTCCATGAATACGTTGTTAATCTGTTTTCGTTACTAATTTACCCACATATTTTTTCTAAATTTACCCATCTTGATCTTCTGTGACATCTATTTTATAACAAGTTTCGTACAATTCTAGGAAATTTCTATAAATGTTTGTTTAATAATTTTAGAAATTGATGCATAAAGATATTGCTCCTTCTTCTACGTAAGATGATTGTGTAATATAGTTATTTAATTATCAACTTGCATGATTTTCCTCACGTATAGGGTTGGTCATTTCTGAAACATTCTTTCTTCTTTTTTTTTTGGAGGGGTGGGCCAACTTTATCAATCTAAATCTTTGAAGATATCTATTAATATTTTTTTAAACAAATATAAATTTGAGGATACTTAAAAATAATGACTTAAAGTATGTTATTGTTTTGAATTGATGGGAATTTGGGGTCTCATAAGGTTTATAACTAGCAGTCTAGCATATATATATATTAAATATTAAGATATATAAAATACGTCGAGAGTTATCATTATCGAAGCGTCTATTGTACTGAGAAAAAACGATTAAAATAGGCACCTCAAAAGGATAACTCTCGACATATTTTATATATATTAATACTTAATAGATGTATGCAAGTAGTAGTTGCGACCCAACATGTAAGAGATTAATATTATAATATAATATTATAATAATATTAATTATTATAAAATGTAATAATAGATATAATATTATATAATATAATAATTAACTATTATTAATTAAAATAATAATATTATAATATTTAATAAATTATTATTAAATTCGTAAATATTATAAGGTAATTATTTAATGTTGATGTAATATTATATTAATATTGTTTAGATTATGATTAAGTTAAGGATTAGGGTTAATGGAAGTGAAGGGTTATGATTAGCATTAGTTTTAGAATTAGATTTAGGGCCATTTTTAGAGATATAATTAAGCTTAGGGTTTGGATTACCATTGGATATACAAATAAGATTAAAGTTAATATACAGATATTAAAGTTTGGTCTCCTAATATACTACGTGATCGCGTCATCCCAACAAAATTTTATCCCTTTGCATCCGCCTCATCTGTCCTATAGTGTCTGACTAAAATAGCTCTATCAGATAGGGTCTCCATACAATATCCTCCTCACTCAGCCTATCAAATCTAACCCTCTAAAATAATACATCACCGTCTTGACATGCATGTCTTAGGGGATAACTAAAGGCCCGTGGATATCCCACCACTATATGGCAATCAAAAATTCTCTCAGCCTAGTACAAGTAATGTGCTCTAGGATCCAAGTCTATAGTAATGCACAGTGTAGCATGTTGTTCACCTCTCCATAATTAAATCGACCCAAGTCATAGTATAGATGTGCCAGTATGCTCCAACCCCAAGCAAACATGACATAGTAGTGCTACATGTCTCAAATCATGTGCACTAGCCCCCCTTCCAGATGTGCTCCATGACCATCACAGACTAGTATCAGTGCTACTATGAAAATCAAGATGCATTGACTGAGTGGTGACTGTTCCTATAGAAGCCATGAAATCTCAATAGACAATCCTATGGTCTGACGGTGAACCAGTTTCACTAGCTAGTACTCGGTGTCAGACTGCATCTCCTCAAAGATCCTACCCTATGCTAGGAAAACCCTCTCTCCTCGAATGGGCACCCGCAGTATATGGTGCATGTCCTCTAGTGTGACAACCATCTCTCTTGTAGGTAGATGGAAGGTGCATGTGTCTACATCCCATCTCTCTGCCAACGCCATCAACATGACATTGTGATAATGCATAGCCGGGGAGAGATAGGCCTAGTAGAGGCCCATCTCCTAGAGGATCTGCACATCCTCCTTAGGTAGCTGATCAACAAGCTCCCAAATATGGTTGAACCTACATTCAACCACGTGTTGGCATGACTAGGGCATAGTCTTCCATAGAAAAGAAGAAAAATATCATTAAAAAATCTTAAAATCTAAAATTTGTTCTTTAATGGTCAAAAACTGCGCTAAAGTTTCTCTAGAATGTCTCAATTAAGGTTTCTAGACACTTTATTTCTTAACTAGAACACTCTACAACAAAGTGGGACACTTTGCAACAATCTAAAAAAATAAAACAAAAACTCTCCCTAGACTCTAAATTCATCTAAAAATTTCATAAAAACATAAAAAATTGACTAAATCAAATTACAGAGAAGGCAACCACCTCAGGTAGATGCTCAATCCATGGATATGTGGATGGACATCTGCTCGACATGATGACTCACTCTTCACTCTACAGAAAGGTAAAAGATAAAATGGATGTGTGGACATGAAAATCTGCAAATGAGACTTAAACAATTTCATGTTGTTAGCACAAAAGTTAGTTTAAATCAGGAAACTTAAACATCCCTATGAAATATTTAACAATGTTAAACAATGCAACTAATGAAAACAATTCCAGCTAAACAAAAGCATATGCAAACATGATTAACAACTATCTCATAGTGGATTGGTGCCACTCTGTCATGTAGGATGCAAGCCTTTTCCAATCCATGATAAGCAAAATGATGCCAAGATGATAGTGATGTTGTGATGAAAAGCAAGATTAGTTCTCACATGTAAAGAGTAACCTTGCATAAAAATATGTTTTTTGTGTTCTCCAATTTTTGTTGTAGTTGTTTTGGAGAAATGCTTTGCATTTTATAGATTAAAGATTGGAAGAGAGAGATTTTGAATGAATGTTGGATTATTCACAAGCCAATGAAAAGATGACACTTGTAAAGGTGTGAGAGGGTGAGGAATGTGCAAGTCTTGGCCAATGTGCCAATTTCAAATTTGAATTTGCATGAAATGACATGAAAGGTGCATTAAATGCCAAGTTTCACTTATGCCAGAGACATGTGTAAGAGCATTTAATGCTTTGTTGGAAGGGAGAAATCCTTTGGAGGGAAGATTCAAATTGATAGAATATTCCATCTTGATGCCCTTTCGAATGTAATTAGAAGAATTGATAAATCAAATAATTGATTTATTGGTGCAAGTGGGTGGGTTAGTTGAGAGTTTAGATTTGACTCAAGTTGAGTCAAAAGCTAGAGAATGGGTGATCATGATTAGAGGTTAATTAATTTAGATTAATTTACTTGGAGGATTTTAGGATTTTTACCTTTGATTTAAATCAGTTTGATTTATTGAATCAAATAAGAAGAAGTTTGGGACTTAATTAAATAATTTGATTTATTTAATTAAATATGATGAACCTTAGGGAATTAATCAATAAATTGTTTTGACTAATTAAATCAGAATTGAATGTTAGTTAGAGCGAGATGCATGATGTTAATTTTCCATGTCTACATTTTTCCCTTCTTTGAAGCAATGTACTTGTTGCATTGATTCAAATAATGATGTTGCCGACATCGAAATTAAAAAAATTATGCTTTTTTCGGATGCTCGAGCGAAAATAAGTACATTAGTACATTTCCCCCTTGAGAGATCGAGCGAAACTATTCAATTTGAGGTCGATCTCACAACAAAGAGGTTCAACTTCTCCTCTCGTTTTTTGTTTCAAGCCAACTCGCTTTTGTCGACATGAAAATTTGCAAATGTTACTTAAACAATTTCATGTTGTTAGCACAAAAGTTAGTTTAAATCAGGAAACTTAAACATCCCTATGAAATATTTAACCATGTTAAACAATGCAACTAATGAAAACAATGCAAGCTAAACAAAAGAATATGCAAACATGACTAACAACTATCTCATAGTGGATTGGTGCCACTCTGTCATGTAGGATGCAACCCTTTTCCAATCCATGATAAGCAAAATGATGGCAAGATGATAGTGATGTTGTGATGAAAAGAAAGATTAGTTCTCACATGTAAAGAGTAACCTTGCATAAAAATATGTTGTTGTGTTCTCCAATTTTTGTTGTAGTTGTTTTAGAGAAATGCTTTGCATTTTATAGATTCAAGATTGGAAGAGTGGGAGATTTTGAATGAATGTGGGATTATTCACAAGCCAATGAAAAGATGACACTTGTCAAGGTGTGAGAGGGTGAGGAATGTGCATGTCTTGGCCAATGTGCCAATTTCAAATTTGAATTTGCATGAAATGACATGAAAGGTGCATTAAATACCAAGTTTGACTTATGCAAGAGACATATGTAAGAGCATTTAATGCTTTGTTGTAAGGGACAAATCCTTTGGAGAGAAGATTCAAATTGATAGAATATTCCATCTTGATGCCCTTTTTGAAAGTAATTAGAAGAATTGATAAATCAAATAATTGATTTATTGGTGCAAGTGGATGGGTTAGTTGAGAGTTTGGATTTGACAGATGTTGAGTCAAAAGCTGGAGAATGGGTGATCATGATTAGAGGTTAATTAATTTAGATTAATTAACTTCGAGGATTTTAGGAGTTTGACATTTGATTTAAATTAGTTTGATTTATTCAATCAAATAAGAAGAACGTTAGGACTTAATTAAGTAATTTGATTTATTTAATTAAATATGATGAACCTTAGGGAATTAATCAATAAATTGTTTTGATTGATTAATAGTAGAATTGAATGTTAGTTAGAGTGAGATGCATGATGTTAGTTTTCCATGTCTATAGGATGTGATTTACCTTCTCTTTTATCTCTATATACATGCATACTAAGTCAGTTTTTGTTAAAAATAAAAGAAGTGATTTTTAGTTAAACTAACATATTAGGAGTTAGTGAACTCTATTTTCGATGCCATTTGTTGCATTTGAATCATGGTTACACTCCCATTCTCATAAAATGTCTATCATAATGTGGCATGGTACTTGGAAATTCCCTATGATGGAATTTTCTAGTTCAATGTGGTTGGATTGCTACCTTGATTCCACCTACATAAAGAAAGTAGAATTAAGAGGGGCATACATCTACCCTGGAAAGGGGGGCATACATCTACCCTTGAATTTAATTTTCTAGGAAAGTTAGATAACAAGATTATATTTGAGCTACTAATGAGTTTGTGATGCAGGATGAGGTTTCTAACATTATGGTTTTTCAGGTAACTATAGTGGGGGCTTCATTCTCCCTAATGAATCCATATGAGTATCCTTTTATAAGGTTAATTTTTGAAGTAATCTAGCTTGCATATGCACGTAGTTGCATATGGACACTAAATTGGGGGCTAAATGTAGTGTAGAAAAGTACATACCTTTGCATTTTCACACTTAATTTCAAACTAGGTCACTTATTATGGGCCCCTAGGACCCCTTTTTGTGCATCCCGAGGTATATTTCATATGTAAAATTGACCAAAATCCATAAACAACCATTAATCTTGGAAACCCAACTTTTAAAATTAAAAATTAAGCCTTGAAGGATAAAGATTCCCTTGGTGGCATCATAGTCCCACCTAGTTGGACCAAGATGCCACCTAGGGCATCTTAGTCCTGAGGGCTTTATTTTCAACAATTAAGAGCAGAAAATGATAATCTTTTATTCAAATTAGCATTTTGTTGGCCTTTCGGATATAATAACTACGTTATTAGATAGGAATGCTTATAAAAGTAAGAATCACACCCTATTTTTACCTAAGAAAGTAAGTTGAAGAAAGTTGGAACAATTTTTGAAATAAGTTTGAAGGAGAGTTTCAAGAAGCAAGGAATTGAAGTCTTGGAGCTGTCTTCTATTGTGTTTTTGCAGGTTTTTCAAATCCAATTCAAGATCTCGCATTGTCAAAGACTAATGATGGATGCCTATGGAGCATTATGAGAGATTCTAGGTTGGAGATGCAGCTAGCCATTCTTCCAAGCCTAAGGATTTGTTTCTTGATTGATTCCATCTTCCATTGTTGTTTTGTTTTCTGCCTAAGGAAGGTATGTTTCATGTTTATGGCTTATTAGGGTGATTAGAGATCTCCTTTGTAGTTCATTTTCATTTGGATCTTAGGAATTCTATTCTTACACACTTGAATAGGGTTTCTCCATGTACTAGCTTGCATAATCTTAGATACACTTAAGATTAAGACACACAAACATTTCCATTTTCAGATCTATGCATTTTCATCAAGGTTTAATTACCAAATAGGGGATTTGACCAAGGAAAAACCCCATAAACAATCTATGAAATTTCCTCTATTTTGTATGTTATTTGTAGGTTCATATCTGAAGACTTGGTGAAGAAGGAAGTATAGATCTTGAACCTTGGGACCACACTCAAAAATTTCAAAAATTCATGTCAAGACTAAGTCGCTACCTAGGGCATCTTAGTCCTCCTGAAGATATTTTGCAAATTCTTTTAGATCTGGTTTCGACGTATGAAGATTCTGCATTTTCCCAAAAAAAGAACAGTGGAACTAAGTCAAGAGTAAGGGGGTCTTAGTCCAACATAACACTTTTTGATAGCTTCTTTTCATTTATGGAATCCACATTACATTTCTAGAACTCCCAGGTACACATACCCTAACTTGCTATTGCATAATTTCATCATTTACATCATTCATTTAGCTTGTATTATTAGGTTTTGTGAGTTGAATAATTACTTGTCTTTTCCAAGATTTTGCTTGGTGGTGAACCTCTCAAAGCCTAAAATAACCCTTCCTAGGTCTTTCTCGTTTAGAATTGACTCACCATTGAGGTTGATAATCAATCTAATTAGGATCTGTAGGACCTTATTGAATGGAAATAGGAGAATAGTGGTGTTCTATGACCTAGGCCATATAGCATCACCATTTCTACATTGTTCAGTTCCTTCCCTCAATTAAGTCACTTGGTTGAGGGATCTTGGTTTCCTAATGAACTAAAGTGTGAAATTATCCCAAAGTTTCATCTCCCAAAAAGGTGGACACCTTATTTCCTTTGGTTCAAGTTATTATTGATACTAGAATGAACAAATATGAGGATCCAACTCTTCAGTCCCAAATTTTATCCTATATCTTGACCCAAATCATTCACAATACTTCCAATTGATCTACTTTATGGATTACACTAGTATATGGTGTGCTTGTCTTATGGATTAAGTAGACTTGGAAGGAAATAGTAGTAGATGACTAGGACACATCAATATGACCAATCTACATGATATTACATAGTCATTTCTACAATCAATACATACACAAGTGTTATCTCCATCTTGACAAAAGTTTCACTATGCTTCTAAATATAATTTATCATATAAAAAATGTGTAGAAGAGAAGGAAGTTTGTTCTGGAAGGTATCACTTGGAATAATCTACATTATGAAATGAAGTCAAGTACTAGGAGATGTTTTAACCCATTTCATAGTATCTAAGATCCTAAAACAATTTTATCTCCTATTTTTAAACTAAAATATTTATCTTGATTCCACATTTTTATCCTTCTTTACCAAAATTTTGACCTTGATCAATTATAAATTCTAACATTTATGAACAAAAATAAATAAGCATCTTAATCTTTCTTCAATTACTCTTTTTTGAATATTATTTTTATAGGGAAAAAATAAATAAGAATCTTAATCTTTCTTCAAATACTCTTGTTTGAATATTAACTTTAACCATTTACATTGATATAGAACATATTTTTTTTGTCTCTAGTGTTTTTTTTTTAGCTAGATATTTTATTATTACTATAAATTGTGTCAATATTCCTCACATTTTAAAAAAAATGGCATAATAATACAATATAAAAAATAAATAAAAATATAAAAAATATGAAATATATCTATATTAAGCCATTTTGAAATATTAAGTGAAATACAATTTTATTGTATAAATATCATAATTTTATAATCTATTTTCATACAATAATAACACTAAGTTATAGAAGTAGTGGGAAAGGCAAGGGTCAATAATATTGTGCCAGTTCCTCCTCTGCTGACTCAGGGTATAGGAATGGACTTTACCCCTAACCTCCTTGAGGTTAGATAAATTTAATAATAAAATACAAAGATATAAAATGGGTGAGCAGAGAAAAATGGGTGATGAGTGAGGTTTTCGTTGTGATGGAGTTTTAGTGTGCTGGGGAGATGAGGCACTTGATGATCCACCACCTCTAGGTTTGCAAGGGCCTACTACCTATGTTCCAAAATCGGCTTTTATAATGGAAAATTGGTCGATATGGCACCCAGTAAATAAATTTTGGATCCACGAATGGATTCAACAAATTGGAAAGGCAATTCTGGAAGGGGGTTTCTCCACATAGATTATTGTAGGGATTTTTTGAGGCCCAGTATGGAAAATAAGAGACAAAGGGCTCGTGCAAGAGGTTATCGTGTTGTTCGTATTCCTAGGGCTCCTCCTAGAAAAATGAATTTTAAGCCTAAGGTGTAGGGAAATACTAATCTGAATCGGAGATCAAGAAATGGGCATGAGGGGATCTAGGAAGAGGCCTCAAAAATGAAGGAAACTGCTATGGCCACTAAGTCGAGTCCTAACTCTGCTCCACTTCTCATCTATGATGGTTCAAATCATATTTCATGCCTTGGTTCTAAGGGACAACAAATGCCAATCAAAGGTGTCGTTAACCCTAATGATAATGGGGTAGACAAAGAGCCAAAGGGAACTAATGTGGTAAACCCTAATGATAAAGTTTGGCTTCTGATTCCATATGTAAACATGGAAAAGAAATCATTTAATCAAAAGCTCAAGATCTTGATTTGTTTTCTGTAATCCTTCAGGTATGGGATGAATGTATATCTCTCTCAAAGTTGCATAAGCATATACATGATCACTCATATTTCTCTTTTTACTTTTAGTTTCTCTCTTTAAATACTTTCGTGTTGGTTCTCGATTATGTGGAAGCTAAAAACAAGGTTTTAGAAAGTAATTTTTTTTAATGGGAAGGAATATAATTTTTATTTATCCTTGGCACCCTTTTTTCTAAAATAAACAATCGTTATCTCTAGAAATCCTAGTCTAGTTTAATTTTCCTTAAATTCCTCTTAAATTTACTGACCCTAGGATCTTGGAGACTATAGGTAATTCCTTTGGAATATTTTTGTTATCGGACACCTCCATTATCGAGGGTTTAATGTGTGTAAAGATCTATTTTTGAATAAACCCTAAACAAAATTTTCCAAGGTTTTGTAATATCAAATTGATTGATTGCATTTGAAGGTAGGATGTAATTAGGGATTTTGATTGGTTCTAAAAAGCCGATGTAGAAATGAATGCTCCTATTTTCAAAAACCTTAAGCTATCATCCCCTTTCAAGGGAGATCCCATGAATTTGGGGAAGGACAATAATGGTCCCTTGGTCTCTACCATTATGGTGGATACAATTCCACATGTGGTTGGTGATCGAATTAATACTACTGATCTGAATGGTGTTGTCCCCCTAATCAATAATCCACTATTTATCGAGGAGGGAAGGAGAATTGTCAAATCCTCAAAGTATGTTTTTGCTCCTATTGCAGACCCTCCTAATTTGGGAAATACAACTATCAGTGTACCTTTGGCAGAACTGAAGAATACTCCTCTTGATAAGGCTTTATTTGGCTCTAATCAAAAGTCTCTTATGCCTAAGGCCTCTTTACAAGTGAAGGTTTCTAATGCTGATGCAATCTCTAAATTGTTTGCTTTAAATCTAGAAATTCCAAATTCTAGTAGCCCTGGGCAAGAAATGAACACTTTGGCAGAAGTGCATAATAATTCCCCGAAAGTAAACAAAGAAAGGTTTAAGCAGTTTACTCTTGATCAACAATTGATTGATAAAGTGCAAAAGATAATTGAATCTTCCAATGGAATTTTTAATGGTGAAATTCAAGAAAGAGTATTGATAGCAGTAGATAATGATCTAGTGAAAATTGAGAAAGGGCTTAACATTCCTCTATCCCACAACCCCTTTGAAGCTATTTTTTCAGATAAGACTTTATACATGGAGCCCTTGGGTGAAGCTTTATTGAGCCCACTACCTCAAAAGAAGATTTCAATCTCCCAGTCTCCTTTATTGCCTAATTTGCAGCTCTCTTCCCCTTCCTCGAGAGGACGCTAACCTAAAATTTTGAAGACTCAACATGAGATTTATGTTGGTATTCAAACAAAGCCATTTTCTCCTGTTCAAAAGAAAAGATCTTTTAGCCCTCCAATGAAAAGATCAAGGGCCACTAAACAGAACTTGCAGTTGGAGTTGATAGTTGGGATGCCAACTCAAAAAAAAACTCAAAGTAAAAGGGGAGAGGTGTCCTCCCCTCGAGGAAAATGAGGATTTTATCATGGAATGTTAGGGGCTTAAGTGACCCCAATAAGAGACATCTAATTTTCTATTGCGATGCTGCAAGAAATGAAATTAAATTCAGTCTTTGTTGAATCCCTCTTCTCCAAATGGTTTTATTGAAAGTTTTCTTATTTTACTTCTATTGGTGCTTCTGGGGGGTTATCCTTTCTCTGGAAGGAAAAAGTAGTGGATTTCAGGGTGGTGGCTTCTTCCTTCCACTGGTCATTAGTCCTTGTTAAGAGTAATTTGTTGGAAACAATGTTTTGGTTGTTCAATGTTTATGTTCCTACCTATACATATGAGAAAAAAAAGTTTTGGAATTAGTTATCTTTACTTTTCATCCACTAGGTGATTCTTTGGTTGTGTTTGGTGGGGACTTCAATGCAATAGTGGAGGAATCAGAGAAAGTTGGAGGGATTTTTCACAATAAAAGGGTTTTGAAAGATTTTAAGGGCTTTATTGATAATAATAGGATCTTTGATTGTAGACCACAAAATGGTATTTTTACTTGGTACAATAAAAGGAAGAATTTTTGTCAAATAGCTAAAAGATTAGACCATTTTTTGTCTTCTTCTAAGTGGCTTGAATCTGATTTCGATGTGTATTCATTAGTTCTTGGATACCCGGGATCTAATCATTTCCCAGTTTTGTTTGTTGTCCTTGAAGACAGGGCTCCTAACAAGATTCCTTTTAGTTGGGACAATTCCCTCTTTTTTGAGGGTTCCCGTATGTTCCAATTGGTAAAGAAGATGAACTTCTTAAAAGGAAAAATCAAATCTTGGAATGTTTTGTATTTTAAGAATATTTTTTCAGAGAAGACTAGATTCCAAAAAGAAATTGAAGATTTAAATGAGCATGTCTTCATTAATGGAATGAATTCTAATTCTTTTGAGCTAGAGAAATCTCTGGTGGTGGAATTAGATGAGGTTCTTCTTCATGAAGAATTTTATTGGAGACAAAAATCTAGAGATACTTGGCTTGCAGAAGGGGATAGGAATACAAAAAAAATTCATGCCTCGACAAATATTAAGAGACAAAGGAATAGAATTTCTTCAATTAAAAATGATGTTGGTATTCTTTCAAAAGATGATAAGGAAATTGCTCGAGAAGCCACTTTTGTCTTTAGAAATCTTCTTATGGCTAAACCGTTCAAGATGAGTGATTCCTTCCTAGATTCTATTCCTTCTTTAGTTTCTCAAGAGGATAATTTTTTACTTATGGATCCCTTTTCTCTTGAAGAATTAAAACAAGCAGTCTTTGTTATGTCCCTTGAGAAGGCTCCTGGCCCAGATGGTTTCACTACATTGTTTTTTTAGAAATGCTAGAGTATTATTGGTCTGGATTTCTTGAGGGATTTGGAAGAGTCAAGGCATAACATAACCATTCTCAAAGAGATTAGCACTACTTTTTTTTCCATTATTCCAAAGGTGGAAGCTCCCTCCACATTTGTAGATTTTAGACCAATATCTCTTTGTAATACTCTTTACAATTTTTTTAATAAGGCTATCTCTATCCGACTGGCTAGACTCATTCCAAATATTATCTCTCAAGAACATGGAAGTTTTGTCCCTAGAAGAGAAACTGTTGATGGTGCAATTTTTGCACATGAAATTTTACATTCTAATATGTTGCGTAAGATTCCATCCATGATTCTCAAATTGGATATGATGGAAGCTTATGATAGAGTTAATTGGGATTTCCTTTTAGCAGTTCTTTGTAAATTTGTATTTTGTGAAAAATGGGTTAAATGGATTCACTCTTGTATTTCATTTGCAAGGTTTTAAGTATTTCTTAATGGTTCTTCATGTGGGTTTTTTCCCTCCTCCAAGGGGTAAGACAAGGGAACCCTCTTTCCCATTTTTTTTTCATTCTAAAGTAGGAGGGGCTGAGTAGAGCAATCAAAGATGCAAATTTTAAAAAAATATTTGGAAAGGCATCCATTTGCCAAATATGCAGGAACATCAAACACATGGTCTTTTTGATGATGACACTTTACTGTTTGGTCATGCTTCAATTCCTAAAGCTAAAGTCATTAAAAATGTTATTATGGAGTATTCTTTTCCGTCAGGTCAATTGATACACCTTGCAAAATCTAAATTGTTTATGTTCAATGTTCCTCAATTTATTGAATGTAGATTAAAAAAATTTGGGGATTCTTTGTTAGCACTTTACCATGTTCTTCTCTTGGTGTTCATTTCTTTATTGGTAAAAATTTTCCTTCTTTTTGGGACAATGTGGTTTCCACAATATCAGGAAGAATCTTTTCTTGGAAGCATAAGTGGCTACCTTTTTCAAGTAAGACTCAAATGATTAAATCAGTACTTAATGTTGTCCCAATATACTTGATGTTTATCCTCAAAGCTCTTGTTTCAAGTCTAAATCATTTAAAGTCAATTTTGAGATCTTTTTTATGGAATGATAACGTTGGGGGTGAGGCTAGAATCCTCCTTATTGCTTGGGATAGGGTTTGTCTCTCTATGAAACTTGGTGGTACTGGTATTAGAGATTCAGATCTACAAAATATTTCTTTGGGAGCCAAATTAGCTTGGAAACTATATCAATCCCCACATTTGAGATGGGGTAGACTAATGTTTTCTAAATATTTAAATAAGCATTCAAGGGAGTGTATCTTTACTACCTCCACATTGCCCAAAGGTGATATTGTTTGGAACTTTATTTCCACTTGTTAGTCAGTCATCTTGCCTCATCTCTCGTGTTTGGTTCATAATGGGAAGAAGGCTAAGTTTTAGGAAGATGCTTGGAATGGCTACCCTTCATTGATGCAAAGTAGAGATTGGGGTAACCTGGTGCCAATGCTTAAAAGGTATTTGGGTTCTTATGTGGTGGACTATTTTATAGTGGATTTCTCAAACTCTATCCCTAGTATCTCTTGGAAATCAATCGATGATTTTCCAATTCCGCTCCCTCTGAAATTGGCTTATAAAGATGAAATGGGGAAAATAACTATTGTGGTTTCTTTATAAGGATGATGTGTTTATTTGGACTAAATATAAGTCAAGAAATTACTCTATGAAGGATGGATTTAAGTCTTTATTGGCATCTTTTGAAAAATCAGAACTTCTCATTTCTCTCTTCTAGAATGATGTCTTCCTTCCAAAGGTAAGAGCTTTTGCTTGGGTAGCTGAGTATGTGTAGGATCATCACAAAAAAAATAGGCCCTTAAGTGGCGATCAAAATTCAAAAAATCAGAGTTAGGAAACTTGAGGTTAAAATTTGAATAATTTATCTATTTTGGGTATGTGTAGGATCATGATGGGCCAAAAAGTGGCGATATGTAAGCCATATGATGGCCCATGTGGCTGATGACTTTTTTTACCCAAAATTGATGAAACGAAAAAGTTTTCTAGAGGAGATTCCCAGCTTTCCACCAATATAAATTATGCTTTACTTTGAATTTAATAAATAATTATTATTCATTTTCTATTAGAATTAGGAATAAAGTCTTGATTGATAGGCCGATTGAAAAACGTCTTTAAATTTCAAATGGTATCAAATTTTTTGAATCCAAAACATGTGTCACATTCTATAATTTTCATACTATAGGATTAAAAAAATAATAATAATTTCATGAATTTTTGACCAAGTTAAGGCAGTTAGACAGATGAGCTTTTATATTTTTTAAAAGTTGTAATCAAAAATTCATAATTAATTATTTACATGGAAAAAAATAATGAAAAAATATGCATCACATCGGGACATGAGTCCTTTACTTATATCTAGAATCTTATAATAAAATATTATCATTTTATTGTGGGTAGTGTGGTCAGACAGACAATTACTTCTTATTTTTACCTTAAAATTTAAATACTATTGCATTGAAATTTCAAATATTTACCAAATAGATTTTTTTATTTTAAATAAAGATCTAGTATTTTAGAAACTACATTCAATTTGCTACAGATTCTATTTTTTACAATTTTTTGAAATAATATAGATAGCTTATTCAAATTTTTACATCGAGTTGTCTAACTCTGATTTTTTGTCTTTTTATTACCACTTAAGGGCCTGCTTTTTCCATTATGATCTTGCACATACCCTTTTATTTTAAAAATATGGAAGAATAGATCTGTAGGAAATTGAATGTAGCTTCTAAACTACTAGGTTTATTTTTTTTTAAATCTATTTGGTGAAAATTTGAAATTTCTGTGCATTAGTACCTAAATTTCGAGGAAAAAAAAAAAGGTGGTTGTCTGACTACCCTAACCACAATAAACTGATAATATTTTTTTATAATATTTTAGATATAAGTAGAGGACTCATGTCCCAATATGATGCATATTTTTTTGTAATTTTTTTCCAAGTAAATAATTAATTATGAATTTTTTGTTACAACTTTTAAAAAATAAAAAAAATCGTATGCATGACCACCTTAACTTGGTCAAAACTTCATCAAATTCAATATTTTTTTTAATCCTATAGTATGCGAAGCATAGAATGTGACGCATGTTTAAGACTCAAAAAATGTGATATTGTTTGAAAGCTATAGATGTTTTTCAATTAGCCTATCCATCGGGACTTTAGTCGTAATTCAAATAAAAAATGAATAATTATTGTTTATTAAATTTAAAGTAAATCATAGTTTATATTGATGGAAAGACGAAAATATCCTTTAAAAACCCTTTTCGTTTCATCAATTTTGGGTAAAAAAAAATTCGTCAGCCATATGGGCCATCATATCACTTACATATCGCCACTTTTTGGGCCACCATGATCCTGCACATACCCAACTGTTCATGATGGAGTCTTAAATAAGGCTAGGATGGACAAATTGGGCCTTATGATAGCCTTCCCATGTGTTTTTTTTGGTTATATTTTGGAATCTTCACATCATCTATTTTTACACTATTCTTTTGCATCATAGTGTTGGTATTGGTTATTTCAGAAACTTGATTAGTCTTCAATTGTTTTCTCTTCCTTACCTCTATAGTTCAAATCTTGGCCTTCGTTATATTGTGCTTCATTTTTGCTTGTTTATGGGTTGTCTCCCCTTCTTTGCTTCTGTGGAACATTTGGATTGACAGGAATAATAAAATCTTCAGAGGTAAGACCTCCTCCTTGGAAGTTCTGCTATTTAATATAGAAAAATCAATATTAGAGCTAGCGAAGGCACATATTTTACTTTTAAATAATATCTTCGAAACCTTCTCAAATTAGGATAGTTTCATCATTAAATCATTGAGCAGACGATTAAAATAGGCACGTCAAAAGGATAACTCTTGATATATTTTATATATATTAATATTTAATAATATTAATTATTATAAAATCTAATAATAGATATAATATTATATAATATAATAATTAACTATTATTAATTAAAATAATAATATTATAATATTTAATAAATTATTATTAAATTATTAAATATTATAAGGTAATTATTTAATGTTAATGTAATATTATATTAATATTGTTTAGATTATGATTAAGATAAGGATTAGGGTTAATGGAAGTGAAGGGTTATGATTAGGATTAGTTTTAGAATTAGATTTAGGGTTTTTTTTAGAGATATAATTAAGCTTAGGGTTTGGATTACCTTTGGATATATAAATAAGATTAAATACTATATTTGGTTTTCTAATATACTACATGATCACGCGTCCCAACAAAATTTTATCCCTTTGCATCCGCCTCATCTGTCGTATAGTGTCTGACTAAAATAGCTCTATCAAATAGGGTCTCCATACAATATCCTCCTCGCTCAACCTATCAAATCTAAACCTCTAAAATAATACATCACCGTGCTAACATGCATGTCTTAGGGGATAACTGAAGGCCCGTGGATATCCCACCGCTATATGGTAATCAAAAATTCTCTTAGCTTGGTACTGGGAAATGTGCTCTAGGATCTAGGTATGTATTAATGCACAGTGTAGAATGTTGCTCACCTCTCCATAATTAAATCGACCCAAGTCATAGTACAGGTGTGCCAGTATGCTCAAACCCCATGCAAAGAAAACATAGTAGTGCTACATGTCTCAAATCATGTGCAATAGCCCCCCTCCCAGATGTGCTCCATGACCATCAGGGACTAGTATCAGTGCTACTGTGAAAATCAAGATGCGTTGAGTGAGTGGTGACTGTTCCTATAGAAGCCATGAAATATCAATAGACAATTGTATGGTCTAATGGTGAACTGGTTTCACTAGCTAGTACTCGGTGTTAGACTGCATCTCCTCAAAGATCCTACCCTATGCTAGGAAAACCCTCTCTCCTCAAATGAGCAGTTGTTGTATGTGGTGCTTGTCCTCCAGTGTGACAACCATCTCTCTTGTAGGTAGATGGAAGGTGCATGTTTCTACATCCCATGTCTCTTCCAGCGCCATCAACATGACATCATGATAATGCATAGTTGGGGAGAGATAGGCCTAGTACAGGCCCATCTCCTAGAGGATCTGCACATCCTCCTTAGGTAGCTAATCAACAAGCTCTCAAAGATGGTTAAACCTACATTCATCCACGTGTTGGCATGACTATGGCATAGTCTTCCATAGAAAAGAAGAAAAATATCATTTAAAAATCTTAAAATCTAAAATTTGTTCTTTAATGGTCAAAAATTGTGCTAAAGTTTCTCTAGAATATCTCAATTAAGGTTTCTAGACACTTTATCTCTGAACTAGGACACTCTACAACAAAGTGGGACACTTTGCAATAATCTAAAAAAATAAAAGAAAAACTCTCCCTAGACTCTAAATTCATCTAAAAATTTCATAAAAACATAAAAAATTGACTAAATCAAATTACAGAGAAGGAGAGCACCTCCCATAGAAGCTCAATCCATGGATATGTGGATGGACATCTGCTCAACATGATGACTCACTCTTCACTCTACAAAAGGGTAAAAGATAAAATGGATGTGTGGACATGAAAATCTGCAAATGAGACTTAAACAATTTCATGTTGTTAGCACAAAAGTTAGTTTAAATCAGGAAACTTAAACATCCCTATGAAGTATTTAACCTTGTTAAACAATGCAACTAATGAAAACAATGCAAGCTAAACAAAATCATATGCAAACATGATTAACAACTATCTCATAGTGGATTGGTGCCACTCTGTCATGTAGGATGCAGCGCTTTTCCAATCCATGATAAGCAAAATGATGCCAAGATGATAGTGATGTTGTGATGAAAAGAAAGATTAGTTCTCAATTGTAAAGAGTAACCTTGCATTAAAATATGTCGTTGTGTTCTCCAATTTTTGTTGTAGTTGTTTTGGAGAAATGCTTTTCATTTTATAGATTCAAGATTGGAAGAGAGAGATTTTGAATGAATGTGGGATTTTTCACAAGCCAATGAGAAGATGACACTTGTCAAGGTGTGAGAGGGTGAGGAATGTGCAAGTCTTGGCCAATGTGCCAATTTCAAATTTCAATTTGCATGAAATGACATGAAAGGTGCATTAAATGCCAAGTTTGACTTATGCAAGAGACATGTGTAAGAGCATTTAATGCTTTGTTGGAAGGGACAAATCCTTTGGAGGGCAGATTCAAATTGATAGAATATTCCATCTTGATGCCCTTTCGAAAGTAATTAGAAGAATTGATAAATCAAATAATTGATTTATTGGTGCAAGTGGGTGGGTTAGTTGAGAGTTTAGATTTGACTAATGTTGAGTCAAAAGCTCGAGAATGGGTGATCATGATTAGAGGTTAATTAATTTAGATGAATTAACTTGGAGGATTTTAGGAGTTTGACATTTGATTTAAATCAGTTTGATTTATTGAATGAAATAAGAAGAACTTTAGGGCTTAATTAAGTAATCTGATTTATTTAATTAAATATGATGAACCTTAGGGAATTAATCAATAAATTGGTTTGACTGATTAATAGCAGAATTGAATGTTAGTTAGTGCAAGATGCATGATGTTAGTTTTCCATGTGTACATTTTTCCCCTCTTTGAAGCAATGTACTTGTTGCATTGATTCAAAGAATGATGTTGCCGACATCAAAATTAATTTTTTTTTGCTTTTTTCCGATGCCCTATTGAAAATAAGTACATTAGTACATTGCCCCCTCGGGAGATCGAGCAAAAATATTCGATTTGAGGTCGATCTCGCGACAAAGAGGTTCAATTTCTACTCTCGTTTTCTATTTCAAACCAACTCACTTTTGTGGACATGAAAATCAATGAATGAGACTTAAACAATTTCATGTTGTTAGCACAAAAGTTAGTTTAAATCAGGAAACTTAAACATCCCTATGAAATATTTAACCATGTTAAACAATACAACTAACGAAAACAATGCAAGCTAAACAAAAGAATATGCAAACATGATTAACAACTATCTCATAGTGGATTGGTGCCACTCTGCCATGTAGGATGCAACCCTTTTCAAATCCATGATAAGCAAAATGATGCCAAGATGATAGTGATGTTTTGATGAAAAGAAAGATTAGTTCTCACATGTAAAGAGTAACCTTCCATAAAAATATGTTGTTGTGTTCTCCAATTTTTGTTGTAGTTGTTTTGGAGAAATTCTTTGCATTTTATAGATTCAAGATTGGAAGAGTGAGAGATTTTGAATAAATGTGGGATTATTCACAAGCCAATGAAAATATGACACTTGTCAAGGTGTGAGAGGGTGAGGAATGTGCAAGTCTTGGCCAATGTACCAATTTCAAATATGAATTTGCATGAAATGACATGAAAGGTGCATTAAATACCAAGTTTGACTTATGCAAGAAGCGTATGTAAGAGCATTTAATGCTTTGTTGTAAGGGACAAATCCTTTGGAGGGAAGATTCAAATTGATAGAATATTCCATCTTGATGCCCTTTTTGAAAGTAATTAGAAGAATTGATAAATCAAATAATTGATTTATTGGTGCAAGTGGGTGGGTTAGTTGAGAGTTTGGATTTGGCAGATGTTGAGTCAAAAGCTGGAGAATGGGTGATCATGATTAGAGGTTAATTAATTTAGATTAATTAACTTCGAGGATTTTAGGAGTTTGACATTTGATTTACATTAGTTTGATTTATTGAATCAAATAAGAAGAACTTTCAGACTTAATTAAATAATTTGATTTATTTAATTAAATATGATGAACCTTAGGGAATTAATCAATAAATTATTTTGACTGATTAATAGTAGAATTGAATGTTAGTTAGAGCAAGATGCATGATGTTATTTTTCCATGTCTACAAGATGTCATTTACCTTCTCTTTTATCTCTATATACATGCATATTAAGTCAATTTTTGTTAAAAATAAAAGAAGTGATTTTTAGTTAAACTAACATATTAGGAGTTAGCGAACTCCATTTTCGATGCCATTTGTTGCATTCGAATCATGGTTACACTCCCATTTTCATTAAATTTCTATCATAATGTGGCATGGTACTTGGAAATTCCCTATGATGGAATTCTCTAGTTCAATGTGGTTGGATTGCTACCTTGATTACACCTACGTAAAAAAAGTAGAATTAAGAGTAGCATACATCCACCCTCGAAAGGGGGGCATACATCTACCCTTGAATTTAATTTTCTAGGAAAGTTAGATAACAAGATTATATTTGAGCTACTAATGAGTTTGTGATGCAGGATGAGGTTTCTAACATTATGGTTTTTCAGGTAACTATAGTGGGGGCTTCATTCTCCCTAATGAATCCATATGAGTATCCTTTTATAAGGTTAATTTTTGAAGTACTTTAACTTGCATATGCACATAGTGTCATATGGGCACTAAATTGCGGGCTAAATGTAGTGTAGAAAAGTACATACCTTTGCATTTTCACACTTAATTTTGAACTAGGTCACTTATTATGGGCCCCTAGGACCCCTTTTTGTGTATCCCGAGGTATATTTCATATGTAAAATTGACCAAAATCCATAAACAACCATTAATCTTGGAAACCCACCTTTTAAAATTAAAAATTAAGCCTTGAGGGACATATATTCCCATGGTGGCGTCGTAGTCCCACCTAGATGGACCAAGATGCCACCTAGGGAATCTTAGTCCCGAGGGCTTTATTTTCAACAATTAAGAGCAGAAAATGATAATCTTTTATTCAAATTAGTATTTTGTTGGACTTTGGGATATAATAACTTCATTATTAGATAGGAATGCTTATAAAAGTAAGAATCACACCCCATTTTTTCTAAGAAATTAAGTTGAAGAAAGTTGGAACAATTTTTGAAATAAGTTTGAAGGAGAGTTTCAAGAAGCAAGTAATTGAAGTCTTGGAGCAGCCTTCTATTGTGCTTTTGCAGGTTTTTCAAATCCAAGTCAAGATCTCGCATTGTCAAAGACTAATGATGGATGCCTAAGGAGGATCATGAGAGATTCTAGGTTGGAGATGTAGCTAGCCATTCTTCCAAGCCTAAGGACTTGTTTCTTGATTGATTCCATCTTCCATTGTTGTTTTAATTTCTGCCTAAGGAAGGTATGTTTCATGTTTATGGCTTATTAGGGTGATTAGAGATCTCCTTTGTAGTTCATTTTCATTTGCATCTTAGGAATTCTATTCTAACACACTTGAATAGGGTTTCTCCATGTTCTAGCTTGCATAATCTTAGATACACTTAAGATTAAGGCACACACACATTTCCATTTTTAGATCTATGCATTTTCATCAAGGTTTAACTACCAAATAGGGGGTTTGACCAAGGAAAACCCCCATAAACAATCTATGAAATTTCCTTTGTTTTGTAGGTTATTTGTAGGCTCATTTCTGAAGAATTGGTGAAGAAGGAAGTATAGATCTTGAACCTCGGGACCACATTCAAAAATTTCAAAAATTCATGGCAATACTAAGTCGCTACCTAGGGTGTCTTAGTCCTCCTGAAGATATTTTGCAGATTCTTTTAGATCTGGTTTAGGCATATGAAGATTCTGCATTTTTCTCAAAAAATAACAGTGGAACTAAGTCAAGAGTAAGGGCGTCTTAGTCCAACATAGCACTTTTTGATAGCTTCTTTTCATTTTTGGAATCCACATTACATTTCTAGAACTCCTAGGTACACATACCCTAACTTGCTATTGCATAATTTCATCATTTACATCATTCATTTAGCTTGCATTATTAGGTTTTGTGAGTTGAATGCTTACTTGTCTTTTCCAAGCTTTTGCTTGGTGGTGAACCTCTCAAAGCCTAAAATAACCCTTCCTAGGTCTTTCTCGTTTAGAATTGACTCACCATTGAGGTTGATAATCAATCTAATTAGGATTCATAGGACCTTATTGAATGGAAATAGGAGAATAGTGGTGTTCTATGACCTAGGCCATATAGCATCACCATTTTTACATTGTTGAGTTCCTTTCCTCAATTGAGTCACTTGGTTGAGGGATCTTGGTTTCCTAATGAACTAGAGTGTGAAATTATCCCAAAGTTCCATCTCCCAAAAAGGTGGACACCTCATTTCCTTTGGTTCAAGTTAATATTGATATTGGAATGAACAAATATGAGGATCCAACTCTTTAGTCCCAAATTTTATCCTATATCTTGACCCAAATCATTCACAATACTTCCAATTGATCTACTTTATGGATTACACTAGTATATGGCATGCCTGTCTTAGGATTAAGTAGACTTGGAAGGAAATAGTAGTAGATGACTAGGACACATCAATATGACCAATCTACATGATATTACATAGTCATTTCTACAATTGATACATACACAAGTGTTATCTCCATCTTGATGCAAGTTTCACTATGCTTCTAAATATAATTTATCCTATTAAAAATGTGTAGAAGAGAAGGAAGTTTGTTTTGGAAGGTCATACTAGTAAAGGAATGGAAGGTATCACTTGGAATAATCTACATTATGAAATGAAGTCAAGTACTAGGAGATGTTTTAACCCATTTCATAGTATCTAAGATCCTAAAACGATTTTATCTCCTATTTCTAAACTAAAATATTTATCTTCATTCCACATTTTTATCCTTCTTCACCAAAATTTTGACCTTGATCAATTATAAATTCTAACATTTATGAGCAAAAATAAATAAGCATCTTAATCTTTCTTCAATTACTCTCTTTTGAATATTATTTTTATAGGGAAAAAATAAATAAGAATCTTAATCTTTCTTCAATTACTCTTGTTTGAATATTAACATTAACCATTTACATTGATATAGAACATATTTTTTTTGTCTCTAGCATTTTTTTTTAGCTAGATATTTTATTATTACTGTAAATTGTGTAAATCTTTCTCACATTTTTACAAAAATGGTGTAATAATACCATTTAAAAAATAAATAAAAATATAAAAAATATGAAATATATCTATATTAAGCCATTTTGAAATATTAAGTGAAATACAATTTCATTGTATAAATATCATAATTTATTTATCTATTTTCATACAATAATAACACTAAGTTATAGAAGTAGTGGGAAAGGCAAGGGTCAATAATATTGTGCCAGTTCCTCCTCTACTGACTCGGGGTATAGGAATGGACTTTACCCCTAACCTCCTTGAGGTTAGATATATTTAATAATAAAATACAAAGATATAAAATGGGTGATGAGTGAGGTTTTCGATGTGATGGAGTTTTAGTGCTAAAGAGATGAGGCACTTGATGATCCACCACCTCTAGGTTTGCAAGGGCCTACTACCCATGTTCCACAGTGGTTTATTTATAATGGAAAATGGGTTCATATGGCACCCAAGAAATAAATTTTGGATCCACGAATGGATTCAACAAATTGGAAAGGCAATTCTGGAAGGGGGTTTCTCCACTTAGATTATTGTAGGGCTTTTCCGAGGCTCGGGATGGAAAATAAGAGACAAAGGGCTCGTGAAAGAGGTTATGGTGTTCGTCGTATTCCTAGGGCTCCTCCTAGAAAAATGAATTTTAAGCCTAAGGTGCAGGGAAATACTAATCTAAATCGGAGATCAAGAAATGGGCATGAGGGGATCTAGGAAGAGGGCTCAAAAATGAAGGAAACTGCTATGGCCACTAAGTCGAGTCCTAACTCTACTCCACTTCTCATCTATGATGGTTCAAATCGTATTTCATGCCTTGGTTCTAAGGGACAACAAATGCCAATGAAAGGTGTCATTAACCCTAAAGATAATGGGGCAAACAAAGAGCCAAAGGAAACTAATGTGGTAAACCCTTATGATAAAGTTTGGCTTCTGATTCCATATCTGAACGTGGAAAACCAGTCATTTAATCAAAAGCTCAAGATCTTGATTAGTTTTCTATAATCCTTCAGGTATGGGGTGAATGTATATCTCTTTGAAAGTTGCATAAGCATATACATGATCACTCATATTTCTCTTTGTACTTTCAATTTCTCTCTTTAAATACTTTCGTGTTGGTTCTAGATTATGTGGAAGCCAAAACAAGGTTTTAGAAAGTAATTTTTTTTGGATGGAAAGAATATAATTTTTATTTATCCTTGGCACCCTTTTTTCTAAAATAAACAATCGTTATCTCTAGAAATCCTAGTCTAATTTAATTTTCCTTAAATTCCTCTTGAATTTAGTGACCCTAGGATCTTGGAGACTATAGGTAATTCCTTTCGAAGATTTTTTTTATCAGACACCTCCATTATCGAGGGTTAAATGTGTGTAAATATTTATTTTTTAATAAACCCTAAACAAAATTTTCCAAGGTTTTGTAATCACAAATTGATTGATTGCATTTGAAGGTAGGATATAATTAGGGATTTTGATTGGTTCTAAAAAGCCGATGTAGAAATGAATTCTCCTATTTTCAAAAACCTTAAGCTATCATCCCCTTTCAAGGGAGATCTCATGAATTTGGGGAAGGACAATAATGGTCCCTTGGTCTCTACCATTATGGTGGATACAATTCCACATGTGGTTGGTGATCGAATTAATACTACTGATCTGAATGGTGTTGTCCCCCCAATCAATAATCCACTATTTATCGGGGAGGGAAGGAGAATTGTCAAATCCTCAAAGTATGTTTTTGCTCCTAATGCAGACCCTCCTAATTTGGGAAATACAACTATCAATGTACCTTTGGCAGAACTGAAGAATACTCCTCTTGATAAGGCTTTATTTGGCCCTAATCAAAAGTCTCTTATGCCTAAGGCTTCTTTACAAGTGAAGGTTTCTAATGCTGATGCAATCTCTAAATTGTTCACTTTAAATCCAGAAATTCCAAATTCTAGTAGCCCTGGGCAAGAAATGAACACTTTGGTACAAGTGCATAGTAATTCCCCAAAAGTAAACAAAGAAAGGTTAAAGCAGTTTACTCTTGATCAACAATTGATTGTTAAAGTGCAAAAGATAATTGAATCTTCCAATGCAAATTTTAATGGTGAAATTCAAGAAAGAGTATTGACAGCAATAGATAATGATCTAGTGCAAATTGAGAAAGGGCTTAATATTCCTCTATCCCACAACCCCTTTGAAGCTATTTTTCTAGAAAAGACTTTAGACATGGAGCCCTTGGGTGAAGGTTTATTGAGCCCACTACCTAAAAAGAAGCTTTCGATCTACCAGTCTCATTTATCACCTAATTTGTAGCTCTCTTCCCCTTCCACGAGAGGATGCTAACGTAAAATTTTGAAGACTCAATATAAGATTTATGTTGCTATTCAAACAACGCTATTTTCTCCTGTACAAAAGAAAAGATCTTTCAGCCCTCCAATGAAAAGATCAAGGGCCACTAAAAGGAACTTGTAGTTGGAGTTGATAGCTGGGATGCCAACTCAAAAAAAAACTCAAAGGAAAAGGGGAGAGGTGTCCTCCCCTCGAGGAAAATGAGGATTTTATCATGCAATGTTAGGGGCTTAAATGACCCCAACAAGAGACATCTAATTTTCTATTGCGATGCTGCAAGAAATGAAATTAAATTCAGTCTTTGTTGAATCCCTCTTCTCCAAATGGTTTTTTTGAAATTTTTCTTATTTTCCTTCTATTGGTGCTTCTGGGGGGTTATCCTTTCTCTAGAAGGAAAAAGTAGTGGATTTTAGGGTGGTGGCTTCTTCCTTCCACTGGTCATTAGTCCTTGTTAAGAGTAATTTTTTAGAAACAATGTTTTGGTTGTTTAATGTTTATGGTGCTACCTATACATATGAGAAAAAAAAGTTTTGGAATTAGTTATCTTTACTTTTTCATCCACTAGGTGATTCTTTGGTTGTGTTTGGTGGGGACTTCAATGCAATAGTGGAGGAATCAGAGAAAGTTGGAGGGATTTTTCACAATAAAAGGGTTATGGAAGATTTTAAGGGCTTTATTGATAATAATAGGATGTTTGATTGTAGACCACAAAATGGTATTTTTACTTGGTACAATAAAAGTAAGAATTTTTCTCGAATAACTAAAAGATTAGACCATTTTTTGTTTTCTCCTAAGTGGCTTGAATTTGATTTTGATGTGTATTCATCAGTTCTTGGATACCTAGGATCTAATCATTTCCCAGTTTTGTTTGTTGTCCTTGAAGATAGGGCTCCTAACAAGATTCCTTTCAAATTTGAGCCTATGTGGTTCAAGGATAAAACTTTTATTCCCATGATTCAATTTTGTTGGGACAATTCCATCTTTTTTGAGGGTTCCCGTATGTTCCAATTGGTAAAGAAGATGAACTTCTTAAAAGGAAAAATCAAATCTTGGAATGTTTTGTATTTTAAGAATATTTTTTCAGAGAAGAGTAGATTCCAAAAATAAATTAAAGATTTAAATGAGCATGTCTTCATTAATGGAATGAATTATGATTCTTTTGAGCTAGAGAAATCTCTGGTGGTGGAATTAGATGAGGTTCTTCTTCACAAAGAATGTTATTGGAGAAAAAAATCTAGAGATACTTGGCTTGCAGAAGGGGATAGGAATACAAAAAAAATTCATGCCTCGACAATTATTAAGAGACAAAGGAATAGAATTTCTTCAATTAAAAATGATGTTGGTATTCTTTCAGAAGATGATAAGGAAATTGCTCGAGAAGCCACTTTTTTCTTTAAAAATCTTCTTATGGCTAAACCGTTCAAGATGAGTGATTCCTTCCTAGATTCTATTCCTTCTTTAGTTTCTCAAAAGGATAATGTTTTACTTATGGATCCCTTTTCTCTTGAAGAATTAAAACAAGCAGTCTTTGTTATGTCCCTTGAGAAGGCTCCTGGCCTGGATGGTTTCACTACATTATTTTTTTAGAAATGCTAGAGTATTATTGGTTAGGATTTCTTGAGGGATTTGGAAGAGTCAAGGCATAATGTAACAATTCTCAAAGAGATTAGCACTACTTTTATTGCCATTATTCCAAAGGTGGAAGCTCCCTCCACATTTGTAGATTTTAGACCAATATCTCTTTGTAATACTCTTTACAATTTTTTTACTAAGGCTATCTCTATTCGACTAGCTAGACTCATTCCAAATATTATCTTTGAAGAACAAGGAAGTTTTATCCCTAGAAGAGAAACTTTTGATGGTGCAATTTTTGCACATGAAATTTTACATTCTAATATGTTGCGTAAGATTCCATCCATGATTCTCAAATTGGATATGATGGAAGCCTATGATAGAGTTAATTGGGATTTCCTTTTAGCAGTTCTTTGTAAATTTGGATTTTGTGAAAAATGGGTTGAATAGATTCACTCTTGTATTTCATTTGCAAGGTTTTCAGTATTTCTTAATGGTTCTTTATGTGGTTTTTTTCCCTCCTCCAAGGGGTAAGACAAGGGAACCCTCTTTCCCATTTTTTTTTCATTCTAAAGTAGGAGGGGCTGAGTAGAGCAATCAAAGGTGCAAATTTCAAAAAAATATTTGGAAATGCATCCATTTTCCAAATATGCAGGAACATCAAGCACATAGTCTTTTTGATGATGACACTTTATTGTTTGGTCATGCTTCAATTCTGAAAGCTAAAGTCATTAAAAATGTTATTATGGAGTATTATTTTCCGTCAAGTCAATTGATCAACCTTGCAAAATCTAATTTTTTTTATGTTCAATGTTCCTCAATTTATTGAATGTAGATTAAAAAAAATTAGGGATTCTTTGTTAGCACTTTACCATATTCTTCTCTTGGTGTTCATTTCTTTATTGGTAAAATTTTTCCTTCTTTTTGGGACAATGTGATTTCCACAATATCGGGAAGAATCTGTTCTTGGAAGCATAAGTGGCTATCTTTTTCAAGTAAGATTCAAATGATTAAATCAGTACTTAATGTTGTCCCAATATACCTAATTTTTATCCTCAGAGCTCTTGTTTCAAGTCTAAATCATTTAAAGTCAATTTTGTGATCTTTTTTATGGAATGATAATGTTGGGGGTAAGGCTAGAATCCCCCTTATTGCTTGGGATAGGGTTTCTCTCTCTATGGAATTTGGTGGTACTGGTATTAGATGTTCAGATCTACAAAATCTTTCTCTGGGAGCCAAATTAGCTTGGAAACTATATCAATCCCCAAATTTGAGATGGGGAAGACTAATGTTTTCTAAATATTTAAATAATCATTCAAGGGAGTGTATCTTTACTACCTCCACATTTCCCAAAGGTTATATTTTTTGGAACTTTATTTCCACTTGTCGGTCGGTCATCCTACCTCATCTCTTGTGCTTGGTTCATAAAGGGAATAAGGCTAAGTTTTAGGAAGATGTTTGGAATGGCTACCCTTAATTGATGCAAAGTAGAGGTTGGGGTAACCTGATGCCAATGCTTAAAAGGTATTGGGGTTCTTATGTGGTGGACTATTTTATAGTGGATTTCTCAAACTCTATCCCTAGTATCTCTTGGAAATCAATCGGTGATTTTTTTAATTCCGCTCCCTCTGAAATTGGCTTATAAAGATGAAATGGGGAAAATAACTATTGTGGTTTTTTGATAACGATGATGTGTTTATTTGGACTAAATCTAAGTCAAGTAATTACTCTATGAAGGATGGATTTAAGTCTTTATTGGCATCTTTTGAAAAATCAGAACTTCTCATTTCTCTCTTCTAGAATGATGTCTTCCTTCCAAAGGTAAGGGCTTTTGATTGGGTAGTTGTGTATGTGTAGGATCATCACAAAAAAAATAGGTCCTTAAGTGGTGATGAAAATTCTGAAAATCAGAGTTAGGCAACTTGAGGTAAAAATTTGAATAATTTATCTATTTTGGGTATGTGTAGGATCATGATGGGCCAAAAAGTGGTGATATGTAAGCCATATGATAGCCCATGCAGCTGATGACTTTTTTTTACCCAAAATTGATGAAATGAAAAGGTTTTTACAAGAGATTCCCATTTCGACCAATATAAATTATGCTTTACTTTGAATTTAATAAATAATTATTATTCGTTTTCTATTAGAATTAAGAATAAAGTCCTAATTGATAGGCTGATTGAAAAACATCTATAAATTTCAAATGGTATCAAATTTTTTGAATCCAAAACATGCGTCACATTCTATGATTTTCATACTATAGGATTAAAAAAATAAAATTGAATTTCATGAATTTTTTACCAAGTTAAGGCGGTTAGACACACGAGCTTTTATATTTTTTAAAAGATGTAATAAAAAATTCATAATTAATTATTTACATGGAAAAAAATTATAAAAAAATATGCATCACATCAGGACATGAGTCCTCTACTTATATCTAAAATCTTATAATATAATATTATCATTTTATTGTGGTTAGGGTGGTCAGACAGACACCTACTTCTTATTTTTACCCTGAAATTTAAATACTGCTGCATTGAAATTTCAAATATTCACCAAATAGATTTTTTTAATTTAATTAAAGTTATAGTATTTTAGAAACTAAATTCAATTTGCTACAGATTCTATTTGTACATTTTTTTGAAATAATATAGATAACTTATTCAAATTATTATGTCAATTTGTCTAACTCTGGTTTTTTGTCTTTTTATTGCCACTTAAGTGCCTATTTTTTCCATTATGATCTTGCACATACCCTTTCCTTTAAAAATATGTAAGAATAGATCTATAGCAAATTGAATGTAGTTTCTAAACTACTAGGTTTATTTTTAAAAAAATCTATTTGGTGAAAATTTGAAATTTCTGTGCAATAGTACCTAAATTTCGGGGAATAAATAAGTAGGTGGCTATTTGACTACCCTAACCACAATAAAATGATAATATTTTTTTATAATATTTTAGATATAAGTAGAGGACTCATGTCCCGATATGATGCATATTTTTTTGTAATTTTTGCCCAAGTAAATAATTAATTATGAATTTTTTGTTACAACTTTTAAAAAATATAAAAAATTGTATGTATGACCACCTTAACTTGGTCAAAACTTCATCAAATTCAATATTTTTTTTAATCCTATAGTATGCGAAGCATAGAATGTGACGCATGTTTCAAACTCAAAAAATGTGATATTGTTTGAAAGCTATAGATGTTTTTCAATTAGCCTATCCATTGGGACTTTAGTCGTAATTCAAATAAAAAATGAATAATTATTATTTATTAAATTTAAAGTAAATCATAGTTTATATTGATGGAAAGATGAAAATATCCTTTAAAAACCCTTTTCGTTTCATCAATTTTGGGTTAAAAAAAATTCGTCAGCCATATGGGCCATCATATCATTTACATATCACCACTTTTTGGGCCATCATGATCTTGTACATAACCAACTATTCATGATAGAGTCTTAAATAGGGCTAGGATGGACAAATTGGGCCTTATGATAGCCTTCCCATGTGTTTTTTTTGGTTATATTTTGGAATCTTCACATAATCTATTTTTACACTATTCTTTTGCATCACAGTGTTGGTACTGGTTATTTCAGAAACTTGATTAATATTCAATTGTTTGCCCTTCCTTACCTCTATAGTTCAAATCTTGGCCTTCGTTTTATTGTGCTTCATTTTCTCTTGTTTATGGGTTGTCTCCCCTTCTTTGCTTCTGTGGAACATTTGGATTGAGAGGAATAGTAAAATATTCAGAGGTAAGACCTCCTCCGAGGAAGTTGTGCTATTTAATATAGAAAATCAATTTTAGAGCTAGTGAAGGCACATATTTTTTAAAAAATAATATTTTTAAAACCTTCTCAAATTAGGATAGTTTCATCATTAAATCATGGAGCTGATGATTAAAATAGGCACCTCAAACGGATAACTCTCAACATATTTTATATATATTAATACTTAATATATGTATGCAAGTAGCAGTTGCAACCCAACATGTAAGAGATTAATATTATAATATAATATTATAATAATATTAATTATTATAAAATCTAATAATAGATATAATATTATATAATATAATAATTAACTATTATTAATTAAAATAATAATATTATAATATTTAATAAATTATTATTAAATTAGTAAATATTATAAGGTAATTATTTAATGTTAATGTAATATTATATTAATATTGTTTAGATTATGATTAAGATAAGGATTAGGGTTAATGGAAGTGAAGGGTTATGATTAGCATTAGTTTTAGAATTAGATTTAGGGTTTTTTTTAGAGATATAATTAAACTTAGGGTTTGGATTGCCATTGGATATACAAATAAGATTAAATACTACATTTGGTTTTCTAATATACTACGTGATCGCGTCGTCCGAACAAAATTTTATCCCTTTGCATCCGCCTCATTTGTCCTATAGTGTCTGACTAAAATAGCTCTATTAGATAGGGTCTCCATACAATATCCTCCTCGCTCAGCCTATCAAATCTAACCCTCTAAAATTATACATCACCATGCTGACATGCATGTCTTAGGAGATAACTGAAGGCCCATGGATATCCCACCGCTATATGGCAATCAAAAATTATCTCAGCCTGGTACAGGTAATGTGCTCTAGGATCTAGGTCTGTAGTAGTGCACAGTGTAGCATGTTGTTCACCTCTCCATAATTAAATCGAACCCAATCATAGTACAGGTGTGCCAATATGCTCCAATCCCATGCAAAGATGACATAGCAGTGCTACATGTCTCAAATCATGTGCACTAGCCCCCCTTCCAGATGTGCTCCATGACCATCAGGGACTAGTATCAGTGCTACTATGAAAATCAAGATGCGTTGAGTGATTGGTGACAATCCTATGGTCTGACGGTGAACCGGTTTCACTAGCTAGTACTCGGTGTTAGACTACATCTCCTCAAATATCCTACCCTATGCTAGGAAAACCCTTTCTCCTCGAATGGGCACCTGCAGTATGTGCTGCTTGTCCTCTAGTGTGACAACCATCTCTCTTGTAGGAAGATCGAAGATGCATGTGTCTACATCCCATCTCTCTTCCAGCGCCATCAACATGACATCATGATAATGCATAGCTAGGGAGAGATAGGCCTAGTAGAGGCCCATCTCCTAGAGGATCTGCACATCCTCCTTAGGTAGCTGATCAACAAGCTCTCAAAGATGGTTTAACCTACATTCACCCATGTGTTGGCATGACTGGGGCATAGTCTTCCATAGAAAAGAAGAAAAATATCATTTAAAAATCTTAAAATCTAAAATTTGTTCTTTAATGGTCAAAAACTGTGCTAAAGTTTCTCTAGAATATCTCAATTAAGGTTTTGAGACACTTTATTTCTTAACTAGGACACTCTACAACAAAGTGGGACACTTTGCAACAATCTAAAAAAATAAAAGAAAAACTCTCCCTAGACTCTTAATTCATCTAAAAATTTCATAAAAACATAAAAAATTGACTAAATCAAATTACAGAGAAGGAGACCACCTCCCGTAGAAGCTCAATCCATGGATATGTGGATGGACATCTGCTGGACATGATGACTCACTCTTCACTCTACACAAAGGTAAAAGATAAAATGGATGTGTGGACATGAAAATCTGCAAATGAGACTTAAACAATTTTATTTTGTTAGCACAAAAGTTAGTTTAAATCAGGAAACTTAAACATCCCTATGAAATATATAACCATGTTAAACAATGCAACTAATGGAAACAATGCAAGCTAAACAAAATCATATGCAAACAGGATTAACAACTATCTCATAGTGAATTGGTTAAAGTCTATCATGTACAATGCAACACTTTTCCAATCCATGATAAGCAAAATGATGCCAAGATGATACTGATGTTGTGATGAAAAGCAAGATTATTTCTCACATGTAAAGAGTAACCTTGCATAAAAATATGTTGTTGTGTTCTCCAATTTTTGTTGTAGTTGTTTTGGAGAAATGCTTTGCATTTTATAGATTCAAGATTGGAAGAGTGAGAGATTTTGAATGAATGTTGGATTATTCACAAGCCAATGAAAAGATGACACTTGTCAAGGTGTGAGAGGGTGAGGAATGTGCAAGTCATGGCCAATGTGCCAATTTCAAATTTGAATTTGCATGAAATGACATGAAAGGTGCATTAAATGCCAAGTTGGACTTATGCAAGAGACATGTGTAAGAGCATCTAATGCTTTGTTGGAAGGGACAAATCCTTTGGAGGGAAGATTCAAATTGATAGAATATTCCATCTTGATGCCCTTTTGAAAGTAATTAGAAGAATTGATAAATCAAATAATTGATTTATTGGTGCAAGTGGGTGGGTTAGTTGAGAGTTTAAATTTGACTCAAGTTGAGTCAAAAGCTGGAGAATGCGTGATCATGATTAGAGGTTAATTAATTTAGACTAATTAACTTGAAGAATTTTAGGAGTTCGACATTTGATTTAAATAAGTTTGATTTATCGAATCAAATAAGAATAACTTTAGGACTTAATTAAATAATTTGATTTATTCAATTAAATATGATGAACCTTGGGGAATTAATCAATAAATTGTTTTGACTGATTAATAGCAGAATTGATTGTTAGTTAGAGTGAGATGCATGATGTTAGTTTTCCATATCTACATTTTTCCCCTCTTTGAAGCAATGTACTTGTTGCATTGATTCAAAGAATGATGTTGCCGACATCGAAATTAATACTTTTTTGCTTTTTTCGGATGCCCCAGCGAAAATAAGTACTTTAGTACATTGGCCACTCGAGAGATTGAGTGAAAATATTCGATTTCAGGTCGATCTCATGTCAAAGAGGTTCAATTTCTACTCTCGTTTTCTATTTCAAACCAACTCACTTTTGTGGACACGAAAATCTGCAAATGAGACTTAAACAATTTCATGTTGTTAACACAAAAGTTAGTTTAAATCAGGAAACTTAAACATCCCTATGAAATATTTAACCATGTTAAACAATGCAACTAATGAAAACAATGCCAGCTAAACAAAAGAATATACAAACACGATTAACAACTATCTCATAGTGGATTGGTGCCACTCTATCATGTAGGATGCAACCCTTTTCAAAACCATGGTAAGCAAAATGATGCCAAGATGATAGTGATGTTGTGATGAAAAGAAAGATTAGTTCTCACATGTAAAGAGTAACCTTGCATAAAAATATGTTGTTGTGTTCTCCAATTTTTGTTTTAGTTGTTTTGGAGAAATGCTTTGCATTTTATAGATTCAAGATTGGAAGAGTGAGAGATTTTGAATGAATGTGGGATTATTCACAAGCCAATGAAAAAATGACACTTATCAAGGTGTGAGAGGGTGAGGAATGTGCATGTCTTGGCCAATGTGCCAATTTCAAATTTCAATTTGCATGAAATGACATGAAAGGTGCATTAAATGCCAAGTTTGACTTATGCAAGAGACATGTTTAAGAGCATTTAATGCTTTTTTGTAAGGGACAAATCCTTTGGAGCGAAGATTCAAATTGATAGAATATTCCATCTTGATGCCCTTTTGAAAGTAATTAGAAGAATTGATAAATCAAATAATTGATTTATTGGTGGAAGTGGGTGGGTTAGTTGAGAGTTTAGATTTGACTAATGCTGAGTCAAAAGCTAGAGAATGGGTGATCATGATTAGAGGTTAATTAATTTAGATGAATTAAATTGGAGGATTTTAGGAGTTTGACATTTGATTTAAATCAGTTTGATTTATTGAATCAAATAAGAAGAACTTTAGGACTTAATTAAATAATTTGATTTATTTAATTAAATATGATGAACCTTAGGGAATTAATCAATAAATTGTTTTGATTGATTAATATTAGAATTGAATGTTAGTTAGAGCGAGATGCGTGATTTTAGTTTTCCATGTCTATAGGATGTTATTTACCTTCTCTTTGATCTCTATATACATGCATATTAAGTCAGTTTTTGTTAAAAATAAAAGAAGTGATTTTTAGTTAAACTAACATATTAGGAGTTAGGATGGACAAATTGGGCCTTATGATAGCCTTCCCATGTTTTTTTTTTTCTTATATTTTGGAATGTTGACGTCATCTATTTTTACACTATTCTTTTACATCACAGTGTTGGCATTGGTCATTTTAGAAACTTGATTAGTCTTCTTGGTTTTCCCTTCCTTACCTCTATAGTTCAAATCTTGGCCTTCATTATATTGTGCTTCCTTTTTTCTTGTTTATGGGTTGTCTCCCATTCTTTGCTTCTATGGAACATTTGGATTGAGAGGAATAATAAAATCTTCAAAGGTAAGACCTCCTCCCTGGAAGTTGTGCTATTTAATATAGAGAAATCAATTTTAGAGCTAGTGAAGGCACATATTTTTTTTTTAAATAATATCTTTAAAACCTTCTCAAATTAGGATAGTTTCATCATTAAATCATGGAGCTGATTATTAAATATTTTCCTTTTCATGGTTTGATCACAAATAAGATTGATAAATGTTTGGCAAGGAAGAATTCCAAATGGTTTCCTCCCCCGGAGAACATCTATAAACTTAATCATGATGTTTCCTCAAGAGGTAATCTAGTAAAATCTTGAGTCGGTATAGTTATTATGGATGAAAGCTCAAAGGTTTTGAATGCGGCTTGTAAGGTTTTACCTAATGGCACTAACAAACAAGCTGAACTTGAGGCTCTTAGCTTAGGCTTGGAGTTGGCCATCTCCTTAGGTATTAAACATATTTTATTGAATGGGAATCAATGGTGATTTTTCATGCGACTTCATATAGAACATCAAGCATGTTTGGAAGCTCCTATATCTGTTGGAAAAAATTCTCCTACAATTAAAATTTTTTAATACCTATTCAGTGTCTCACTATTATAGAGAAGTGAATTGTGTTGCTGACTATCTTGTTAATAAAGTGTATCAACATGAATTTGTACCCCTAATGCAAATTCCCTTTTCTAACCATAACTCTTTAGAAAATAAAAAGAAGAGGCTTAATTCCACTTAAGCCCGCTGCTTGCATTCCACTTGGCACCTGGTTTGTGTGTCGGTGGGGGCGTTTCTGTCAGGGACACTTGCATGACGCGTAGACGTCCACATGGCGCGCTTATGTCCCTAGCAGATTCCTGGGGCTAGAGACTACAATGGCATTACATTTTTGATTGGGAGTTGAATAATGTCCCTCTTTGGCTGGCCGTCCTGAATATGGCCATTTTTAAATATTTCCTTTATATTCTTCACTCTCTCATTCATTTATGGAGTTTTACAAGATATTGGATTCATTTCTCAACACTTTTCTCCACTCTTTTAGACATTCACAATATTTATAGCAACATTCTTCACTCCATTGCAGCAACTCAATACTCCATCACTCCGATAGTGTGAGCACAAGACAAACACCGTGTCAACAGAGGCTTGAATCCCTCTTATTCACTCCTCCACAAGCCTTGAGCACTTTAGACAAAGGTGGTAAAGCTCCTCTCATCTCCTCTATCGTATTTGGTTGGTTAAGCATGTATTGCTTATAGTGTTTTGTGTTTACGTAGCTTATATTTCTCTATCTTTATCAATATCTCTACTATTCCATACTTGGTTGTCTATGGAGGCAGAAACACCAAGATGCGCGTTTGATCGAGGTAGGCACGCTTATGTCCCTGGTAGATTCCTAGGGCTAGAGACTACAATGGCATTACATTTCTGATTGGGAGTTGAATAACGTCCCTCTTCGGTTGGCTGACCCAAATATGGCCATTTTTCACTATTTCCTTTATATTCTTCACTCTCTCATTCATTTAGGGAGTTTTGCAAGATATTGGATTCATTTCTCAACACTTTTCTCCACTCTTTCAGACATTCACAATATTTATAGCAACATTCTTCACTCCATTGCAGCAACTCAATACTCCATCACTACGATAGTGCGAGTACAAGACAAACACTGTGTCAACAGAGGATTGAATCCCTCTTGTTCACTCCTCCACAAGCCTTGAGCACTTTGAGAAAGGTGGTAAAGCTCCTCTCATCTCCTCATCTAGTATTTTTCTAACTTCCTGGATTGCAGAGTGATCGAAGGACACATAATCCTCATCATTCTCATCCTCTTCATCCTAACTATCCTTTAAGCTGAGGTGAGTTAGGGTAGCATCTCCACTCTTGGCCTTTCGTGACCTAGGGCCTTGCTTCAAGTGGTCCCCCTATCTTAGATTTTTGGGGAACCAGATTTGAACCAACATCTATCCTTTTGTCAGTATTCTAAATTTTTTCTCTTATATCCCTTGGTCATCATACCCTTGTGAGTTGTGAAATTTTATGAGATTCACAACCTATTCTATGACCTCTGGATATATTGTCAGAAGGATTTTGTGACACCTTCAAATGGAATAGACGAAGCTCTCCTCTAGCTTCACTACTGGCCTCTTCTCGGGCTCTGTGAATAGTTTATCCACGTAGGAGCACGTATCCTAAGGTGAACCTAGGTTTCTTGATGAAATTGATTGCACCCCTACCCCTCCTATATCACTGAATTCCTCATCTGTAGATGAGCATGAGGTCATCTGTATCCCTTTTGAGTATGTTGTTAGTCTTGGTAAAGGGTTGGGTGCATTGGAGAATCACCTGGAAGGAAACCCAAAATGCGCTAGGGCTGCTAAGGTGATTGGTGAAATAAGATACATGGTGGAAAAAGATCGGACAAGTGTAGAACTCTTGGCTAGTCTCGTCGGTCTGACCAAAGCATGTTCCCCCTCGAGCCTTGGTTGCTTGATACAAGGTGGCCTCTTCAAGCAATGTGAGAGACAACTAGATATGTTAATACCTCCTATATTCATGTATATGATGGACATAGTCCCCTCGGTCAATATACCCTCTACTTCCGAAAGTTTGGATACTATCAAAGTAAATTGGAATCCTTTAGGCTTCCACTTCACCCCTTCTGTCACCTCTAGTGGTGGAGGATTTGGTGAAATGATGGGCAGAGGCTTTGGCGGTAGAAACTTTGGGAGTGGAGGTGGCATTGGCGGAGGTGGTGCCGGTGGCTCTGGTGGAAATCACACTAGTGGCGGAAACACCACTGGCGGCTCTAATAGTGGTCATGGTGGTGGCATGGGTGGCGGTCCTAGTGGTATTCATGGCTATGGCTTTGGTGGTGGTTCCAATGGTCCTATGTCCTCTAATGACTCTATTTTGAATACTCTTCTTCAAAATATGGGGAAGATGTAGAATTAGCTGGCAAGCCTTTCCCAGGCTTCGACCCAGCCTATCTTTCACCCTTTCTTCTAACACAACCTATTGTGGGTTGTGATTTTAAACACTTGCTTCCTATAATTCCCTATGTATGGAGTTATTCCATCACAATGTGTTCATGGCTAAACTATTTCCCCGATCCCTCAAAGATATAGCACAAGATTGGTACTATTCTTTGCTTGATAACTCTATCTTCACATATGATCAGCTTGTGAACTAGTTCTTGTGACAGTTCCAAGCTAATATCAGACCAAAAATGACCTTCTCAAACCTTGTTCGGTGTAAGAAAGGGGATAATGAAAATTTTATAAACTTTATAGCATGATACCAAGTGCTTTTCTCATAGATCTCATATCCACTACCTGATTTTGATGTATAAAAGGTTTTCATAGGGAATTTACAAAGACATTGGCAACAGAAATTCACCCTCATGAAGTACCCTTCTTTCGTGCATCTGTGTGCAGCTCTACGAGAGTACCAGTAGATGGTGGTTCAGTTCGGGGGTCCCTCCTCGCACTCCCATTCTGAAGGGAGGTCTATCATATTGATCTCTAAGAAAGGTAAAGTTGTTGTGAATGTAGTAGCCATTGTGGGTAACAACGGCCTTAGATGTGATCAAAAGTTCACAAAGCTATCAAAGTACTATTCTTCCATCTTATAGAAGTTGGTAAGGGATAAGATCCTTACCCTACCACCTCCTAAACTAGTTAGAGAACCATACCCTAGCTGGTATGAGGAAAATACTTATTCTCAGTACCATAGAGTTAACAAACACGATACCGAATGTTGTATGTTCCTGCATCATGAGATACATGATTACATCGAGGAAGGTAGTATCTATCTTGATGGAGGAAAAAAAACACAAACAAATCAGTGGAGAAAGCTAACAGTGAGTTGCAGATATACACAAACCCATTCCCATCACATTTTGCTAACATAATTATCGATCTTGTTGATTCTACTTCTCATCTTGAGGTATATGTAAACATGGTTACTATTGCTCCCTCTATCTTATGACCGACTCTCCAAATGTAACATTTACCTCGCAAGAAATTTCAACAAATAGAAAGCCTTCTTCATTTTATATTTCCGCTTGCCTTAATGGCAACATTGTGATAAGGGTCCTAGTCGATCCCACGAGTAGAGTGAATGTCATCACAGAGGAGACGTTACTCTTAAACTCCCTACAAAGGGAGGAGTATGACGAAACAAATTCCATCATCTACATGCATGATGGAATTTATCTCAAACCCTATTGATCAATAACGTTTTCCAGCCTAGTTGGACCTAGGAGTGTAGACACGATCTTCGATGTCATCCTCGAGTCAGACCTATTTAGAGTAAAGCTAGGTATACCTTGGCTAGCCTCCATGAATGGGATTGCCTCTGTGATTCATAAGTGCTTTAATTTTTTCCATGAAGGTGTTGTGCATGTAGTGCATGATACTGGATATCAGCCTATGGTATCCCATGGAGGATATTCGTTGTATCATTTTTGGCCCTCTCCAATCGGTCCACTCCCACAGAGAACGAACCTACTTAATAGGAACTATGTGAAGTACAAAACTAGAGGTAAGGACAACTGAAGTTGACCCTTCCTATAGCCAAGCTGCTAGCTACCTCCTCCTCCCAGAAAGGAAAGGATAAGCTCACTCCCTCTCGGGATGACTCATCCACTCCCTTATCTTGGGAAGAGTATTGGATGAACAAGCTCAGGCTCTACCCGCTAAGTCTGATTATGCCTCCTTGGCACAAACCCAATATTAGGATATCGGATCTCCCTAATGGGTCTCCAGGGACTTGGTATTATTTATACGATAGAAAGAAAGGCTCACAGAGAGATTTTTCACCTCAACCTATTCCTGTTCCATCGAACAGAAAAGGATCCACCTGTAAGGTGGTAGAGTCAATCCCTTCCATCGTTTCTGAACCCGCTCCTCCTCCCATTCAGAATTTTTCCCTTCTACTGGAGACATCCGTGGAGGAAAATCCCATGGATGAGTAGGATCCTTTTGTCCCTTCACAAGTCTCGGCTTCCGATTCAAAGAGTCATAGAAACTGCCTTGCGCATGAGCGTAAGCATCGACGAAAGGCTCTCCTAGCCAAACAAGCCTCCTTGCAGAAGAGGGAGGAGAAGATCACATCTCCTACTATTTCTTCCTCTCTTCCCCCTTCTGTCCCTGTTCAACCTAGTTCATCACTCCTTCATTGGAGCTGCCATTGTTGACTTTCATCCTGGATGTCTTGCCTTTCCTAAAGCCCATAGAAATGGTGAACACTTTGGTTTTATCCATTGTGATTCTCTCCTCTTCTCCCTCAACCCTCCTCGCTTCGTCTGTGGGGATTTCACCTCCTCCACTAAAGAAGAAGGTAGAGTGCAGTCCCTCCAACAATGGAGGACACAAGAAGATTCCACCTTCATCGAAAGGCGGTCCTAGGCTTACGTGTTATGTCCTAGTGACAAAATTAGTCTCGGCCTCCCTCGAGTTTGTCATCGCTCCCGAGTCACTCGATGAGCCTAGGGGTGAACCTCGGGTGCAAACTCCTCTGTCTACTGAGGTAAAACATGGCACTCTTGTTAAGTGCATGTTTAACCCAGTGGATGAAGTTTTGACCTTGTCAGCAATCTTCATTAGGTCATTGACCCTAGACCCACAGGAGTTGAGCAACAAAGACCTTACAGGTCCCTCTTCCTTGGCCCTTATTGCAGGAGGATCAAAAGCTCCTCCCCTTAAAACATTAGACCATGGCAGGCTTGTCATCCTTCCCCCTTCGATGATCTAGAGTGGGAAGATGATGACCTCTTGGTTGATTAGTGTTAGGGGGAAAAACCTCTTCTTGATCTTTAGATTAGATGTGTGTGCATGTTCTGACATGTGTTCCCCCATAATTGTGCTATATGTCCTTGGATAATCCTCGTCACCCTTGTTGGTATGTGGGTATAGGTGTGGTGTTTGTCTTGTAAACCTTCCTCTATATATATCATCATTCTTCCATGCTTGTGATTGACTTTCGATAAATTGGGGATGATGCAAAGCATCAGGAGCATTTTGGCCTCGTTCCATGTTGACCCAATTTTTTATTTTATGTTGTCTTTCGTGTATTCTTCCTGATCTGGTTAGGGATTAATGATCTTTTGCTACTTATTACAACTACCTACATATATAAACAAAGGTAGATCTGACCCCGCATAACTAGATCCCCATATACCCTTTGTGTTTGATCTATTTCCTTTACCTTATTCTTTGTATTTCTCTCTTCTTTGCTTGAGTTGTCCCTTTGATGTGTGACAATGCATCTTCTACATCACTTGGTCTTTAGAAAACACATTCATTGGCAAATGAATATTTTCTCAAAGACCCTTCACACACTTCTTTGTTAAAATTGTATTCTCAAATTCAAACCCTAACGAAACATGTTTCCTTCAACATGGGTTTGTAAAGAAAGGACATGGAAACCCTCCTCCAAAGCGGAAACTATCTTAGTCTTCACCTCGCATGGGCACATCTCCTTCCTTACAAATTCCTTGATGAAGTGAACATATTTCAAAAGGATTCCTTGATGATGAATCGATTCGAGAAGGAAGGAATTAAGCTTTCAAATAGTGTGTCCCTTGAGTGGACCCCTTCTTTTCAAGCTGAGTTTTCAAGGAACCCCTTCGAAATATTTCAACAAGTTCTATGGCATCTAGCCTAGGTGCAGCCCAACTAGACCGGTTTCACATCTCGACGTCTAGTTAGAGGGCAGCTCAACTAGACTGTCTTCGCACCTCACTATCTAGCTTGGGGGCAGCTTGACTAGACCGATCTCACATCTTTGCGCCTAGTCCAGGGGCAACCTGACTAGACCTACTTTACATCCTTGCATGTAGCTTGGGGGAAACCCGACTAGAATTTACCTTTCTAACAATGTGTCCCTTGAGTAGACCCTCCTTCCTTTTGAAGGGTTCCTGAGGGACCCCTTTGAAAGCCTTACAATTTAGTGATGGTCTGCATGACTGTCCAATCACTGGCCTATGCGGAGACTTCCTAATGTGTTCTATCTGTGGGTCAAAATGCCACCACCTCTGACTTTGTAGAGTCCCCTTCACTTGGTCTCCCTCATGTGAGAGTTCTTGGGGGATACCTTCCTTGTAGGCCTGTGGGTCTGTAAGGCACTTTTCTTGGTCTCCTTCATGTGAGAGTTCTTGAATGATACTGCCCTTGCAGGACCATGATCCTGTAAGGTACTTTCGTGCTTCAACTTTGTAGTTCCACAGAACTATGAAGTCCTCTCCTGCACTTTCAAGTTCGCCAAACCATGCTCTGCCTCCTCATTAGTTTAGGTATATATTTCTTACTCTATTACTTCTTTACTACTCTACTTTACCGAAGCACTCATCATTACTCATGCTTGCTAAAGTGGGGGAAAAATGTATCAACATGAATTTTCACCCCTAATGCAAATTCCCCTTTTTACCATTAACACTTTAGAAAATCAAAAGCGGAGGCTTAATTCCACTTAATCCCACTACTTGCATTCCACTTGGTGCCTTGTATGTGTGTTGGTGGGGGCGTTTCTATCAGGAATGCCCACGTGGTGCATAGACATCCATGTGGCACACTTTTTCCCCTGGCAGATTCTTGTGGCTAAAGACTATAGAGGTGTTACATTTTTGATTGGGAGTTGAAGAGTAATGTCCCTCTTCATCTGGCTGACCTGAATATGGACACTTTTCACTATTTCCTTCATATTCTTCACTCTCTCATTCATTTAGGGTGTTTTGCAATACATTGGATTCATTTCTCCATACTTTTCTCCACTGTTTCAAGCATTCACAAGCTTTGTAGCAGCATTCTTCACTCCATTGTAGTAACTCAATAATCCATCACTTTGATAATGCAAGCACATGACAGACATCGTGGAAATAGAGGCTTGATTCCCTCTCGTTCACTCCTCCACAAGCCTTGAGCACTTTGGATGGAGGTGGTAAAGATACTCTCATCTCCTCTATCGTATTCAGTTGGGTAAGCATATACTTCTTGTAGTGTTTTGTGTTTACGTAGCTTGTAGTTCTTCATCTTTATCAGTATCTCTACTATTCCATACTTGGTTGTCCGTGGAGGTGGAAACACCAAGATGGGGGTCTGACTGAGGTAGGCCCCTATATAGCCCCAAAAATTTCCCCATTTATTATGTGTAGGTGGAGAGAGCATTCAAAGCAATTTGGCGAGGAGAGCATCCCACAAGATCATCTTCATCACTTTGGTGGTAATATATTTCTTCCACCATATTCATATTTTCATTTCTCTTTTCTTAATCTCGTGCCATCACTTAAAACACCCCTAGACTAGGCTGATAGTCTCCCTTCTTGAGTTAGATTCTAGTCTTTTTTTTCCTTTAGCCATACGGGTGCCAGTGCACTTGTGAGACACTAGCACATTGCGCTGTCATCCCTGAACCGCACTTTTGTCCTCAGACAAAAAGCTGCCTAAGACACAGACCTGGCTCTAAAGATTGACCTGTCTAGTATTTTTTTGACTTCGTGGATTGTAGAGTGATCGAAGGACACATAATCCTCATCATTCTCATCCTCTTCATCCTAACTATCCTTTGAGCTGAGGTGAGTTAGGGCAGCCTCTCCACTCTTGGCCTTTCGTGACCTAAGGTCTTATAGTGGGTGGCCCCTGTCTCTCACATAAAGCTATAGACGAGAATTTTTTTTTAAAGAATTGTTGGGGGAGGAAATATCTCCCTTATTTTGATGGAAAGACTATCACGAAACTCTCAAATTCTTATTCTTAAAAGATCGAATTAGCTTGCTCATCATGACAAAAAAATTTAAATACGGGAGATCTCATTGGCTTTGAAGTGACTCAACCATCATTATTTAGTTTTCTTATAATGTTTTCGATGGCTATGTTTTGACAGTTAGGAAATTGTGTGGTTGGCTTTCTACAGTTTTGGAATCCTTTGTCTGTTGTGAAGGTTTCTTATTTGATATTTTCATCATGTCTTGGACTACTTGCTTCATATTTGGTAATCATGCATTATGGTGTTTTTCATTATGTATCTCTGGCATTTTGGGAACTAAGGCCTTGTTCATCTCTCCATTATATATTTTGATTATACTACTGATGATTTTTCATGCCGGTTCTTCTTCTGGCTAATGGTATTATGGCTTATATACTGTTCATTATAAAATCAAATGGCTCTCCTTGGTTATCGGTATAGTGCAAGTTTTATAGGTTGCTTTGGTGCGAATCATGCCTTCAGAATCCGAATTGGCCTAGTATAGAGTAGATTTTCCTGTAAAGGGTAAGGAATGTAGTGATTCTCACACATATGATCATGAGAAGCTTGGTATTATTTTATGTTTGGATGGCATGGATGTATTTTTATCTTTTGAAAAGGTGGTGGGAAAATAGTGGCTACAGGAAAATTCAAATGCCACCTTTTTTGAAGTTTTTTCTCGTTTTCTCACTATATGTATGGATATCTTATTTGATGCTGAAATGGTTTGTATTCTTGCCATTAAATTTGTGCAGCCTAACTTGTTCTCTATTTTGAAGCTTTGTAAAGCTTTGGATAAGTATATGTTTGATTATGGCCTTTTTCCTCTTCGTGGTTTTATATCTCATAGTGAATTTCTTTCTTATGGATATTTTGGAGATTCGTTGAAGGCTCTCAATTTTGGCATCACTTGGGATGATTTTGAGGGGACCATTATAGAATGACACCATTTTTCAGATAAAGTATCTCCTGAAATTCTTGCAGCTGGCATTGAGGTCTTCTTGGTGATGCATTTTTTATTTGATATGGTAGCGAGGTCATTATCCTCGGGACAATCTTTGGCTTCCCTCTCTAGAAAAGTGGATGAATAATTTTTGGATAACTTGTTGCCTCTTTCTCATTATGAGGCTAGCTCTAGTTCCAGTCCTCATTTGCAGGAATTTTGATTAGTTTTGGTATTAGTCTGATTATGGCCTCTTTTGTGCTCTTGGGGCTTTGCATACTTGTCTAGATTTTTCTAGACTTGGGGATGGGTGGCAGTTCTTACCTTAACTTATAGGTACTTTTTACTGGTTGGGTTTCATTCAGTATGCAAACTATCTTGTTGGTATAACTGTTTTGGCTCTCTTGGTAGTCCCAAGATGGAGTTTTATTTCAAAAGATGTAAACATTTATTTAGATTAATAAAAATTTAGTGGCTTTGCCACTTTTATAAACCAAAAAACACTAAGTTATATATATATTAATATTTTTGTATTTCTTTTAAAAAGTTATTTTGTGGTTCAAATATGTTTTCTTAACATGCTTATTATGTTAAGAAACATACCTACAATGATAGCAAGGGGTATAAAGTAATGTTGTGCATGTGTTAAACAAATTAATTAAATATATATATGTAAATAATAAAAATATAAAATAAACCAATATTATTTATTTACAATTACAATATAATAAATAAAATAATTTTAATGAATCAACTATTTACGTAGTGAATAAAATATCAAATCACTATTGTTTTTGTAAATAAAATAATAATTTATAATTTTAAAATAATTATGTAATTGAATATTTTTAAAAAATTGATTTAATTTTAAGTATAAGTATATATTATTCATATATATATGTATTAATATTAAATAGTAGGTAATTTATTTTATGAATAGTGTCTATATTAAGATTTAAAAAATAATGTTATGCATATTCACAAAGAAAATGGTGGATGGAAAATGTCACACCACTAAAGTCTATATAGGGCTTAAGCTTAGAGCAAGAGAATATAAAACATAAACAAAACCACTAGGAAACTAAAACAATATCAGAAGGAAGGGGATCTTGGTCATCTAGTTAAGCACATACATTAATTAGGTCCAAGGTCACCACAAAAAGATCCCATCAATCATTATTATCAACTTTTTCTTCTTATTTTTTCATAAATAAAATGATAAATTGTAAATAAATATGTAATATTTATTACAATTTTCCAAAAAATCAAAAGACAACCAAAGATAACATAAATAAATATAGAATAAACTAACTTATATATTTTAAATATATTTATACAAAAGATACTAAGAAATATAAAAGTTATTTAAGAAAGATAGGAAAATAACTAAATCTTAATTAAATTAAATAACTTCAAATAGATACTCTAAATATCTTTGAAATAAACATATTTAAGATATCTATACTAATAACAAAACATCTAAAATTTGAATATAATGAATCTATTTATGTCCCCCACACAATTATACCTAATCCCATGTCAACAATAAACAACAAATACTTTACCACATAATTTGATAGTCTTTATGCATAGATCATGCAAACGAACACACTAATTATATTTTATACATAAATTATATTTGCCCATAATTATTGATTATATCGATAGTAGTTACATACAATGAAACAAATCAAATCAACTATATTCAAATACCGAAGAGCTACTATGTCCTAAGCTTACATATTTGTCCAGTAGTCGGTAGAATCTTCCGAATTCATGAAATATGTTGACATTTTGGTTTCGTTTATTTCCATGGAATTCTCTGAGAACTCTTTAAAATCGAACAAGATCTCTTTCGGAACCGATGCTTCAGAATTGCTGGTGTTCACCATAGGAGATACAGAAACCTGTCTTGCTGCTTTATCACCCTCATTGTATTCACTTGCTACGCCACTGAAAAGTGTCTCAGAAATAACATTTGTTGAGCATGGCAGGCTTTGATCATCTTCCATAAAAATATCGTCTAAACACTGAGCATTAAATGGTAGTTGTTGTTGAGGCAAAGAATTTAAGGCCACAGAAGCTGCTTCTACAGGCCACAGAGGCAAATTAAGATTTCCATGGGCAACAAGGTTCATAAAGTATCTGCCAATTCTCGCTTCCATCTCCAAAGATGTAAAGTAAGAAGATAATTGAGGAGGAAAAAACATGTTTGTCATTGTGTCTTTTTGTTTTTTCTTCATGCGGGTATTCCAGTAATTCTTTATGTCATTATCTGTACGACCTGGAAGTTGCCTCGCTATTTCAGACCACCTGATCAAATATATTGTGTCAAAAAAACTCCCACAATCTTAATATATGTATGAAAGAGAGAGACGGTTTTATTTTTATTTGAAAATTACTTGTTTCCAAGCCTGGCATGGTGGAGGAATATTGTTTCTTCTTCTTCTGGAGAAAACGTTCCCCGCTTTAAATTTGGCTGTAAATAGTTGATCCAACGTAGCCGGCAACTTTTGCCACATCTCAATAGTCCTGCAAGTGTCAAATATCAGTACACATCTAGAATATAATATCAGTTTCCATAACCCATAAAAGTTATCTGTATACTTTCACAACACGGATTACACAACGAGCACGACTATTTAAAAGTTTAAAAATATTATTGCGTTAATTAAACAAGTAAAATGTGTGGTACCTTATAAGAATTGAAGGTTTTTATAATTTTTTTGTTTTTTCAGAATTCTATTCTATTCAATCTGGTTATGGAGAAAAGTGTACATTTGCACTTTTTCGGAAGAACAATTTTAGTTGATATTAATTGACAGAAGGTCAAAAATCATTTATGCAAACGTACGTATGGAGTAGTACTTTGAATCTTTCAGTGTCCAAAAGTATGTCAAGAGGTTGAATTCGAGTAGTGTATTTTTGGTCAGTCAATATGATATGTCACTTATTTGCATTAGTTGCACTTTTATCCTTCATTTGGTGTTCATTCTGATTCGGTTGTTTCTAATGTATTTATTATTGTAATTAAGAAAATAATTTACATTTAATTTCTTTATATTCTTTAAAATCAATATTTTATTATTATTTAATCTATTTGAATAAAATCAGTTGGTATAAAAAATGATTGTAAGATTTATAAATAAAATTACAAATGATTGATTTAAGTATGCAATTAATTAACTTGTGTTTGAGAGCATTGTATTCAATGACAAATTCTAAATTTTTATATATTTAACAAGAGGCCCCATTTTTAATTTATAATATTGTATAAAGAGCAGCATAGAGAACAAACATTGCATCATAATATTATATTATCTTCAGTATCATTTCATGTTTTCTTGTTGTCCTCAATCATCTTCATCAAATATTTGAGTTAGTAACAAAAATTTAATCAAAGAAAAACTTTTATAACTAAAAAAATCTTTAACAATGCAAATCAACACCACCCATTTTCAGATGTCAATTACACATATCAAAGATGAATAGATTATAGAAATTGATTTATGTCAAGATCATATTTATATGAAGAGTTTAGATCTATAATAAGAGTTTTAACTTCTAGGACAAAATATTAGTTTATAAATAGATAAAAAAACAAAACCATTAAACATACAATTCACCTTATATAAGAATTCATCTAACATCTCTCAAAATTATAAAATAGTAATAAAAATCCTACTAAATTAACAAACTACTTCCCTTATTATCTAAACAATTAATTTTCTTTTCTAATTTCTAATATTGAATATTTAATAATAATTCTAATGGGATCCATCTAAGACCACCCATCCTGGAATTGAAAAATCACTAAGATCATTTTCTAGGGAGATTAAGGATTTCATAGATTTGTTTATCATTTATTTTCTATAGCTAAATAGATTGGTACTTTTGATTCATCTAAACTTCATCTCCAACCAATTTCAGTGTTATATTATTTTGTAAAAATATTTCATAACACATGTAATTAGTAAATTTTTAATATTCATTTTTTATTTAATTTATGATTGTATATTTATATTCTTGATTTCTATAAGGTGAAATCTATCATCTAGTATATATTTTTGTTATTCTTGTGATCGATACTATTAATTTTATTCCATCTTATAACATTGAGGAACAAATGCATGTTCTTTTATTACATTGATATTGAGTTACACAATATATTTTTAATACATTAATTATTATATCAAATTTTTATCCATTCAAATGGATTTATAATATTTTACTATCACTTATCATAATAATTTATTTTTTAATTGCCAAAATCTATCTCATAATATGTGTCTAATTTAAATGTTTATATAATGTGTGATCCTAGGGTAAAAGCACAAACGTATGTCATACTTTCAACCAAATAAATAGTTTCGAGCAAACTATTTTCAGCCAAAAATGTTTTGGCCAAATAAGTTTCGGCTGAAACCATGTGACCCATACACTTTTGGCTCAACCAAAAAAATATTTTTTTCCCTTCACAACTTTAAAATTGGCTTTCAAATTGACTTATTTTATGTGTAGGGTTTCTATTGGAATGGTTTCGACTGAAACACTTACGATAGAAACCCTTCCGGTCAAAACTGTCTAATTGGTATCCTAGTTGGCAACCAATTCAGTTTTTTTCAGAATTTTGTAAAACTTTCAACTTTAACTTAGTATTTCTTCAGTAGGATGATGTTTTTTTTTTAAAAAAAAACTTTTTTGTTGAGCTCCGACTGATGAATCCAAATATATAATGTTTTTAATATTTTAATTAATTTTAATATATTTTATTTTTAAAATAATGCAAGTAGGTTGTTAAAATTAAAAAAGAGGCTCATTAGAAATTAAAAAAAAATAGTAAAACATATTCTATTTTTTAAAAAATTGTATGGGGAGAAGAGGAGAGAGTCTTCTTCAAAAGGATATAATTGTTTTTTTTTAAATAATTAAAAAATTTTAAAATAGTTGATGGCCTTAAAAACTATCAAATTCTCACATGTTTGAATTTAAAATGTTATTACAAGAAAAAAAATGGGAGAAATGAATTTGTTTTCAATTATTTTTTTACGACCCTGAAGTCACAATTTTCTCAAATTTTCAGCATTCTAAAATAAGTCCTTAAATTGATAAAAACATAATGAAAATAAATTTTTAATTTTTTTTTAAAAAACTACAAGAATAAACTTCGTCAAAAATTCTACATTTCATTACTTTACATCATTTTGAAAACATACATTATAACAAATATTATATATTTTTTCAATACGAACATATATACAAAAGACATTTTAATATTGTTAGTCAATCAAGTTTCTTCAACACTATTTCTATGATAACATCCAATTTGACCAAAGACATGGATTAAAAATATATGACATTAAGTAATTTTTCAAAAATGAATCAAGACTTTTATCTTTTATTTTAAAGAGACTAGAAATTGATAGAAAGGATAGTATTTTTTTATATTGTATGCTAATCAATATTTAAATAATTTAACATAAGTTAACATTAATTTATAATTTCTTTTGGATAATTTTAAAGATAACGAAAAAAATATATAGAAATACAACCCAAAGGTTAGAGTACAGAAATTTTCATAGAAAATTCTTTAGAGATGAATTTATGAGAAACTTATTCTATATGACATCACATTTGATACATATAATTATTATCCATTTATCATAAAATAAAATTCCATAATAATGGATATAAATCAATCAAAAAATATATTTATCTTTAGATTAATATCAAATATTCTATCTAACATAATTAAATTCTTAGGTGTCTTAGGAATTATCCATATAAAATATTATAGGTGTCTTAAGAATTGATCCATATAAAATGTTTCAAAAAATTATCAATATTAAGGTAGAATCTTTCAAGAAAGAGATGAATAAAATAATAATAAAAATTGATATTAGAAATGATTGTAGATCATATCTAAAATCATCCATATAAAGAATCTTAGTTATTGAGTATGACATTTTCTTATATTCCCTCGAGATTATAAAATTTAAGAACATGTGAAGGGAATATATTTTAAAATATTAATAGATATCATTTATAAAATTGGATGTGGTGCTATTGAATATTAGAAAGAAAAGTTAGAGAAGGTATTCAAAAATATATAGATTTAGTTTCTAAATATTCTTCCTTCAAATGACACAATAAATAATCATCACTAATAACTACTTGTATGAAAATTTGGAGTAAAGTACATTTGAATAGTCTCTTAAAAATTTATTTAATAATGAAACAATCAAAACCTTTAGAAGTAGCTAGATAAATGAAAGGCATATAAGGATTTAACATTATTTGAAGGATACAAAAGTTAAAATAGTTTAGATTGACAATCACTAGTATTTATATATGTAGAGGGTTCAATGAATAGCATTTGAAAAAAAAAAAAACCAATTTCATGGTATGAATTATAGCATGAAGAAAACGTCATTTAATTTTATGTAGTAATTTTTCAAATTCAAATTTTATGTGCAAGTCCTTCCATAATTAAGTGTGCGCCAATTTCATACATTACAAGTGTAAAATAAAGTTAAGTTTAAGATTAAAAAATTATGAATAGACTTAATTTTTAGAATAATTATGACCAGAAGCAAGTGTAACAAACCTTACCCTCTTAGAATGTATCAAAACAAAATAATTACAACTAGGTATAACAATACACCAAAGAATCTTGTAAATAATAATTTAGTTAGACATTGAAGTTGAAATGGAAAAGTGGATTATTGGAAATCATCAATCTAAATTCTAGAACCTTTTCCAACCCATTTCTAGCTTTGGAAAAATGAGAGCTTTAGGATTAGAAATTGACATTCATCAAATCTTAATGCAGATGGTTTTTTATTCAAAAGTTTTAGTTGTAAATAGAATTACAAATCTATACTTAAATATGGAAGAATGCACAAGACACATTAATTTTTTTACAATATGTATCTAAGAAGTGTGGTCCAATTGATTATAGTGGTTATAAGATATCCATATAATACAAATTTTTAAAAGATTTATAAAATGCTAAGTAGATAAAATTAGATAGTTATCTTTATTTTGGTTTTCTCCTAGTGGATTCCCAACTAGGAGCTTTAGAGCATGCTATAGAAATCCATTGATGTATAATGAATGAATATTTTTTCAAATTTTGAAGTTGTAGATGACCTAGTTAATATGCATCAAAAAGGTTTTATAGTAGATAAGGAACATGAAATGTTTGACATAATTCCTATAAAATATGTTTGGATGGAATGCATGCTTACAAGATAAGAAAATGATGGTGTTATTGATGGTATATTTTTTATTAAATCAATTTTTGTTCTTTCTAAGTATGATTTTTTGGTGTGATTTGTTAGGTAATCCAAATATGAACATTTTGCTTAATTTATATGCGCTCTCATCCAAAGAAAACATTTTTTTTATTATTCTTATTTCCAATACTATTTATATTAATTGGACTAGATCCTACTTTATAATAAACTAGTAACAATATCTATGTATGTATGTATGTATGTATGTAAGTATGTATATATACATACATTATATACATATATATGTACATATATATACATACATATATATACATATATATATATATATATATATATATATACATACTTACATATATATAAATATACATATATACACATATATATGTATATGTATATATGATATATACACACACATATAAATGTATATATACATATACATATAGATATATGTATACACATGTATATACATATTTATATATATGTATATATGTACACATATATACATATACATATACATATACATATACATATATCCCTTTTTAAGACTAGACAATCTAAATTAAAACTACCTTAGATGCAATAAGAGTGTTATCTATTAGAAAAAATATATAAGAAACATTGAACTTCAAATCTTGATCCATAATTTTTCAAAAAAGTCAGATAATTTAAAAATTAAAATATAATAATAAATCTGAGTGCTATTTTCTCGAAGGATTCACAATCTTCATCATATGTTTGGCATGCAATTCCATTTAATGAAAAAAATTCATTGAATTCCATTATCATGACACATCCTTATTTCTACCCTCATTCAAATGTAATTCATTGGACTTTATGATTATTCTAACTAATTATACTAGATTTCTTAATTACTTCATATGATGTGTGATTATCAAATTTCTTATTATTGTATCATTCATAACTAATCATTTTTATAACCATCATTTTCATAATCATTTTAAATTAATGATCAATAATTTAATAGACAACTTGATCATTAAAATATAGAATATTTTTTTTATATTTAATAAAATTGTATAAATATATTATTTTTAATATAAATAAAATTGAATATAATAATCATTTATTTTTAAGTTGTTCTACTCTTAATAAAAAAAAATTATAGTACTGATTTGGTTTTAATTTCTTGTTTAAAATCTGGAGAAACAATAATGAAGTATTCCATTTGAACACTTTTATGAAATGATAACTAACCTGCATGCTTTGGAAGCTTATGCCATTTACCATGGCCGTGCTTGTGAATGTATTCGATCAGTTTCTCATCCTCTTCTTCAGTCCACGGCCCCTTCTTCACTTCCTTCTCCTCGCAACAAGGGCTTCGTACCATACCTCCCCCTTCCTATTCTTTTCATCATTTTCAATAATAACAATCGTGGCTTAAAATTCAGATGTGATAAAACTTCCCTCCAATATAAGTTTACTTATAAAATTCAGATGACTGAACATGCATAAATTCTAATACGACTTGGAAAATGAACTGGTTGTAAACTCCCATATGAAAACCTCAGATGTTTAGAATAAAAAATTTGCCTAAAACTAATTTCCAAATAAAATACTAACCCAGAACTAATAAACAAAATCAGATTTAATTCAATAAGCAAGTCACAAAGTTTTAGATTTATTGCTATATAGTTGGCTTAAATGGAGGTTGTAAAGTCCACACCTTATTCCCAAGAAGAAATTCTGGAATATGGGCAGCTCGGCTTTATCTCCACACCCAAATGATAGAATCATGCTATCCACTTATATACTGAGAAGTGATTCGGATGTATTTTTGGATATTATTTCTTTTATATTGCCTTGTATGGTAGCTGGTTAGGTGTGCCTTACTAGCTAGTTGACATTTTCTTAAAACAAACTTAAAGATATCATGAAACGACACCAATCTTCTATAAAATTAAATAGCACTATTGTAAAGAAAAGCCCAAGGCGGCATTCAAGTAATGACGAAACGTCTTTCTCTGCTGACAAAATTCTCCCCCACCGAGAAGTTTCCGGGAAAGAAGTAGAATTCATCTCCAACCATTTCACGTGAAATCCCACGATGATTACGTTGTGTTTGGCGAGTACAGGGGACGTCTTTCGTATGCACAGCATTTCTCTACCAATACAAGTATTCAAAATGTAAAAGATTAATGATTGAAAAGGTTTTATTAGGGGAGAAAATTGTAATATCTTGTTTTTTAATTTTTTTTAATATGTATATTATTTTTAACGTAATGTTTTAATATTTAATCTGTCTTATTTTTTATATAAGCTAATCTAAATCTGAAGATCGATGTCATAAATTTGTTCTACTTTATAATAGTTCAAAGCCGATGTTGAACTTCTATCATTTTATAGATGGAATCTCTTTTTATAACAATTTTTGTACAATGCTAAGTAATTTCTATAATTGTTTGTTTAATAATTACAGATAATGCCACTTCTTCTATGCAAGATGATTGCATAATATGGTTATTTAATCATCAAGTTGCATGATTTCCTCACGTATAGGGTTGGTCATTTCTGAAACATTTATTTTATTTAGAAGGGGTGGGCCAACTTCATCAATCTAAATCTTTGAAGATATTTTTTAATATTTTTTAAAACAAATAAAAATTAGGATACTTAAAAATAAAGAGTTAAAGTATAGTATTTTCTTGAATTCACAGGAATTCGGGGCCTCATATGGTTTGGAAGTTGTATGGTCAAAGTATGTTTTGTTCTTTTTTTAAGAAAATAAAGAATTTATAAAAACACAAAGCGTACAGCTGTAACATGCTAAAACAACAATAAATTACAGAAACAATAGAGTTGTAGCAGCATAAACAATAATAGTACAGCAGTACAAGGAAGAGTCAAGAGTGATACAATAGAAAAAATAACATGGTGAAGTAGCCACCAACAACCAACAAAGCTGGAAAGACAAAATCAATCTCAAAAATAGAACTTTAGGCCCCAAGATATAGTGACCATCCTTAAATGCTAAATAGTTGATTGACTTGAAGCTTGATCTGCTGAATTTAAAAGTCGATCTTTAGATTCTTCTAAGCCTCAGTGTGTAAATAAAAAAATAGAGAGATTCGACTGTTGGAAATGAGGTGTCTCAACCTTGCTATTTCAGAAGATTTGATTTGTTTTCATTTAAGATTTTCCTACAACAATTATGCATTGTCGTTGCTTTGAAAATAGAAATATTAGTTGTCAAAAGATGCCCATGTGACAGCATATCATGGAAATGTTAATTTTAGAGATATTATGGTAGATTTTATGACATCTTTGAGGGTAAAAAAATAAGGACAATATTGTGGAGTGAGAACCTAATTTTAGACCAAAATCTTGCATTTTTTGGGCAATACACCTCATGAGAGATTTTGCACATGGTTTTGTAAACAACTGATGATTTTTGTATTGTTGGAGATCTATAAATTGAACACATGAAAAGTAGTTTGCGTGTTGAGTTTACAGGTACTGTTATATTGTCGAATTGTTTACTAGTGATACTCCAATACAAGACTTTCTTTGCAAGTGTATGTAATCTTGTTGTTCGATTTGAAATACATTGAGAAGGCTTTGGAGTGTTGGATTTTTTACTCGAAATGGTTTTCCCCATGTATATCTTGTGTTTATTGTTTATTTTCAGTTCAATGTGTTTCTAGTTTTTCCATAACTATTAGATCAGTTTTGAAGTTTGCATAACATCTCTTCTCAAGATTGGCATAGGAAATTATTTTTTCTACTCTAATTTTCTTACACGTGGTATCAAAGCTTAATCACCTTTGGTTTTAGTTGTGGGTTGTTGGGTTTTTAATGCTAATCAAGGTTTGAGTGGGAGCTTGTGTAGAGGATACTTTGTGATCTTGTTGCAGATATATTTTCCAAATGGGGAGCACATCTCGGAGGATTGAGGTAGAAAAGTTTTTTGGCATGAAGTTTGAAATGTGGAAGTTGAGAATGAAAGATCTGATGATTGATCAAGATCTATGGGATGCAGTGGATGAAAATGTTTAGAGGACTACAGATCCAACTTTGGCTGCAAAATATGATGTAATGGATAGAAAAGATAAATGTCTCATTCAAATATGTCTTCTAGATTCAATCCTGATAAATTTCCATGAAGAACACACTTCAAAGAATATTTGGAAGAAGTTGGGTGAGATATACCAATCCAAATCTCTAGTAAATAGATTTTCTTGAGGAAGAAGTTGTATTCCTTGAGAATGGAAGAATGTGGATGAATTTTTGAGCATCTAGAAACTTTCAGTATGTTGGTGACATAGTTGACCTTAGTTGGGGTTAAGATAGATAAAGAAGAAAGGTGCCAAACTTTGTTGTGTTCATTGCCAGACTCATGAGATAGCCTAGTCATGGCCATTAGGAGCACTTCTATCATCTTGAAGATGGCGGATGTTGTTGGTTCTCTACTCTTTGAAGAGATGAGAAGGAAGGTCTCTCTGAACACCAAAGAGGTTTTGAGTGTTTGAGGAAGACAAAAAGAACAAGGAAAATATGAGAAGCAGTGTAGCCATTCTATGTCTAAAAATAAGGCAAAATTGAAATCTCCTAGTAAGTCCAAGGTAATATGTTGGAACTGTGGAAAACCCGAACACTTCCAAAAGGACTATAAAGAAGAGAAGAAAAACAAGAAGAAGAAGCAATATTCTAATTTTGAGTTTGAAAAGGAAGATGGAGATTCCTTTATTGTAGCCTTGAACACTCATGTAGGTGATAATGTATGGCTGATAGACTCAAGTGCATCTTTCCACATGTCTCCTAACAAAAACTTGTTTAATAAGTATGAAAAATATGATGGTGGTAAGGTGTATTTGGGTGATGATTCTTTCCTTCATATTGTTGGTCGTGATAGTATTCATGTGAAATTTTATGATGGTAGAGTTATACAATTTGATGGTGTCTTACATATCCCAATACTAGCAAGAAATTTGTTATTTGTTAGCAAGCTAATAGATGCGAGTGTGCATGTACAGTTTTCTGAAGCAGGTGTGAAAATGGTGAGAGGCTCTATGGTGATAGCGAGACGAAGAAGATTGGATACATTATACTAGCTCGATACATGCATAGTTGAGTGCAATAGCATTCCAAAAATTACTTCGCTAAAAAAATAGATGGTTTCCTCTTATGCGGATGGTCATGGCTTTTGGGTACCCAAGGGTGCTCTATCTACTGAATCAAATTTTCCTACAGAAAATACCATGTTATGGCACGAAAGGCTTGGCCACATTGGAGAGAAGGGTTTAAAAGCCCTAAAAAATCCAAAAAAATTAGAACCTCATTGAGGGGTTGAATGATTGCAATCTATAGTTTGATTTCTTGTAACATTGTATTTATGGAAAATAGAACCACATTTAGTTTTACTCTTCTTCTCATAAGTCTTCATGTATCTTGAATCTGATTCATTCTAATGTATTTGGTCATATTTATGTTTCTTCTAATAGTAAATCAATTTAATATGTTACTTTCACTGATGATTTTAGTACGAGAACATGGGTATATTTTTTAAAGAGTAAATCTGAAGGTTTTAGTCATTTTAAGGAGTTTAAGGCTATGGTAGAAACTCATACTGGAAATAAAATTAAATGTTTGAGGATTGACAATGGCAGTGATTATTGTTCTACAAACTTTAATATATTTTGTATAGATTAAGTGATAGAAAGACAAAAGACAACTTTGTATTCTCCGTAGTAGAATGGAGTTGCAAAAGGAATGAACATAATGTTGATGGAGAAGGCTTGGAGCATGTTGAGTGGATTTGGTTTAGAAAAAAAAATGGGCTAAAGTTGTTGTCACTACTTGTTACTTGATAAATAGATCTCCTACATTAGCACTTATTGATAAAATGCCAATGGATGCATGGTTGGGGAAAAATCCTTCACTTAGAGATCTAAGAGTTTTTGGTTGTGAGGCAAATGGACATGTGCCTAAGGAGAAGATAAAAACATTGGATTCTAAGGTTTTCAAATGTATCTTCATTGACTACAACTATGGTTTGAAAGGATACAAGCTTTGGGACCTTGTTGCACAAAAGGTAATTTGCTCTAGAAGTGTTAATTTTAGAGAGACTAAATATTCTCTTATTAATTTTTAGTTAGAACAACATAAAGAAATTGAACAGAAAAAGGATGTGGGTCAACTTCCTTCTATGCCTAAGGAAGTTGAATTGATACCCCAAAATAGACAAGAAGTTTAGGAGAGCTCATCAAGCTCTGAATCTTCAAAAGAGGAAGAAGAGGAAGAAGTTGAAGAAAACCCACCTCAGCTTGTTTGAAGGTCTACAAGGAAAATTCAACCACCACAAAGGTATGGGTATTCACCTGATGATTGGAAGTCTATATTTTCTTTGAGTACTAACATTGATGAACTGAGATTTGTGCAAGAGGATTTGGGTATGAATGATGGAGAGTCCTGGAAAATACCCATGGATGAAGAGATGAAAACCCTTAAAAGAAATGATACATGGGACCTTGTGCCATTTCCTGAAGGCAGGAAACCTATTGGATGTAAATGGGTGTTTAAGAAAAAGATTGGTTCATATGGAAATGTTGAAAAGTACAAGGAACGGTTGGTTGTGAAGGGATATTCTTAGGTTCAGGGTATTGATTATGGTGAGGTTTTTTCTCCTATTGCTAAAATGACAACCATTTATTTTCTATTATCTATTGCAAGAACTTGTGATCTAGAGGTGGAAAAAATGGATATGAAAATTGTGTTCCTTCATGGTGATTTGGAGGAAAAAATTTATATGACATAGCCAGAGCACTATGTGGTAAAAGGTAAAAGAAAGTTGGTTTGTGTAGACATCCAAAAATAACATTATGCATTCCACTGTAACTAACATCATGCATTCGTTTCTTCTACTAATCAATTAAAGCAATTTATTGATTTAATCCTAAGGTTCATCAAGCTTAATTAAATAAATCAAATTATTTAATTAAGTTCCTAAGGTTCTTCTTATTTGATTTAATAAATCAAACTGATTTAAAATCAAATATCAAATCCCTAAAATCCCCTAAGTTAATTAATCTAAATTAATTAACTTCTAATCATGATTATCATTGTCTAGCTTTTGACTCAACTAGAGTCAAATCCAAACTCCTAACTAACCCACCCACTTGCACCAATAAATCATTTATTTGATTTATTATTTCTTCCAATTACATTCAAAATGGAATCAAAATGGAATATTCTTCCAATTTGAATCTTCCCCCCAAAAAGGGACTTGTCCCTTCCAACAAGGTTTTAAATGCTATTTGCACAAGTCAACATGGCATTTATTGTACCTTTCATCCCCCCAAAACATGTCAAGTCATTCAAATTCAAATTTGAAATTGGCACATTTTCCAAAACTTGCACATTCCTCACCCTCTCACAACTTGACAAGTGGCACCTTGTCATTGGTTTGTGAATAATCCCACATTCCTCAAAATCTCTCAATCTTTCAATCTTTCAATCTATAAAATGCAAAGCATTTCAACACAAATGATACACAACACACAACTCATTTTCATTGCAAGGCTATTCTCTTCACTTGAGAATCAATCTTGCTCATCACCACACCATTTGCTTAACAACTCATTTTCTGATTGCAAGGTTACTCTCTTCATTTGAGAGGATATCTTGCTCTTCATCACTATTATTTTGGCAGTTTTGCTTATCAAGGGTAGCTTCCTACAACACTAAGTTGCACCAATCCACTATGGAATAAATATATTTCATGTTTGCATTGTCATTTGTTTGCATTTTTTGAAACATGGAGTATTATTTCATATGTTTGTTTATTTCTATAATGTTAGTTTTGTCATGTTACTAATATTTGCAGATTTAAGCAACCACAAAATGGCGCTAGAAGGAGGGCATGAAAATCTTCATTGTTTTTTTTTTTTAAAGGGAAAAATCTTTTTCTATGCAATAACCTTGTCATTTTCTTATGTTTGTATCATCAATGAACTTGTAATTTATTTCTGCTAGTATTGTCTCTTATTCCTGCACACCATGCAATATGTTGCATTCACATTTAATATGCTGAATGATCTTGGGTATCCCTAGCAAGATTCTTCAATGAAGCAACATTCATTTTGGATTTAACAAAAAAAAAGGCCATATGAAATCCATTAGGCAGCACGTTCTAAGTGGTTGGTAGTAGGTCTTCTTGTAGAAATAGGAAGCACATAAAAGCAATAAAAGCAGCCACTATCTCGCATTCTTACAGAGTCTGATCTCCTGCAGTGATGATCCCCATAGATTGCTAACTTTATTCTCATTAAAAAAATGTATCTCATACATTTATCTTTTGTTGGAATCTAAGTAGGTAGAGAGGCTGCGGGCAAAGGTGTAAGAATTTGGCTTTTCTATTGCCATTTTGCATTAGATAGAAATCTTTTAAAGAGCTGTTTGTGTTTCATAGGCCCGATATAGCTTCCCACCACTCGCGCATTCCTGACCCTGGAGAGATCCACACTGGTGCTGGCTTTGCCATTCTTTTGTGATGACTCTACTAACGTTTTTAAAAAGACACACTATAGAAGTCAGATGTCATTAAGATGGGCCGGCCATGCCTTTCCTTTTAATTCCAAGAAATATCTAACAAAGCTCATCATTTTCAGGCACCGCAGATTGCTTTTTATTTTTTCTCTCCATTTTGGTTAAATCCAAGCTATGATCCAATTTGCACAATGAAAAATACGCTACTGATAGGTTGCAACGCGCCGAACAGGAGAAATGAAAGGTCAATGAGTTTTTGAAATCTAGGGATTAGTGGGAAATACTGGCTCACATTTTGTACAGTTCTCTCAACCGACCAACTTGTATGACTAAAAAAAAAAAAAGAATAATCTAGGTGAAGTAGCCATTTAATACCTATCGCTATTAATGCAATAAATATTATTTGAAATGCTATTATGAGGAAACAAGATCAATATTCAATGGTTTGACATCATTCTCAGCATAAAACTCGTAGACATTGAATGATGACAGGCATAATTTAAAATCATTTCCTCTTAGGCAAAATGTTGACGTAGGTTGAGTACAGGTTAAATTTTTGCTTCTAATGCTGGCATACTGACGAGCTTTGTCATCATAGAATTTGGTGCAGACACTATCGACCTTGAGGTGGGAGTTGTTGGGCGAGTTGGAACATGACCTGCGCATGAAATCAAACCACTCCTTGCAGCGATTAATGTTACTTCCATCTGATGTTTCATAAGTCTAGAAGGCTTTTGCGCTAATTTTTTTTTTTTTGTCATTCATGATCACCACCAGTCGCGGTCATATCATTGACTATGCATGTCTTTTCTCTTACTGGTGGCATCAATCACTTCATAACATGCTAACAAGTCGCACTTTATTGGTGCATCTGCATAGAACCAAGTGAAATTAGCAGTTTGTTGTTTGTAGCATTAATTTGGGCACCCCTCTCAGATGCAGTTTTCCATACGGGTTGCCTTCCTTTTCTGACACATTTATGTCTAGTTTTTTATTTGAACAAATAACAGTAGTTTGGAGAATGTGCTTGGAAGGAGTATCAAGAAAACTGAGGGTTTTGTGATTTGATCATGTATATTGAATGCATTTCTAATAATTGTTTATGCTTTCCTCTGTATTTAATATCATTGTCTTTGAGAATTGATTAAGGTACATAGAGTGCTAAGCAAAGTCTTTTACACTCAGAGAATATTTTCATGTAAAATTTTAAAATTGAGGCTTTCCACATGACTAGTAAACATTCTCTTTATGGATAATATTTTCTTTAAAGTACTTGGAAGGAAAGATATTTAATAATGTTGCATTCATCAAAGTTCAAAATCATGAGTCCTTGTAATTTTTTGTTTATTCTTTTATTTTTATTATTTTAGCTGATCTAAAGACTTGATTTTCATAGGATTTCCCCTTTTCATCTAAAAGAAAAGGAATATAAGGAGTGGCTTCATTTGTAGAAGGGATGTGAAACATTGAAACATCAGAAATGATGTTTAAGGCAAGATTGGAGTCAAAGAGAAGATCGAGCATTGGAAACTTGAAAATCACAAAGCATTTTTTAATGCTTAGAGCGTCCAATTTTTACTTTCGTTTTCTGTTTTGAACCAAATTACTTATAATTTTGGGTTTAAAATTAACCATTACTTTAATGCTTTCAAACTGGTTAAAATTTGAACCTTAGAAACACAAACTAGATTTCAATTTGGGTTAAAATTGGGCAAGGCAAACTTCACACTTCATTTTGGTGCTTCTAAAACGAACTCATCATTGCTCTGAGGAATTTAAAATTGAACATGTGTACTTTGTGTTTTGTAAAATTTTTTGCAAAGTAATGTCATTTAAAAGGGCATATGCGCTTCTCTCGCACTTCACGGCGATCTTGAGAATCAAAAGTCTTTTTGATGACCCTAAGTTGCATAAAAGATTGCCTCCACACTTCAATTTGGGCATTTTAAAAATTTAACAAAACATGCGAGTGTGAGCACGATATATTGCAGAGGTTCTCCCCTTTGTTTTTCAACGAGGGTTGTGTGAACGACGGAATATGTTAGCTCGCTATTGTTTATCTTAGAGGGCCTGCCTTGTGGGAAAAAGTAATCACCCAAGGGAACGACCCAACCGGGAACATGCTAAAGGCAAGCGACTTCCACTCGGGATATAAGTGTGGATATTGGAACAAAGGCCAATATCACGAGGATTATTCTGAGGAGATGGACAGCAATGGACTCTTGCCGACGTTGGATAATCCCCCACGGACGGAATGCCCGAATTAGAACCCATTGTTTAGAAATTGGCCAAAACCTTGTCTATCTTGTTGGTGCAAGAGGTCATGTCCTCTAAAGCCGCCCCACGCATACATGTAGTTTTGTTGTAGAAATGGAAAGTATGCCATGGGAGATTCATGGGTACTAATGCTTGGCTGACCCGAATAAGTGAGTGCTGTGGAGGGGAGCCAGTGTGGTCAAGCATTTAGCCATTCGCACAAGATATGCGCAGCTGGATTTATCCAAGTGGGAACCTAACAAGGTATTGTCTCATCAACCTAGGAGTGTGAGAGTGCTTGGAAAAAACACATTGCTTGATCTTCAAAACATTGAAAAACGAACATTCACAAGAGCCTAAAATTTCAAACACCTTGGAGGAAACAAATACCTTTGATGAATTTAAGCACTCTTGCTTTCCCTAGGGATCATATCCTTAGAGGTTTCTAAGTGCTCGAATTCTATTGTCATTTGTTTTCACTAAGGATAAACATAGGAGACTTTTGCCCCAATTTCTTTGATTTCCACATAATGGACATTGTGGGATGAAAACAAAAGTGGGACATTAGACATTCAGTTTGAAAATATAATCAAGCAAGTGTTTTTGGTAAAAAGGAATTCACTAAGACAAGATAAAAGACAAATTTGATTACACATGTGTTTTCTAACATGATCAAAATCCCAAAACCAAAGTTCAAAAAGCTTAGTGTGAAAGCTAGTGAGGAGCGTCTTGAGATCCTGAATTGTTTGAAAGGTTTACTTTCCTCTCATAGGAATATAGCGTGTTCTTCAACACCGAGGTCTTGTAAGAAGAAGTGTTATTCTAGGTCAAGTCTAGGATCAAATCCCATCACTTTCATCCATCTTTTCAACCATCAAAATCAGTCAAATTTCCAGCTCACCAACAGCTCTTGGAATCTTTGTCATTTGTTATGCTAAACTTCTAGGCAAAATAAAATCACTTTGTTTGACTTAACACAACTAGTCAAACCATCATCCTATACACGAGTTCTCTCTTGGATAATACAACTTCCTAGGGTTTACAAGTTCATCTTGTTTGGCTTAACACACCTAGCCAAATTATGAAATCATCACCTCGTTTGACTTGACACACTTAGTCAAACTACCATCTTGTAGGAGTTCACTCTTGGATAACACAACTTCCTAGAGTTTTACGATTACATTCATCACTCTTGTTTGACTTAACACATCTATTCAAACCATCAATCCAACCACGATCAATCAAATTCCTAAAAAGTTTAGCATTTCCTTCAAAGTTTCTTTAAGAGTTCCATTCATCCGTATCACTCATCTTTCGATTATCTCATCCTCATCATCACTTTGATCCTTCAATTATCCTAGTTCTTTGCTTCTTTGAACCTAAGGTTTAGACCAATCTAAAGGATTAGAGGTTCATCTCTTACATTCTTGAAAATTGATCTTCATTTTATGGTTCAAACTCGATCTCAACACAAGAAGGACATGGAATATAAATTTGATCCATCCATCATGAGCAATTCGATTCAACCAAACTATCCAAGCCTTGCAATACCATTTGATTTTCAAAGCTTTTACAATGCATACATGGGAGCATTATCTCATACAAACATCAATGGTACAACAAATATGAGCATACCCAATCCAAAGTTTGGAACACCTTTCCCAATGATAGATTTAAATCCAAGTCCAAATCTGCAAATCTATCAACCAAACACTCAATGCATGAGTTTTCCAAACAACATTATCCCACAAAATCTATACATACCAAGTGCAACTTTACCAAACATGACCATTTCAAATCCACACTTGGTAAACTTTGGGGTCGACATGTTTGCAAATCCCCCTAAAGTTGTTCAAAATCCTAGCAATATATTGGCAACTCCATGTGTTGATTCAAGTCAAGGTAACACCATGCAAAATAAAAGTTACCTAAATCCAAGCAATATGATTCCCAACCACAAAAATGTTCAATTTCAATCTATCATGCCAAATCAAAACATTATACCAAATCATCCCATTTTGCCATCGATATCACAATAGCAGATGGCAACTATCCAAGCAACCCCAACAATCAATATCACGCTGCAAGGAGACTGCATACCTAGATCATACAAGCTGGCATTCCCTTGTACGAACAATATAGCAGAATATGAGGCTTTGACCATAGGACTCAAGATTACAGCACAATGGTGAATCATGGCACTAAAAGTCTATGGCGACTCGCAACTTATCATCAACCAAGTCAACGGCGAATACCAAACCAAGGATGATAAGCTCACACGATACAAGAAGGTGGTAGAAAGCCTCAAGGAATCTTTCATCGACATTACCTTTGAGCAGATACCAAGGACAAACAATAGAGCGGCTGATGCAATGGCGACAACTGGATCCTTACTCGACATCCCTCGTAATATCTCGAAACACGAATTTCTCGTAGAGCAGCTTCTCGTACCCACATTCGAGGTACCAGAGTCAAAATACGCATGTGAACTCGTTGGTCCTGGTGATCTTTGGTATCATGATATATACACCTACCTAAAGTTAGGATTCCTCCCCACTGACATCACCCCGAACCTAAAACGCACTTTCATCAAAAGGACTTCACGATTCGTCATCCTAGGAGAGACCCTCTTCCGTAGGAGTACCGATGGAATCCTGTTACGTTGTTTAAAACCTGAGGAAGCCCTGACTGCTCTAACCGAGGTACATAATGGCACGTGTGGGTCACACTCAAGTGGTATGACCTTGGCTAAAAAGTTGCTAAGAACAGGGTACTACTGGCCGACGATGGAAAAAGAGGCACACAATTTTGTCAAAAAATGCTTGCAATGCCAACAGCATGGAGATCTTATTCATGTACCAGCTCAAGAACTGCATCCTATTGTTACACCTTGGCCCTTTTCACAATGGGGGCTTGATCTCATTGGTAAAATATCACCCACCTCATCCAATGGCCATAAATTCATTATCACCGCCACCGAATACTTCACTAAGTGGGTCGAAGCAATTCCCATGACCTACATCACCGGAAAGCAGATATCCAAGTTTATCCTGAATTACCTCATTTGTCGGTACGGTGTCCCCCAATCCATTATCTCTGATAATGGGATGCCCTTCAAGAATCAGGATGTCCATGACTTGTGTGAAAAATTCAAAATCAAGCATAGCTTTTCCACTCCATATTATCCACAAGGCAATGGCCAAGCAGAAGCTACAAATAAAACCATTTTGAAAATCCTCAAGAAAACAGTCAATGACTCTGGCCGTGATTGGCATCTGCAGTTAAATCCTGCCTTATGGGCCTACCGCACCAGCATCCGCAAGCCAACAGGTACCACCCCATTCTCTCTGGTCTACGGATCAGAGGCCATACTCCCCATTGAGATCGAGCTCCCATCACTAAGGATATCACTGCAAAACCTTATCACAGATGAGGAATACAGGGTCACAAGACTCAATGAGCTGGAATTACTAGATGAAAGGTGCATGGATGCCCTTAATCATCTACAAGTGTACCAGAATCACCTAAAAAGGAGCTACAACAAGAAGATCAGACAACGCACTTTCCAAGTTGGTGACCTCGTGTTGAAAGAAAACCAAAAGAACGTGCCAAATCCAGATACAAAGCGAAAGTTTGAGCCCAACTAGCTGGGACCTTTTGTCATCACTGCAAGTTACACATCAGGGGCATATCAACTAGCAACACCAGAAGGCGAGCCTCTGCAGGAGCCTCTGAATAACTCTCACCTCAAAAAGTTTTATGCCTAAACCTTGCAAGGTATAGAACCAGAAAATACAAAAACAATCAGAAAAAGTCCTGAAAAAATGGTTACCTCGATGAAAACCTGGCAAACAGGCATCTTGGTGACAACAAAAAAATCAAAAGATCAAAAAATCCAAAAAAATCAGAAAAGGATTGAAAAATAGTAAAGAGAAAAAATCGTCCTCTAGTGAAAACCACTTCGGTGGCGCTTTGGGCAAGTACCTCGGTGAAAACCTGGCAAACAGGCATCAAGTCTAAATAAAGTACCTTCCCCATCTATCAGGATCTGCACAACTCATCCACTCCATCACATTCCACTTATCCGCTCGCATCCATACCATAGCTTGCGTTGGTATCTGTACTATATTCCACCATTGGAACTACTTGGCATTTCAAAGGTCAGTCTGTCTCGCCTTTATGGAAGTAGTCTATCGCACCACACTGGGGGCATGTTCTCGCAACATCGGATCGGATTCGTGTATATTCTCGTGATCTTTTTCAAAATTCATCAAAAATTCCAAAAACATTCAGAAAATTCATCAGAAAATCCAAAAACATCAAAAAATCAAAATTTCAAAAACATCAAAACATTTCAAAAAATCAAAAATAGAGTCACCTTGTTGAACTATGTCATCTCTGAGCTTGAACGTAGGCAAGGCTGATCTTTGATCATCCCTCGAGATGGTTGGGTTAGTCCTGTAGGCATCCGTCGCATTGGCAATCCGTTTGCCCATCTAGTCTACATCTTAAGTCAGTCCTTTAGGCAATAAAATGGCAATCTGTTTGTCCATATTATCATCAAGTCAGTCCAACACTAGTCGAACTACGTGGTCTCTGCATGTATAACGTAGGCAAGGCTAATCTATGGATTAGCTCCCGAGACCCCTAGGATAGGTCTTTAAGTTAGTTTGTTCATCTTAAATCTTGAAAATACCAAAAACATTCATAAAATCTTGAAAATACCAAAAACATTTTTAAAACATCTCAAAATTCCAAAAAATAGCATCAAAATATCTGAAAAAAAAAACCAAAATGGTGCATCCATTTCATCTCACTTTCACCCATGATTTTCATCACTCATAATAAATCATCGTCGCTTTCACCCTTTGGTGAGTTAGTCAGAAGCAAGTTTAGCAGGTTCTAAAGTGAATGCCTTATCATCAGAGTCTCAAGTCTAAGTCAGTAAGTCAGCAAGTTGGTCAACTCGGAGTATCAATAGCTTATCACGCAATCAATCTCACCAAAACCCTGATCACTACATGTCCTAGGATGAAGCTTTCCTGCGATGGACATAAGCATCAGGTACCCCTCATTAGTTTAGCCTGGCTAGTGGTACGAAGAACATTAGCTTGTTTGTTTACTTTATTTTGGTCTTTTTGACTTATCTTATTTTGCGCTCATTCCAAGGACCTCTCGATGATGCCTAAACAAAATAGGTTTAAAGAGAAAGGAATGGGGCAACGATCATTATCTTTTTATCCGCTGTGCTTGTTGGATGTTCTTGTAAAATAACTTGGCGAATACTTTCTTTGTTGGGTCCGTCCTAGCAAGGTTTCTGTATGTCAAGTGTGAGCAAGATCACTCCTATCTGATTGTCGAGTCACAGTCCATCACACTAGGCACAACGCCATCCTGGTTCTTAATACCTTGATGCATCACACCTATGTGTGTTATCAAACATAAAGAAAGTTACGCTCTTTATCTCCCATTCGTGGATAAGCAATACATCATCATCTTTCATCATCATCTCTAATAAAGTTGGCTTGTTGAAATTCTGCATCTTCTTGGATTCAAGGGTTCATCCCTCATTCTTCTACCTTCTTTCACGCTAACAATGCATCCATCCTGCATCCATGCTGCATTCATCCTCTCATCTTGCATAATCATGCCATATCATTATAGGACAACATCATCCATCTCATCTATCTCACATGCATCGCATAATCATTTAACATGCTTAAAATAATATAGATTTGTTATTCTAAGCATCTTTTGAACATCTCATTTTCATCATATAGATCATATAGTCTCACAATCCATACATCCATTTTGAACCTCTTTGTCGCAAGATCCACCTCAAATTGAATCTTTTCGCTCGATCTCTCGAGGGGGCAATGTACTAACGTACTTCCTTTCGCTGGGGCATCCGAAAAAAACCAAAGAATTTTTAATTTCGATGTCGGCAACATGATTCTTTGAACCAATGCAACAAGTACATTGCTTCAAAGAGGGGCAAAATGTAGACATCCAAAAATAACATTATGCATTCCACTGTAACTAACATCATGCATTCGTTTCTTCTACTAATCAATTAAAGCAATTTATTGATTTAATCCTAAGGTTCATCAAGCTTAATTAAATAAATCAAATTATTTAATTAAGTTCCTAAGGTTCTTCTTATTTGATTTAATAAATCAAACTGATTTAAAATCAAATATCAAATCCCTAAAATCCCCTAAGTTAATTAATCTAAATTAATTAACTTCTAATCATGATTATCATTCTCTAGCTTTTGACTCAACTAGAGTCAAATCCAAACTCCTAACTAACCCACCCACTTGCACCAATAAATCATTTATTTGATTTATTATTTCTTCTAATTACATTCAAAATGGAATCAAAATGGAATATTCTTCCAATTTGAATCTTCCCCCCAAAAAGGGACTTGTCCCTTCCAACAAGGTTTTAAATGCTATTTGCACAAGTCAACATGGCATTTATTGCACCTTTCATCCCCCCAAAACATGTCAAGTCATTCAAATTCAAATTTGAAATTGGCACATTTTCCAAAACTTGCACATTCCTCACCCTCTCACAACTTGACAAGTGGCACCTTGTCATTGGTTTGTGAATAATCCCACATTCCTCAAAATCTCTCAATCTTTCAATCTTTCAATCTATAAAATGCAAAGCATTTCAACACAAATGATACACAACACACAACTCATTTTCATTGCAAGGCTATTCTCTTCACTTGAGAATCAATCTTGCTCATCACCACACCATTTGCTTAACAACTCATTTTCTGATTGCAAGGTTACTCTCTTCATTTGAGAGGATATCTTGCTCTTCATCACTATTATTTTGGCAGTTTTGCTTATCAAGGGTAGCTTCCTACAACACTAAGTTGCACCAATCCACTATGGAATAAATATATTTCATGTTTGCATTGTCATTTGTTTGCATTTTTTGAAACATGGAGTATTATTTCATATGTTTGTTTATTTCTATAATGTTAGTTTTGTCATGTTACTAATATTTGCAGATTTAAGCAACCACAGTTTGTAAGTTAAATAAATCTTTGTATGGCCTTTAAAAAAAAAGTCATAAGATGTGTTACTCGATGTTCGATACATATGTGTTGAGCTTGGGATTTGTGCAACCTAAATCTGATCATTGTGTATATTTGAAATATGATGGTGATTGTTTCCTGGTAATTGCTTTATATGTTGATGACATGTTGTTTATTGGGAAAGGAAAATGTTTGATTGTAGAATTGAAATATCAGCTCTCTATGAAATTTTAAATGAAAGATGTTGGTGCAAAAAAACACATACTTGGGATGGAGATTATAAGAGATTATGAGAATAGAAAGCTATGGCTTAGCCAGAGTATGTTTGTTTTATTTTGGAAAGGTTCAACATGCCAGATTGTAAACCACTTTGTGTTCCTATTACATTGGGAATGAATATCTCTATTTCACAATCTCCTACATTCTCATTATACATGAAATGCATGAGTAGAGTGCCTTACCATAGTGCAGTTGGAAGCTTAATGCATGCTATGGTTTGTACAAGACCAGATATTGCCCAAGCAGTGGGAGTTCTTTCTTGTTTTATGTCTAATCCTGGAAGAGTGCATTGGGATGTAGTTAAGAGGGTCTTCAAAATATTTTTCAGGTACAAGAGAGTACTCTATATGTTTTCATGGTATAGGAGATCAACATTCCCTAAGTATTCATGGTTTTGTGGATTCAGATTAGGCTAGTGATGTTGATAGCAGAAGGTCCACTAGTGCATATGTGTTTACTCTTAATAGTGATGTTATTAGCTGGATGAGCAAGTGACAGGTTGTGGTTGCTTTGTCCACTATTGAGGTAGAGTACATGATAGCTATTCATGCTTGTAAAGAAGCCATTTGTCTTAAGAATTTGTGTTTAGATATTGGATTGAAACAAGGTGCAAATTTTACACTTTATTGTCACAGTTAGAGTGCAATCTTCCTTGTGAGGAACCCAAATTTTCATTCCAATTTCAAACAAATTGACGCTCAATATCACTTCATGAGACATAAGGTTGAGGATGGTAGGGTGAAGCTAGAAAAGGTAGAGACAATAGTGAATGTTATAGATGCACTATCTAAGCCCGTGAGCATAGAGAAACTTAGGTGGTGTTCAGAGTCTATGGGCCTTTCGGCCACTAGCAGTTGATCCATTATAGAAGGTCTCCCTTGGATCTTGAAATGTATTCAACAAGTGGGATAATGTTGGAAATCAGCTGCCTCAACCTTGCTATTTTGAAAGATTTGATTTGTTTTCATTTAAGATATTCCTACACTTGTTACACATTGTTCGTGCTTTGAAAATAGAAATATTAGTTGTCAAAATATGCCCATGTGATAGCATATCATGGAAGGGTTGATTTTAAAGATATTATGATAGATTTTATGACATCTTTGAGGGTCAAAAATCCGGGAGAATATTATGGGTCCGTGAGAGCCTAATTTTAAACCAAACTCTTGTATTTTTTGGGCAATACACCTTACGAGAGGTTTTGCACATGGTTTTTAAACCACTAATGGTTTCTTCTATTGTCAGAGGTCTATAAATTGAAGGCTTGAGAAGTAGTTTGTGTGTTGATTTTGTAGGTATTGTTATGTTATCAAATTGCTTTCATAATTCTTCCAAAATTATTTACTGGTGATACTCCTTTAAAATAATTTTTTTGTAAGTGTATGTAATCTTGTTGTTGGATTTGAAACACATTTATTAAGCTTTGGAGTGTGGGGTTTTTCACCTAAAAGGTGTTTTCCCCACATATATCTTGTGTTCATTGTTTATTTTCTATTGAATGTGTTTTTAGTTTTTTTTTGTAACTATCAGATTATTTTTAATGTTTGGATAATATCTCTTCTCAAGATTGGTGTAGGATTTTGTTTCCGCTACACTAATTTCATTACACTGACAATAAAAAAATTCAGAGAAAATTCCAAGAAGTGTAGCTCCTTGGTGATCATTTAAATTATTAAAAAAAACTCTACACTTGTTTTTCCATATATATGATAAAATGAAATGTCTAACTCCATTTTCTATAACATTATGATGTAACCAAACTCCAAGAAGTGATTCTCTCTTGTTTAAAACATGCCAAAATATAACTGGTAGATGATTTAAAATAGTATACCACTACTTTTTAACAAATTGGCATCCCCAAAAAATATACCTTATATCTTCTTTCCTTTGACAAATAGGACAATAAATTGGTTGGATAATCATATATTTCAGCATATCCTTAATTGGTAGTTTGCAATGTAAAATATTCCAATCAGTTAAATGAACATTTGGATTAGCTTTTGATTTCAAAATTTGAGCAAATAATTTAGTCCAAATTTTTTCATTATACCTACAATTCCACTTGAGGTTCAATCGAGATCTTAAGAGAAAATTTGTAAGCAACTACAAGTAAGCCTTTTTTAAAGGAAGGAAGAGAAAAGGATGAGATGAAATCAATAACAAATCTTTGTAGAAATTGCAGTGGATAGGTGTGCAAAATTTCATAGTTAGATAAAGAAGAACTAAAGGCTGAACAAAAGTTAGAAACACTTTGTATTTATGGCTTATTTTATATTGAGCTTTGATAGAAGGCCATGAAAACCAATTCATATTGTCAAAGTCCCACAAATCACTAACATTATAGACTCATTTTTTAAACAAAAAAAAAAGATTATTTTGGAAAGCTTAAAGCAAGAGGTTGATCCTAATAGAGAATATGCTTATTCCACAAAATCGAAGAATTAGAGAAGCTAAACCCATGTTGAAGTCAATTAAATCTCTCCATTTTAAGAGATGAAAAATGTGCTACCAATTTTTCCATATAGATTGGAGAGGAAACAAAGATTTTATAGAAAAAAATGGAGCATGAAATTTTTTGTCTAGCCAACCCTCATACTGCCATTTACCCTTAATGGAGGTAAGATTAATATGGTTATGTATAAGAACCTTCTAGAGTTCCTTTACATGAATATCTCTAATAATCCACTTGGTAACAAAGAAAAAAATTTGAGTTCTTTGGTCTATAAGCCCCAAGCCACCTCTATATTTTGGTTGAATATAATGGGTCCATGAAGTGGAAATAAACCCTCTATTGCCATCCCATCTAGCCTAAAGAAATTGGCAGATAATTTTAGTTAATTCATCATACCCCTTTTTGAAATGAATTCAACATGAAGAATAATAAATCTGCATAGCAAGGGAAATCTTATTGGCAACCTATATTTTACGAGCCAAGGAGAAAAAAATATTTTCCCAACTAAAAAGTTTATTCTTGATTTTATTATAGTGCCAGTTCCACATATCTGAAAGAGATAACCCAATACCAAATGGTATGCCAAGATACCTCATAATTTCCCCATGTTTAATTTCTTTCCATTCAAGTGGGATCCATTGGGGAATAGGGATTGATTGAATCATCAAAAATTCTTTTTTTTCATATGCAATTTTAGATCCTAAAACAACATAATATATATCTTGTATATCCATCATGTTGGTGATGTTGTTTTTAGAATTTGGTAAAATTAATAGTCTTTCATCAACATTATGAGAATTAATTAGAACAATATTATCAAAAAGTAGAGATTCATGTGACCAACTTCATATCATGAGCACTTTGAAGTAAATAAACCAAAGCATCGGCCATTAGGAGATAGAGGTAAGGGGCTAAGGGACATCCTTGTCGAATATATAATTGTAAAGGAAATAAGTCTATCATTATATTATTGATAATAATTCTAGCATTAGCATCTCGAAACAAAATTTGAACATCACTTGAAGTTTAGGGCCAAAACCCATCCATTCAAGCATTTTCAGAATACAACTCCAAGGAATCCTATGATATGCTTTATCAAAATTGAGTTTAATTAAGATAGAATTTTTACTAGATTCTCGAGCCCACTCATAAGTCTTCTATGCTAACATCATATCATCAAGATTAAATTTGTGAGCAATCAAACATCTTTGTTTAGCTTGAATAATTCTTTGCACCTTCAACTTGATCCTAATGGCCAAGGCTTTTTCTATAATTTTGTAAGAGGTTTTAAGAAGGGTGATAGGATTCCAACCAAAAATGGAGTCTTCCTTATTCCCTTTAGGGACAAGCTAGATTATATGGGTATGTGCAGGATCATCATGGAAAAAATAGGCCCTTAAGTGGCAATAAAATTTAGAAAATCAGAGTTACGCAACTTGACGTAAAATTTGAATAAGTTATCTATATTATTTCAAAAATATGTAAGAATAGAATCTGTAAAAAATTGAATGTACTAGGTTTATTTTTATCTTTTTAAATCTATTTGGTGAAAATTTGAAATTTCAATGCAATAGTACTTAACTTTCAAGGAAAAAATAAGTAGGTATCTGTCTAACCACCCTAACCACAATAAAATGATAATATTTTTTTATAATATTTTAGATATAAGTAGGGGACTCATGTCCCGATGTGTTGCATATTTTTTTGTAGTTTTTTTCTAAGTAAATAATTAATTATGAATTTTTTATTACAACTTTTCAAAAATATAAAAAATCATATGTCTTACCACCTTAACTTGGTCAAAACTTCATGAAATTCATTTTTTTTTTTTTAATCCTATAGTATGTGAAGCATAGAATGTGACTCATAATTTGGATTCAAATAATGTGATACCATTTGAAAGCTATAGATTATTTTCAATTGGCCTATCAATCAAGACTTTAGTCATAATTCAAATAAAAAATGAATAATAATTATTAATTAAATTCAAAGTAAAACATAATTTATATTGGTGGAAAGCTGAGAATCTCCATTGAAAACCCTTTTCGTTTCATCAATTTTGGGTAAAAAAAGTGGTCAGCCACATGGGTCGTCATATCACTTAGATATCACCACTTTTTAGCCCATCATGATCCTGCACATACCCATATTTCCATTAATAATAGGTCCCAATGATCCATTTTTAATAGCCTCTTGGTATAAGCAATAAAAATTCTCCTTAATGTGATGACACATAGCTTGGTAGAATTCTTTGGGAAGGCCATTGTTGTCAGAGCTTTTGTAAGGGGCATCGAGAAAAGAGCCTTCTCAAGCTCTTCCAAAGATAAAACCTTGTCTAAATATTGACTATAATCATAATCTATTTCTTTATGAATGTAAGTCTTAACCATATCCTCTAGGGATTCTTGGATATCCTGTCATTGGTAATCTTTGAAGAGATTTTCATAAAAACATTTAAAGATATTGCATATCTCAAAATAATTAGACTAGAGGTTATTGAGTTCATCCCTTGTAGCACTATTTTTTTCATTTTTATGATTTTAGTTGAGATAATTAAAAAAAAAATAGTGCCTTGATTTCCTTCTTTTATCCAATGCAATCTAGATCTGATTTTGGCCCCTTGTCCTTTGTAATTATCAAGTTTATGCAATTGATCTTTTGTAACAACAACAGAAGTTTGAACTCTAATTTTCTCAGGATCGCCATTAAGGAGGTTCCTAGCTTGAACTAGTTTTCCTTGAAGGTATTTTTCCTCATGTTTGTGTTGCCTATCCATTTGTTTTCCAAAAGAAAGTAAGAAGTTAGTGCATTGAGTAATGACCTTACACCACCAATCAATACATGACTCCCCTTCATCTAGTTTAGGAAAGGAGTTCAAAATCCCCTCAAGAGAAGCTAGACAAGAAGGATTCTTAAGATGTGAGACATTGAGTTTGAAAGGGAGAGAGTGGTCAATGTTTGAAGCTTGAGACAAACTTATTTTCCAAATATAGGATAATGATAAGAAAGTGTAGCAGTAAAACCCAGTTGAACATATAATCCCATCGGATCTTGAGACAAAGGTAAAGTAGAAGAAATATAAAATATTTCCAACCTACTCAACTTCCCATCTTCTCCCATTCAACAATCAGACCATGCAAACAATCTATTTGATTTACTAGAAAACTTGTCATGAATAGGATCCATCACTCCTAATGAATTTTGACAAAATAACAAGTTATCAAACTATTCAAAGCTAAGATAAATTTAATGAGCCAACTGGGATCATGAGGGTGTTCAACCATATTGAAATCACCTCCTAAAATCAATTCAACACTAGGAAGGTTACTAGACATCCAATTCCAAAGCTCAATTCAGTCATTAGCAATATTGGGAACATAAATTCAATAAAACCCAATCAGTTGATTATAAATAAAAGTGAGTGCTGAAACATATCTATGAGAGGGATCCTCACCTTTACTAATAATATGTTTAGCAACCCATGGAGAAATTCCATTAATAGCCCCATCTTGTCCATCATTATGGGATGTACATGCAAAAAACTAGCATCTTTCTAGATATTGTATAACAATGTCTCAAGCTTAATACTGCCAAATTTACACCAAACTTCTATTTCATGGCCATATCCTTCAATTTTTACTTGTGAGGAGGGAGATAAATCCCTCTCACATCCCAAGAGATGATTCTAAAATTCATGATGACAAAGACAAGGTTGATTAATTGGGGGAAATACACTAAACTTATTATCAAGAGTCAATTCAAAATCCTTGGCCTCACAGTATTTATAGGTGGAAGAAGGAGATCCAGATCGATGGAGGGAGAAAGATGAAGGGGGAGAATATTCGTAGGAATGTGATTGAGGGGAAGAGTGGTATGGAGGGGAAGGATAACCTTGAGAATTTAGAGAAGAGGGGGAAGAAACAAGGGTGGAAGAGATAGGTGACTCTTTCCTTTTTGTAACTAATGTCCAACCATCTACCATGACAACATCCTTAAAAGAAGGGGTAGGTTCCTCATAGGCTTTGGACAGATTGTTAGGAGTAGAATAGTAAATAGGTGAATTTTGTGAGGGGGTAGAAGAGGGACAAACATTGGAAGGAAGAAGAGCATGACTGAAAGAGGACAAGTGGGTATTAGATGGAAGAAAATTGGAGGGAGCCGGAGTTAACTTATTTCTCTTGATAGGATAGTCACATATCAAGTGACCTTTTCGATAGTAAATACTGTGGTTGCTAAATTCTGCAATGGGTTAGTAAACTGATAAATGTCTTCACAAAAATCAAACTAACATGACAAAATCAAGTAGCCCTATGAAATATTACTTCATTAAAACATGCTAAATTAAGACATTGAAACAACTAGAAATGCCAAATGAACTAATTGAAAGAACAAACAAAATGGAGTACACCAATTCTATATTGGATTAGTACTCCCTGAGTATGTGAAGGAGCCCTTTCCCAATCCTTGTAAATCTAAATAATGAAAGATATGATGTTATGATGAAAATAAAAATTAGTTCTCAAATGTAGAGAGTAACTTTGCATGAAGGTGTGTTGTGTTGTTGAAGGAGAGGAGCCTTGAATTTATAGTTGAGTTTGAAGAGATAAGAGGCAATGTTGAAGAATGTGGAACTAATCCCCAAAAAATAGGAAAGAGCCACTTATCACAATGTGATTGGCCCATGATTGTCCAAGTTTTGGCCAATGTGCCCATTTGAAATTTTAAAATGCCATTAAATGCATGTAGTTGAAGGATCTGGGGGGAAATTTGTTTGGACAAAAAATTTAAACAAGGGGAGTTAATGAGGGAATATTCCTTGGGAATATGCTTTGTAAGGAAAATAGGGGTTTTAATAAATCAAAATAAATGATTTATTGTGCAAGTGGGAAAAGCTAGAGGATGGGACATGGGTTGGGCCTAGCATTAATCAGGGATTTGACTAATTAAGCTAGTGATTAGTTGGTGTGATATTTGATTTATATTTTTGGATTTGTTTTAAATCAAATGAGAGGAAAATGAATATTAGTCATTTAATTAAATACATGTGATTTAATTAAATCAAGAGACTTTAGGATATAAAAAGTGATTTATTTGATTAAACAAATAACATTAGTTAATTAATTAAATTGATCATTTAATTAATAGATGAAATAATGTTGAATGAAGCATGATTAGATGCATGAGTAAATTTTGCATGTCTACATTTTTCCCCTCTTTGAAGCAATGTACTTGTTGCATTGGCTAAAATAATGATGCTGCCGACACCAAAATTAAAAAAAATTGGATTTTTTTTTTTCGGATACCCTAGCGAAAAGAAGTACATTAGTACATTGCCTCCTTTAGAGACCGAGCGAAAATATTCAATTTGAGGTCGATATCATGACAAAGATGTTCAAAATGGATGTATGGATGGCTATGACTAACTGATCTATATGATAATGATGATATAAATGAGATGTTTTTAAGATGCTTAGAATAACAAATCTATATTATTTTAAACATCTCAAGTGATTATGCAATGCATATGAGATAGATGAGATTGATGAATTTTTCCTATGATGATATGACATGATTATTCAGGATGCAAGATGGATGCATTGTTAGTGTGAATAAGGATAGAAGAATGAGAGGGATCAAACCTTAAATCCAAGAAGATGTAGAAGTCCAACAAGTTCCCTAGTCATCGAGACTTTATTGGATATGATAATGAATGATGATGGTGTATTGCTTATCCAAGGATGGGAGAGATAAAGAGCATACCCCTCTTTATGTTTGATAACACACATAGGTGTGATGCATCAAGGTATTAAGAACCGAGATGGCATTGTGACTAGTGTGATGGAATTTGACTCGTCAAATAGATAGGAGTACTCGTGTTCACACTTGACAAACGAATCCTTATTTGGAATGCAGTTAAGATATTCTAAACATCTTGGGCCAAAACATAAAAAGGCAAGCCTTCTTATGTCATCAACAAGATACCTGAAACATCCTTCCTAAAACCAAAACAAAGCACACATCACAAAGTTATTTTACAAAAATATCCAACAAGCACAATAGATAAAAAGACAATGATCATTGCCCAATTCCTTTCTCTCTAAATCTTTTTGTTTAGACATCATCAAGAGGTCCTTGGAATGAGCACAAAATAAGATAAGTCTAAAAAAACTAAGATAAAGTAAAAAAGCAAGCTAATGTTCTTTGTACCACTAGCCAAGACTAAACCACGGTGATACCTGATGTTGTTGTCATCAGGGTTTTGATGAGATTGATTGGATGATAAGCTATTGATACTCTGAGTTGACCAACTTGCTGACTCACTGATCTAGACTTGAGACTTTGACGATTGAGCATTCACTTTATAACTTGCTAGACTCGCTTCTAATTTCCTTACCAAAGAATGAAGGCGATAATTGATTTATTATGAATGATGATTACTACTGGTGAAACCAAGATGAGATAGGTGCAACTTTTTGGGTTTTTCAAATGTTTTGAGGCCATTTTTGGAATTTGGAAAATGTTTTGAGGCTATTTTTGGCATTTTGAGATGTTTTACAAATGTTTTTGGTATTTTAGAGATTTACGACAAAGAGACTAACCTAAAGATTTATCCTAGGGGTCTCGGGAGCTGATCCATAGATTAGCTTTGCCTACGTTATACACACAGAGACCATGTAGTTCGACTAATGAAAAACTTGACTCAATGATGAGATAAATGGGCAAATGGATTGTCATTTCTATTGCAACAGATGCCTAAAGGACTGACCTAAAATTTCTTGGGAGATGATCAAAGATCAACCTTGCCTACGTTCAAGCTCAGAGATGACGCAGTTCGATTGGTTGACTCTATTTTTGATTTTTTCAAATTTTTGACATGTTTTGGATTTTGAATGATTTGGATGTTTTTAATATTTTTATTTTTTTGAATGTTTTTGTATTTTGATTGATTTTCTAAATTTTTTTGAATTTTCACACGATTTTGACTATTTGGATATGGATAAGATATCAGTGCTTTGTTTTTGGATTTTGTTGAAAATCAAGCTAATTGATTGATCAGATTGATGGATTGATAGTTTGACTAAGTGTGTTAAGTCAACCAGAAGTGATAATGCACTTGTAAATTCTAGGAAGTTGTGTTATCCTAGAGTAAACTTGTACAAAAGAGGATGGTTTGACTAAGTGTGTTAAGTCAAATAATTTGATGATGGATTCGATAATTTGACTAAGTGTGTTAAGTCAAATAAGATTATAATGCACTTGTAAACTCTAGGAATTTATGTTATCCTAGAGTAAACTCATACACAAGAGGGTGGTTTGACTAAGTGTGTTAAGTCAAACAAGGTGATAATTGATTAGATTTGATTGATCAAGATTGATGAAGCTTGATTTGGAACAAAATTGTTTTGATGATTTGATGTGATGCTGACGTGCAAGTTAGATGCAACTGATGTGGAGTGTTTAGATTGATGTTCGATGAAAGATAAAGCTTGATAAGGAATATCTTCTCATCAAAATATGCCATGGGCTAGTGATTTGGATTTGGTGCTCACAAATGTTTTAACCAATTTGATTTCATGTTTGCCAATGTTCGGATCACCACATAATTTGGATGATATATATGAAGATTTATTCTCGAAGCAAGATGCAAATATTTTCCCCCAATGTCTAGAAATGATTGAATGACCATGGGTGGATTCTTGGATAGATGTATAGATAGATATGGTAAGCATGCAAAGGATGCCAAGGATTATCTTGTGACAAGATAAGGTGTTCGAATAGAGGAATGCTCATTCATATACTGCTTCAAGTCTCATATCACATTAGGTAGGATGGGATCAATGAAAATGACCCATGTCAAGATGTTTACCATAAACAAGTGTCAAGTGTGCACCAAATTTTTACCAAGATCAAGATAAGGTAGAAGATAGTAATGGGTTGGATAAATGGTTCATGGATGAACAAATTCAACATGGATGGAATGTTGGCTTTATTATGAATGTGATAAGATGCTTTCTCTTGAAATGGTTCACGTAGATGCTCAATTCTACACATGACGCCTGTTTCCCAAGTTTTCACCATGGTACCCGTCCAAAGCACCACTGAAATGGTTTTCACTAGAGAATGTTTTTTTTTTTTTTACTGTTTTCAATCCTTTTTCAAAATATTTTGTTTTCATATTTTTTATATTTTTATATTTTTTTGTATTTTTTGAGAGATTTTAAGCTGATATTGAATCACCTGGTACTACTGACATTGATGCTTCTTTCATAATGTGCCATCGATATCCTATTTGAAGAAGTTTCTTTGCCAAGGTCACACATGTACTTGAAAGCAAATTTTGAGAAATCTGTTTTGTTTTGCTAATACCAGAGTTAACTATGTCTTTGCACGCATATCATGATAGAGTGCCTTTTGAGTCCTTATGATGAAGGCTCATTGCCAACACATGGTCAATGTGAGAATTGGATATCATGCATGGAGGTGTGGATGGAGTTTGTTTAAGAATAAAATATGGATTGGTTGATAGTTTGGAACCTTTGACTCTCCAAACTTGGGAAGATGAGAAATGATGGGCCGATATGGAAGTGTGTGCGGAATAAGGACCAAATGTTTGATATACCTTGTACGTCACTTGAGAATCTTTCTTTTTCCTTTGTGGACATCTTTGATGGATACTTTTCCCTTTTTTATTTTTCCCCATAGTTTCTTTGACTAATGGAGTTTGATAGGGATCATATTTCTTTGTATTTGGTATCCAATTATATTTGATTTGTTCGATATGCTTCAGTACTTCTTTTTCTTTGATGACGTTCTTCGTGCTTTGATTTGAATCTTTCTTTTCATGTTGGTCCCGATTCGTGGATGGGGTGATGGCTGGATGAAGATTCATGATGTGGCTAGTTGTAGTATTGGCATTGGTTTCATCATAAGGATTCTTCGTGCTTCCTACGTTGACGTTTTCTTGAGACGAAGTTGACCCCAGTTTTATAGAGGTATCAATGATATGTTTATATTTCTTCATTATCGAATAACCAAGGCCGTGATTCTTAGGATTGCCAAAAATTTGTATTAGTTATAGGACACCTTGTTCATGTAGGCCTAATCCTCTGCGTTGATAATTCATCTGCTCAAATTTTTTATGTGCAATAGGATATGATTTACCTTTGAAACAAGGTGCTAATCCTTCTCTGCTTTGTGGTGAATCTTCAAAAGTGACAACTTCTTTACTGATGAGATAGCTTTCCCTAAGCAAGGTAAGTGATCCAAGTTTATAACTAATAGGATCCTCCATATGTGGGATGAATGCCTGATTGATATCTTTAGCATGATCTTGTGTAATATCATATTTTAATGCTTCTTCAAGTGGTGTTGATGATCTAGTGCCGTTCACATTAAAGTTCTCCTCATGATTTGTTTTTGACATGCCTTCATAGGATATATTTGATTCACAACTCCTGTAGAAGCCTTCTTCACAATCCATTTCTGGTATGTCTGTGGATTTTTCTACATCTTGATCAAGTGTACAAATGTCAAGAGTATGAGACTCTTTTTTTGAATGAAGATCATCTACGTGTCCATCCAAGGAAAGCATTTGATGGGTAGATTGAGGAGTATGTGCTATATGGATATGATCATCATTTTCAGCATCGTGTATAGATAGAAGAGTTCTCATTAGATCATTCTAGTATCAAGTGGGGATACAAATTGTTGATATTGACTAATTTTAGAATTACTTTCGACATGATTTGGATCAAGTTCTTGACATGGGTTAATTTCAAAGGATGGATTGCTTATAGTGGGTTCTTGTACATCGTCCTTAGGCATGGGAAGTGGATTAATATCATGTTGATCTTTGAGAATTCCTTTACTATCCACAATCATGAGGTCGAGGGAGGTCAGAATTTATTGGAAAAGACCATTGCTAGACCTTGGTGATAGATGTTGATCAGGCTTTTGAAAAAATTCTTGAGATATTCTCTCAAAATCATTAGGTGATGTAGAGACATTTTCAATATGATCATTGGTCTATGGATCAGGGATTATGTCAATAGGATCAAATAATGTTAACACATCTTGAAATAGATCACTAAAAAGTGGCTCTTGATGAATGTTGATTTGATCAATGGATGGGGTAGACATATCTTCACAGTGCTCATTGATGGATTGATTTTGATCATTGTTTTCAACAATTGTGGTGGAGAGGTTTTTAGTGCTATCGCTAGTGGCTGAACTTTGATTATTGTCCCCAATAGTTATTAGATTTTGATCAATTAGGTCTTGGATGAGATTTTTTAGTTGAATACAATCTAATGTTGTGTGTCACTTTGTTTTGTGAAAATCAAAAAAGTGCTTCTCATTCTATCTTGGTAGTTTCACCATGGTCTCTTGATAATTCACATAAATGGGGACTTTAATGAGATTTTCTTGTATCAACTATTGCATGACTGATTTGATCGGTTCCCCAAGTGGTGTGTATTTTCATTTGTTACCTTGTGGGATTCGTACTTCAAATTGACCTTGTGGTGATTGATTGTGGAGATGTGGTGATCGATCCTTAAGATGTGGTGATTGAGTTTGTTCTTGATGTCGTTGATCTTGATATCCAATTTATTGACATTGGAGATATTGTTCCTGATGTGGTTGTAGAGATAACTCAATACTTTGATGACGTGGGTTAATCAATGGAAGACGGTATTGATTTTGGGGTGAAGATGTCTCTTGGTGATATGAATTGATGAGTTTTTTGAGTGTAGCAATTTTGTTTCATGAGATTTGACCTTGGCATTCTTGATATGGTTGAATTGGTTGTTTAGTAAGCAGATTTGGAATGCATCCTTGTGGTGTTTTCCTAAGATCATGGACAATTTGATTCTAGATAACGCTTTGATTTAGTGTGATGTTTTCATTTGGCATTATGGGTTGACTTTGAACATTATTGTGATTGGGAAACACATTGCTTGGATTTAGGCAACTTTGATTTTGCATAGGATCACCATGACTTGGATCAATACATGGAGTTGCCAACATATTGCTTGGACTTTGAACAAATTTGTATGATTTGAAAACATATCTATCCCAAAGTTCACCAAGTATGGATTTGAAATGTTCATGTTTGGAAAACTTGTATTTGGCATGTATGGATTTGGTGGGATAATGTTGTTTGGAAAACTCACGCATTGAGTGTTTGTGAAAGGTGGTCCAAAATTCAGATTGAGAAAACTCACATCTGTATCATCAAGGTTTGGAGGAAATAATGATGCCATGTATGGATTGCATAAATGCGAGTTTCGACAATCAATTGTTATTGTGAGACTTGGATAGTTTGGTTGGCTCGGATTACTCATGATGTATGAGTCAAGTTTAAAATCCATGTTTTTTTTGTGTTTTGACCTTGTTGACCTCTTATGTGCTTAGGACCAATGATGAGATGAAGGATGAAAGGGGTGAATGATATGGGTGTTTAAACTTTTTAGGAACTTTGGATCAATGCTAGACTTTAGGACATGCTTTGATTTTTTATTGATGATTGTTTGACTAAGTGTGTTAATTCAAACAAAAGTGGTAACGGATTGGATAATTTGACTAAGTGTGTTAAGTCAAACAAGATGATAATGAACTTGTAAACCCTAGGAAGTTGTGTTATCCTAGAGTAAACTTGTACATAAGAGGATAATTTGGCTAGGTGCGTTAAGCCAAACAAGGTGATAATTAACTTGTAAACCCTAGGAATTTGTGTTATCCTAAAGGTAAATTCGCTCAAGAGGATTGATAATTTGACTAAGTTTGTTAAGTCAAACAAGGTGATGTTGATTTTTCCCAAAAGTCTAGCATAAGTGATCTTTTCAAAGTTTCCAAAATTTTGTTAATGAGATGATGTTTGATTGATGTTCAAGACGGGTGAAGTGTTTGACTTGATCCTAGATGAACTTAAGAGGACTTGTTTACTAGACCAATATATTGAAGAACATGATTTTCCCTAAGAGTAATTCAATCAAAAGACCAATGTTTGCATGAGAACCATATGACCCAAAAGAGAACAAGAACATGTGTGGTTCAGTTGTTTGTTATCTTGCTTATATTTGGTTCTTTTTACCACAAACACTTTCTTGATTATGTTTCAAATTGAATATCTAATGTTCTACTTTATTTTCATCCCACAAGCTCCATTATGCGGAAATCAAGGAAATTAGGGAAAAAAATTCCTAGTGTTGACTTTAGTGAGAAAATGGAGATATAAATTCAAATGTTTAGAAGCCTCTAAGGATAGAATCCTTAGGCCAAGCAATAAAACTTGAATTTTTTCAATGGTATTTTCTTCCTAAAGGGTTTGAATTTTGATTATAGTGTTGAATGTTTTTTTTTCCATTGCTTTCGAGCAAGCAAAGTGTTTTGATTCAAATAACATGCACAATCCTAGGATGAAAAGACAGTATTTGTTGGGATCCCAATTGGATGAATCCAACTATGCATATTCAGTGTGGATGATTAGATGATTGACCACACAAGCTCCCCCTTACAGTGCACTCGCTTCTTGAGTCACCCAAGCATCAGTACCCATGAATCTCCCATGGCATACTTTTCATCTCTACAATAGAACTGCATGTATATGCAAGGCGGCTTCAGAGGACATGACGTCTTGCACCAACAAATAGATAGGATTTTAGCCTTTCCTAAACAAGGGTTTTTAGTTTAGACTTTTCATTCATGGAGATTGACCCATACAGCGAGAGACCATTGCTGCCCTTCTCGTCAGAGCCAACCGTGTGATACTGGCCTTTGTTCTAGTACCCACTTTTATATCCTGACTAGAAATACACTTGGCTTTAGTGTGTTACCAGTTGGGTCGTTCCCTTGGGTGAGTAATTTTTCCCATAGGGCAAGCCCTCGAAGATAAACAAAAGCGAGCAAAAATATCCGTAGTTTGATCAACCTTCGTTTAGAAACAAAGGGAGAACACATGCAATAATTTTACTCACACTCACAAGATGTTTTGTTCAATTTTAGATCCCAAATCAAAGTGTTAAGGCAATTTTTTAAACAACTTAATATCACCAAAAGGCTTTTGATTCTCAAAATCACCATGAAGCATGAGAGAAGAGCATATGCCTTTTAAATGATATTAATTTGTGAAAAAGATTGCGAAGAATGAAAAACACTTGTTCATTTTAGACCACAAAGCAATGATTTTGATTCGTTTTAAAGCACCAAAATGAGATGTGAGGGTTGCTTGTCGAATTTTAGAACCCAAGCTAAAATTTAGTAGGTTTCTAATGTTCAGTTTTAATCCAACTTTTGAAAATAAAAAGTCATTGATTGATTTTAAGCCCAAATTGAAAAGTGAGTTGGTTTACAATAGAAAACTAAAGTGTAGAATGGAAGCCCTAAGCATTAAAAAATGATTTATGAATTTGAAGTTTCAATTCTTGATTTTCTCTTTGACTCCAATCTTGCTTTGCCTTTGCTTGATTCCAATGCTTGATTATAATGTCAACCTATAAAACAATACAAAGTTAGATCTTAGAAATGAGATTCATTTCAAGGAATTAATGATAATTTATAAACACATTCAATGATGACTTTTTAATGCAAGAGTTCCTCCTTCTTGAAAACTTATAAAAAAGTTCAAATCATGCATTGATAATCTCTTAACTAAATGCTAGTCCATACTAAAGCTTGTTTCTATATCATGCATCAAAAATAATCATTGCAATCAATAAATATAAATGAGATGTGTTTAAAGCTTCTTATATCTACAAGTATTGATTGTCCTCAATATCTAAGAATAAACAAATGGAATTCCCACAATGATCAAATCTGGGAAATTAAGTACTTTATGCGCTTTCATGCTTCAAAAGTTTACAAAACACATCAGACCACCAAAGGCTACTTTTAAATCTTGTACTCACCTATTTGCATCATACACAAACAGAATTTTCCTAGTGTCTGCTGCAGGCCATATATGAAACACATTAACTACTAGCAATAAATCTATTAGTGTGTCAGACTCGATGAATATGAAATGCCTTGAATCCTAGCAACTTCAGTTGGTTTGCAATATAGCACGGAGTCAAGCAGGGAATAAATGAAATTCCTAGGAGGTATTCACAACTTGACCATATATGGATCACAATGCATTACGATCCAGACAAGGTGTATGACAAAATCAATCCCTTAGCTAACTTCCTCATAAGTCAGATTGGTGATGTAATAGTTATGCATCCTAGCTTGCGAATTTAAAGTTAGATTGGATCCTAGCTTGCAAATTTAAAGTCTTTTGGTGATGTAACAATTATGCATGCCAAAGTTAGAAAGACCAACAACCTTATAGAGATATTTAAATCTAGATTGAAACAACTTATGGAGACTTTTAAATATATATTTAAATACCAGCAGCCAACCCTATCTACCTCTCTGCCACAACTTATGTTTCCATTCACATCTGACTCCATTCAAGTAAACTAGAACCCATTTCAGATAATCGTAGTACACAGGCCAGTGATAGAGGAAGGATGAATGAGATCCCTAGCAGTATCTGGAGGAAGGGTCGATTACCAAACAAAGATAGAATGGGAAGGTCAATTTTTCATCAGTGTCCCCTCACCATCTATTAGATCCCTATCTGTATTCTTTGGAGATTCGATTGGGAGAGAAGAAGTGGGGAGAGAAGAACTAACTGAAGCGTAGACCCCACCGCCCCGCCTATAGAAGAGTAGGGGCCCACACATAAACAAAAGGTAAGTGAAAAAATAAATTTAGGTAAATGTGATATGTAAGTGTGAGCTGGGCTCCACAATATTTGACCAACATCCTTTCTACCTATGCCAAAATAGAAGAATAGAGAGGGCACAAAATAATGGATAAAAATGCTTCTACACAAGATTTAGTTGGCAGCTGTAAGGCTAAGAACTTTTAAAACTTTCAAGAAAACATGTTTGGTAGGTTTAAAGATGAATTCCCAACCTTCTGACCAGCATTTAATGCTTTACTCCTGTCATTCTCCAATTTCACGAGTAACATCAGATTGTCAACTTAAAATCTTCATATTATCAATGCAGCCTTTATTCTATCAATGTTCTCATTGTCTCTATTTTCCACATCAAAATTTTGTAAACACTCTCAAATAATTCTCCATTTCATGATTCACAGATTTTACATATTGTCTACCACAATAATTTTGTACATCAGATAAAAGACAGTCAATAAATGTCACCAAAAGTCTACAAAAATAATAAATACAAAGACAACAATATTTAACCGAATAAAAGTTGTAACAATTGTATGATTCACACAATCTTTAAGATTCTTTTAAGAAGTTTTCAAACTAATGCAATTCACATGTATAGAAGATTGAATTTCATACTCTTTGCCAAAAAGGCAGTAATTACAAGATCAACGCACATGGTATAAGTTAAGGAAGCATAAGAATTTTCAAGAAAATGTGCAAAAACGTAAACAAGGCATACACATTGTTTTTGATAGAAAGTTTCAAATAAATTAATGAAAGTAAGAGGGCATGTGCAGGATCATCATAGAAAAAACAGGCTCTTAAGTGGCAATAAAATTCAGAAAAATCAGAGTTAGACAACTTGACATAAAAATTTGAACAAGTTAACTATATTATTTCAAAAATATGTAAGAATAGAATCTGTTGCAAATTGAATGTAGTTTCAAAACTACTAGGTTTATTTTTTTTTTTTTTAAATCTAATTGGTGAAAAATTTAAATTTCAATGCAGTAGTACTTGAATTTCATGGAAAAATAAGAAGTAGGTGTCTGTCTAACCACCCTAACCACAATAAAATGATATTATTTTTTTATAAGATTTTAGATATAAGTAGAAGACTCATGTCCCGATGTGATGCGTATTTTTTTGTAATATTTTTCCAAGTAAATAATTAATTATGATTTTTTAATTACAAATTTCAAAAAATATTAAAACTCGTATGTCTGACCACCTTAACTTGGTCAAAACTTCATGAAATTCAATTTGTTTTTTTTAATCCTATAGTATGTGAAGCATAAAATGTGACACATGTTTCAAATTCAAAAAATGTGGTACCCTTTGAAAACTATAGATGTTTTTCAATTAGCCTATCAATCAGGACTTTAGTCATAATTTAAATAGAAAATGAATAATAATTATTTATTAAATTCAAAGTAAAGCATAATTTATATTGGTGGAAAGCTAAGAACTTCCTTTAAAAACCCTTTTCGTTTAATCAATTTTGGGTAAAAAATGGTCGTCAGCCACATGGTCCATCATATCACTTACATATCGCCACTTTTTGGCCCATCATGATCCTGCACATACCCAAGGCGTGCGAACTGTTTAGCTGGAATTTTTTTGGAAAACCTTTAGAAAATTCAATCTAAATATAGCAGATGGCATGTCTTTTCAGTCTAATTAACAACAAAATGACAAGACAAAAAAGTGAGTTATTGAGAGGACTTTAGAATTTTAAATGAAATTAGTAGGCATAGATTCAAATTCCAGAGACCTTTGACCTGCAATCTTCCCTAATGCATTAAATCGACTTTAAACAAAGATAGGAAATCCATGTTAGAATCTGATGTAGTAATTGACAAGTTAAAGCACACCTCTGAAAGAAAAGATTTTGTTGCAACCAGTACAAATCACTAATCACTTTGAAAAAAAATAAAAATCAGTTTCTTTGACATTGGTTAATGTGTCAACAAAATTGTGCTAATTCTTTAGATAAAGGTGAAATCTATGCTACTTTCAAAATGTGTAGACTCGAATTTACTAAGCAATATATGCACTAGCTATTACTATGTTTTCCTTTCCTTGTTTGAATGTCCAAACACTTCCACCCTTTATTACCTCTTAAATGGTGAGCATGAGATGTAAAAGATAAATGATAGTGGATTGTGTCCCACGGGACAAGAATGGTGAGGATACCGAAACTTCTTAATGACAATCTTTTAGCAAATGTAAGGAAAATAAATCTCAAACCTTTGTCAACATCCTCATTGCGTGCCTACAAAAATGAGAACCTTGTAAAATGGGATGGACATCCATCAAAACATCAAATGGAGAGAAGCTTGTTAACTAACAAGCAGAATTATAATTTCATATGCCAAGTTAATTATTTCCAACTCTATAAGATTGAAGAACGTGGGATATGGGAATAAAAGGCTACTTTCTCTAGGATCTATGAAACATGCCACTTTTTGCAAATAATGAAAATCCCTAAAACAATAATCATATTACACAACTGTATGATATTGCATGCTACCTTCCCTCCTTCTAGCACCAAATGTGGTTGCTAAATTCTGCAATGGGTTAGTAAATTGATAAATTTCTTCATATAAATCAAACTAACATGACAAAATCAAGCAGCCCTATGAAATATTACTCCATTAAAACATGTTAAATTAAGACATTGAAACAACTAGAAATGCCATATGAACTAATTGAAAGCACAAACAACACGGAGCACACCTATTCCATATTGGATTGGTACTCCTTGAGTATGTGAAAGAGCCCTTTCCCAATCCTTGCCAAGCTAAATAATGAAAGATATGATGCTATGATGAAAATAAAAATTAGTTCTCAAAGGTAGAAAGCAACTTTCCATGAAGTTGTGTTGTGTTTTTGAAGGAGAGGAGCCTTGAATTTATAGTTGAGTTTGAAGAGATAAGAGGCAATTTTGAAGAATGTGGGACTAATCCCCAACAAATAGGAAAGAGCCACTTGTCACAATGTGATTGGCCCATGATTGTGCAAGTTTTGGCCAATGTGTCCATTTGAAATTTGAAAATGGCATTAAATACATGAAGTTGAAGGATTTGGGGGAAAATTTGTTTGGACAAAAAAGTCAAACAAGGGGAGTTAATGAGGGATTATTCCTTGGGAATATGCTTTGTGAGGAAAATAGGGGTTTTAATAAATCAAAATAAATGATTTATTGTGCAAGTGAGAAAAGCTAGAGGATGTGACATGGGTTAGGCTTAGCATTAATCAAGGATTTGACTAGTTAAGCTAGTGATTAGTTGGTGTGACATTTAATTTATATTTTTTTATTTTTTTAAAATCAAATGAGAGGAAAATGAATATTAGTCATTTAATTAAATACACGCGATTTAATTAAATCAAGAGACTTTAGGAGATAAAAAGTGATTTATTTGATTAAAGAGATAACGTTAGTGAATTAATTAAATTGATCATTTAATTAATAGATGAAATAATTTTGAATGAAGCGTGATTAGATGCATGAGTAAATTTTGCATGTCTATAAAAACATGCATTTGACTTGTTCAAATAGACTAGTGGCTAATCCATGGAGAAACCTACGCTGATGAGTTTAATGTTTTTTGGCAATGGTTTGTTTAGATCTACTTCTAAATAGGCACTAGCATGAACTCTTAGGCTTGAAAACTTGTTAGTACTATGTTTGCACCAGATTACTCTTCCCAACTAAGCAACAATATCCTTTAGAAATCTAGTCTAAAGGCTAGATTGAGAAAGGGAAGCTTGACCCATATAGGATTTTTAATGCGAGTGAGACGAACCCTCTGGATGAAAATTGAAAGTCCAGGCTTACAAATAATAAATTTTCCTACATATGACCCAAATACCATATTGAAAATTATCTTTAACATGTTCTTCTAACTTATACATGCATGGCACATACCCTTTTCCTAGACCTCTTAGGATTTTGATCTCCCAACCTCTTATAAAATGTTAAATTTATAATAAAAAAATATGTATTTAAATTATATAAAAAATGTATAAATTATATTAATTTAGGCCAATATTTAAATATATCCTTTATAATTTATTTTTTGTTTTATATAGCTACTAGTACTTTCATTTTTGTGATTTTGATAACTTAATGAATAGAAACAAATTATCACCTAAAATTAGAAGTATGAATAAGGTAGAAAAGACTAACAATAAACATTAAACTAAGATAGAAAGAGAAAAATAGTTATCAAAAACTAAAAATAGAGATAGAAAGCAATTAATGAAAAGTAAATAAAGGTAGACATATCTACTATAGAAAAAAGAGAGTAAGAAATAACATATATTAAAATGCATGAGATCAATGACCCCATTCCACTAAAAACACCATGATAGTGATAATATAAATAAGCATAAACAATCTCTTCTAACCACACAAAGACAAAAAAATAAAAAATAAACTATTTATGGTAGGAAACATAGTCATTAGTGAATATACCAAATAGTCCTTTATAGTAAAGAGGATTGTCATAATAAAAAATAAACTATTTATGGTAGGAAACATAGTCATCAATGAATATACCAAATAGTCCTTTATAGTAAAGAGGATTTTCATAGGTTCCTACCATCAGCTAAAGAGTTTGAACCATAATTACAAAAAATATCAATAGGGTGATTTATTTCCTTGTAATGGAGACTAAAATTAATAGATTTGAACTTACATTTCAAAGTATGAATTTCTTGCTCTATTATTTGAAACTTAAATCTAATATAGTTAAAGAAATTATCACATTAATAATTAAGAGGAGTCTTGAGCTACATCATTGTTCTTGATATTAATATTAATATAAACTTTAATTATTTGAATAAGAGCTCAAATTTATATTTTTATTGGTAGAATTATAGCAGCTTACAAGATATCCCTTTATTAATTTCTCAAAATGGTCCCAAATGATAATCCCAACAATCACATTACTCGAGTTATCTTTACAAGAACTATCAAAATTAAGATTGAACTAATCTCTCTTAGTTGTAGCCTAGTGAGCTATATTTGATTTCTTCAATGATGTAAGAAGAGAGACATTATTTATATGAAATGGATCCCATTTTATAATAAAGTGGCTTTCATCACTAGTGATTTTTATTTTGGAATTCAGATTTTAGCTTGGAATATCTCTTAAATATCAACCTCAATATGTTTAATAAAAAACTCCAACAAATAAATGGAATCCCTAAAAATGATATTATTTTTCTCTTTTCATGGGCTTTAAATAATCGTATTAACCATCATTTTCCATAGAATACCAATATAATATCTCATGTAAATAAAATATCTTGTAAAAGGGTCATGGATAATGCTCAAATGGACTGAAAACGTTTTTAAAACTTAATGAAGCAATAAGTCCAAAATTATTAACAAACATGACTGCAAGTCATTCTAAAAGATTAAAAATTAGAAGAAAAATGATAGGGTCATCTCCAGACCATAATTAATTCAAAAGTTAGACAATTCTACCATTTTTAAAATCACCCAAAAAATAATTGACAACTTAGTAACAATAGATTTATTTTCAAACTTATAAATTTGAGAACCTTTAATCCAAATTTAAGAGGAGGGAAAATAATAAGGATGAAGGGAATCGAAAATTTTCCTCCTAAAATTTCTAGGAGGAAAAGATATTTTTCTAATGATTAAGGTGTATACCACGTTTGATTGATACAAATATAAGGATAAGATATTTGCAAAAAAATGGTAATAGAAAGGCACACCCTTAGAGTGTAGGTGAGACTAAGTTCAAAAAATATATAAAAATAAACAAAAGGTATTGATCAATAGTAGATATAAATAAAATCCATAAGAAAAAAGAGAATCATTGGTAGGAGAGGGATCATATTCATTAGGTTCACCCCATACATTAATATGAATAGTAATTTCATCAATAGGCTCTAAAATAATAAGAGAACCTTCCTCCTCTTTATCTTTTACAAGTTATCAAGCACAAATCAATGGAATTTTGATGACGCTAACTTTGAAAATTCAAACAATAGTGGATAACCACCGATTGATGTGTCAAGAAATTTCTTTGATCCACAATCTTGGTACATTATCCATTCACAAATACATGCTTCAATTTATATTAGAGTATTTTAAACATCAAACATCAAAGGATATACGAGTGCATTGAATGAGAAATGATGCAAGAATCCATACAAAATTATTTTGAACAACATTCCTTCCATTCATCCTAGATCTACATTGATTAGTTTTGTGTCCAAAATCCATATCATGTATAATAGTAACCATTGAAAGGTTGAATCATTCTACCATTGTTATATGCATTCATAATTTGACTTCTACACTCATTTTATCTATGCCCAAATTTCTTTCATGTAAAGCATTAAACAATAAAGGATGGAACATTCTAATTCATTCCACATCTACATTCCATTGCTCTATGTCTATATTTATTGGAAGAATAACAAAAATAATTGGAAGATGGGTACCTTTGAGCATTTGGTTGTTTGACCAAAGGTCTTCTAGCATTGTTTCTTTGATTCTATCTATTTCCATTGTTCTTCTTGTCTTCAGTTTTCTCTGGTTCATTTAACTTCTTTTCTACATTAGGTGTCTAATATGTTTTGGAGCTTTCACCTTTTTCAAATCCTAAATCATCTTTTTTTTTGGATGCTTTCTGACCAGAAATAAACTCATCAAGCATTGTATAACTTGTCTTGAATTTGTCTTCATGACTTCTTGTGTTCTCTAGATCTGATATCAAATTTAACGCTTCTTGTTCAAGCCTCATGCATTCATCAGATTTGATTTTCACCATTGTATTTAGACATTCCTCAACTCTCTTCTTTTCTTCAACTTGCACTTTTAATCTAATGTTTTTTTCACTTTATTGATTCGACTATTCACTGACTTCCTTATGCCTTTCTTTGAACTTTTGATTTTATCTCTCAATTTTTTGATGCATTCGTTTTCTTCTTTAACATTCTCCTTCAAATCTTTGTTTTCAACTTCAACTTTATCAAGATCTTCAAGAGCAACATTGAGTTCTCCATATTTTTCAAGCATGCAATCTTCTTCTATGTATCCAATACTATGAATCTCTTCCAAAGGAATAGGAAACTTTATGTTTTTCATGTGTTCAATCTCCAAGATCTTCCCAAAGTAGTTAAGCTCCTTCCTAAGAACCAAGCTTTGATACCAATTCTTGAACATGGGGAATACTGAGAGGGGGTGGTGAATTAGTATTCTATTAAACCATTCAAACATTATCCATGCAATTACCAAAGAATACTCAACTACTATAAATAAGTAGATCATGAAAACATTCACAACATCACATAGCACATGAACACTAGGATTTTTATGTGGAAAATCTAAAATAGGAAAAACCAGTGTGAGGGTTTGCTCACAATATATTATAACTGGTTATAATATATTATAGAAGTGCTCACGATAGGTGGACTCACTTTCTACAGAGAAAAAGATAAAATAAAGAAGGTGGTACACTGCCTAGGTAAAAGTACAAAGGTGTGTCACACTTTCAGCCAACTTATCAGTACAATTGAATTTAAGTATTTGTAACAAAAAACCAATTTTGGTCAAACATATGATCTATTTAGATTCATTCTAGCTAAGTTATTTATGTCCACAATTTTTCAAACTAACGTTTTTAGATAAATGCACATATAACACCACTTTGAAGCCAATTTACCGAAAATATTAAATCATTTGAAAAACTTGATGTTTAAAGAACTCCTAGTCATGTAAAAAACATTTTTTTAAAAATACAAAAAATACCCTTTTTAAGATCCATAAGTATAGTTTTAAAAAATATATATTTAAATAATTTAACTATTATTTATATTTATATTTTTATTTTTACTAAAAGTAGGTTATCAACACAAAAATATTAGGTTAATTACCATGTCAAGAAAAATACTAAAACTTATTAAATTTTTATGAAAAAATATGACGCGCTAGATAAAAGAATCTATATCAAGATGGTATAATTTGTTTTATATTTTAGATAAATAATCAATATTAAATTTGGCATTGAATGAGTACATGCATATTTTAGTATTTATTTAAAAATATATATTTATCAAAATTGAAAAAAATAAATCCATGCACTAAAGTTTCAAGTTATAAATAGACAAAAAAAAATTGAAGGAAAAATTATAAACTTTACTATATAAAGATTGGTGTCTTATGTAACTTCCTTTTTCAACATTTTATCAGAAACAACACTGTAATGTAAATTTATAAAAAATTATATTCAAATAATTTTTTAGTTTTTTCAAAAAATACAACATAAAATATACTTAAAAATACACATTTTATTAGTGATTCAATTTTAAAAGTTGGATTAGTATTGGTTGTTTCCTTTATAAAGTGTGACACAACTTTGTACTTTTACCCGCCTATTTTAAACTATTATAAATATATCTATAATATGTAGGAATATAGTTGTGATGACGCACACTAAAAAACATCGCACTAATCTAGATCAATGCTCTGCTTTGCTCTGCATTCGCACAATTACGATCTCAACATTCATAAATTATCTCATCTCTGATTAAATTTGCATCACACATATTGCACTCTTCATTTCACCTCTTCTCTTTACATAAAATATTGAAAACGATCTAGCATATATATCGGTATCAAGTGTAACATCAATTAGGTCAGATGAATTGGATGTAACACACAAAATTCAACTTGTCAACTTCAAACCTTATCATCCATAACACACTCCTTAATCCCAATCTCAAAATTCCTTAAGATAGGTTGGCATAGACCTATAATAGATCCCACATAAAGACTCAACACATATTAATCCCTGACATACTCATCAAACTTGTTAGGCCAGCACACCATAGGACCTTAAAAAAAATCATTCAACTATTTATTCAATTTAAAACATGTGGACCTCAAAGAACAATACCATCTATAATTCATTCTCATTTGATATCTAGAAACTTATCAAGATCAACACCGCAACATCAAAGACTCATCCGCATTCAAGTATAGAATCTCCCACACAAACACACTATATAGAAAATGATTGTATTGTGCCAAGCCGAACCTTATCACTCTTATCTCTTAGAATACTTTTCTAAAATAGATGAAATATTTGATTTATATTCTTCTAAACACCACACAAATTAGGTTAGAATCATAGATAAAAATATTCCTTTGTGGAGTGGTGTGAACCTAAAGACAGATAAACTGTAACCTTGAATAGGTAGTTCTAACACAGTCAAATTTTCACACTGTAATGTCATAAAATTGCACCCCTTTCAATTTCACATACATTCATGTATCAACTTTAGTGTTCACTCCCTTATCACTTGTGTAGGCCCATTTTAGCCCATGCATAAGCCCTTTTTCCCTCTTTGGACCTCTCTAGCTTTGGCTTCGACCTCTTTCAGTTCCCTTTGTCTTGATATCTTGCTTGCACAACTCCATACAACCTGCTATAGTAGCACACTCAAGCTCTTATAGTGTTATTTGTAACTCCTTTGGCTCTTGCAACTATATTTCCCTTATCTTGTGCTTGTGAGCATCTTGGAATTTATCACATCCTCTATCAATTGCCTCTCTATCTCATGATATGGGCTTTCCTCCTTGAGTGGGGATTAATTTATAACTTCATATTTGCTTACTTTGTTCACTTTCTCTATCTATCTGGTTGTTCATGGAGGTGGGAACACCAAAATGGGGGTTTGACTGAGGCAAACCCCTATACAACCCTAAAATTTTCTCTCAATCTTATATATGTAGGTATTGAAGATATTTTCTTGTTGGAGGATTCATTACTTGGGTTATTGTGGTTGGATGTTGTGGTTGTGTTTTTGATATGTGGTTGTCATTGATTTCAACACTATTAGTATTAATGTTGCTCAAGGTTGTATATTTCGAGGAGATTGAGAAATTTGTAATAAATACATCTTCTGACAGTCAATGAAGTTGTGAAAGTCAGAGTGGTGAAATATTATGTATGTTGATATTCAAGTGTTGTGCGCTAATGGGTTTATTTTTGAACCTATCTAGTACGTTTTCCAAAAGTCTTAGTGGTACACATCAAGATTTGTGCAAGTAAAGTGTTCTGGTGTTCCTACAGTCACTCTAGTACTATAGCAGTAGTTCTTGGAAGAGGAAGTTGGAATTCTAATTGTTGTGTATGTTCCTATGATGTCTGTGGATGATTCTAGATCATGTTATATCTTTGTTGTATTTCCACACTATTTGGTGTGATCACAATCAAAGATTTTTCCAATGCATGTTCGGGTTTTCATGTTCTTCGCTGACATGATGGTAGTAGTGTGTTTCACATCCTTATGGATTAATTTCTTGTTGTTTGGCATATTTGAGGATGTTTGTTTGGGTCCTATATATTTTTTAATTGATTTGTGTTGGTGCGCATAAATATTTATTCATGTATTGAGGCCAATAGTTGTAATTCATCTATTATTTGTGGCCGACAGAGTTGCTGATGTAAATCCATGTAGTGGATATATAAGAAAGGTTTTTTTGTGGTATGAAGAGAAGTGATCAGTGTGAGTAGAGATTTTAGTGTGTGTGAAACACATGTGCGAATAAAGATAAAATCATTCAAGAGTAGAGCAAAGTATGAAAGAAAATTGAGAAGAGTGTATGTGCCTAATCGGAACTGTCATCAAGCTTTTTTAGAAGCTATTTTATTAGTTTATCCCACTCAGATGGTTTTAATCTGATTGTATTTTCCTTGAGCAATCAGCTCTAGGTAGTGTTCCTGAATGCAAGTGCATTCCATATTCATTTTTCATTATACTTTTAACAGGGTATAATTGTGGATTAACCTCCACCCTAGTTTTCTGGAATTAAAGGTTAATAGTTTGATTAAAGTTGTAAATTATGTGACAAATTATTCACCCCCCCTTCTCAGTTGTATCTTCTTGTTTTTCCAACAATTGGTATCAGAGCTAGTTCCTTTGAAGGTGAATCTTAACAACTTGAGGTGATCCGTGATGGAATCTTACAAGAAGGATAGTCTGAGATTCAATGGTACAAACTACACCACGTAGAAAGTCATAATGGAATGTCATTTGAAATGCATTGGACAACCTTTTTGGAAGATTACAAAAGATACATATACTATTCCTCAGAATGGTCCCTCTACTACTGATGAGATCAAAGAAGTTGAAATTAATACAAGAGCTATTGAAGCATTGGTGAGTGCCTTGATAGATTTTGAAATGTCAAATGTGATGGGTCTGAAGACTGCACATGAGATCTGGACAAAGCTAGAGTTATTATATGAAGGAGATCCACTTGTAAAAATTTCTAAGCTACAAATTCTAAAAGGAAAATGGGAGGACATGAAGATGAGCAAAGATAATAACATCTAATCTTTCTCTCAGAAGATAAATGAATTGGCGATGAGCATCATATGTGTTTTGGTGTCTTGGATGATGAAGAAATTGTGGCTAAGATACTAATATTTGCGCCTCCTTCGTACAAATAGAGAGCTCATGCTATTGATGAACTCAAGTCAGTAACTAAAATAACAAAGGACATGCTAATTGGAAAACTTGTAGCCTTTGATTTGAGTGAATTTGGTGAATCTACTCCTAAAGTAGAGTCTACATTTAAAGCCACTATATTCAGGAAAAAGAAATATGATACAAGAGAAAGTTCCAAGAAGACATTTAAGTATGAAGATGAGATGAAAAATATTGAAGAGGAAGAAAGAGAGCTAGAAGAGCTAGAAGCACTAATTGTAAGAAGAGTTCATCTAGATGCCATGGTAAGTACAAAGGAAAGCTACCTATTAAATTTTTTTCCTACAGTAAAATAGGTCATTTTGCATCAAGGTGTCCTAAAAGAATTTCTAAGTACAAGCCCGAAGACACTAGATTTCATAGGAAATGAGCTATTATGTTGAAGAAGGTGTTACTGATGATGAATCTGATAAAGAAATTGGAAATGAAGATGGATGGGTATTTATTGCTATCAAAGAGAATAGTTAAGTGTCCACTGAGTTTGCTAGTAATGTGAATGTTGAGAAAGATCTTCCAACCAAAGTTGAAGAAAAGGATGAATGGGTGATTGACAACGGATGTTCACCTCACATGACTAGTGACAAAAATAAGTTTGTTAGCTTGGAGAATTACGATGGTGGAATTGTAAGATTTGGAGACAACACTTCTGGTGTGATTTGTGGCAGAGGCACTATTTCTTTTGGTGGTAAGCATAATACTGATAATTTTCTTTATGTAGAAGGCTTAAAGAATAATTTGTTGAGTGTTGGATAGATGGTAGACAAGAGATACAATCTTCAATTCAAGGATGGTAAGTGCAGGATACTGGGAAACACAAGCAAAGTAATTTGAGAAATTCAAAGACAATTATCTGTTCCCCAAACCCTTCAACAAAATGGAGTTGTTGAAAGAAAGAACATAACAGTTCTAGACACTACTAGAATCATGATGTTGGAAGAAAACATTCCTCATTTCTACGGGAGAGAAGTAGTTTTTAGAACCCAAAATTTCCATGAATATCCCAATTTTTTCTCCTTTCAAAACCCATCATTTTCCTATCTTTCATTAAAAATAGTTCATTCTTCTCCCCGTCCACTTCATTATTTATTTTAAAACCTTTACCGCTTCCTTAATAATCACTTTATGTTATTGACTGCCAAATCGCATCCTCCCACAATGGGCTCATGGTATGGCAGTAGCAGCTAAGGAGCAGGCATAAAATGTTTACTGCCACATCGTGCATGGTCAATTCATTGATCATTGTGTGGTGGTGGTGGTGAGATAACTGATGTAGCAGTAGCATGGAAGTGGTCAGAGGGCTTACCGCAGTACCACACATGGTTAAGTTTGAGACCGCGGTGACTATAGTGGATGAAGATATAGTCAACTTCAGTCACACTATGGTACCTCCAACAATTAGCATGTAGACCACAGTGACAACGGTAAACTATTAGCGAGCAACAGTGGTGGTTACCGCCACACCGTGACTAGCCAGAGAAGGGACTATGGTAGCGCGGTAGAAAGTGATGAGACCATGAAGGGTGATAGTAGTTGTTAACTGCAATACCATCGACAATTGAAATGAAGCTCGCAGTAGATCAGTAGAAAGCGATGCAGTCAGTAAATAGCCACTGCAGCACTACAACGGGGTAGAGTAGAGACCGTGGTAAGGCGGTAAGAGGTGATAGTGCAAGATGGTAAGTAGGGCCAGTCAAAAGTTGACCAATGTTGAATGGTAAGGATAATAAAAGGCTATGAAGGAGAAATACTAAAAGGCAGTAAAGGTATAAGCAGGAAATGTTTTAAGGGAAAATTGAAGGCTCATCTATGTAATCGAAATATTTGATTTGCCAATAATGCAACTTGATCAAATATTTTATTTTCTTACAGGAATAACAAACGTCTGCAACAATAAAATGAAAATCTGTGACTCTTGAAATTTACTATATAAAATGTGTTGGAAAAATAGTAAAAGGGAGGAGGACACTAGTTAGATTTTTCCCGAGAAGGAAATCATGTACAAACTTTTCTTGAAGCAGAAGTAATGAAGACTAATGTTTTAAACTGGTGAATTTATGTTTGGTGTTCAGTTGTTGTGATAAAATAATACATATTCTTTATTTCTTGTTGTCTCCAACTTGAGATATTTTAATCATTTAAATCAACATATCAAGTATATCTATGGTTTATCAAAATGCACTATCATTTTGTGTGATTTAACTAACTAGTGTCTGCAAGTCAGAATTAAAATCATTAAATAAGTCAGAGTGGTTTTAATATTTCTTTTGGATTGTTGAAGTAGAACCTGGTAGAGAAACATTCTAGCACTTTTTATGCAAGTCATAGACTTAGTAAATTTTTATGCAATTCATAGACTTAGTAAATTTTTATGCCATCCATAGAATTTTTAGAGTGCCTAACAACTAGAGTTATGCCAATAAGAGAAAAAACATATCATTTATTGACTGCATTGCCCATGTGGATGGAAGGCACTGATCTGCCACAACCCAAAGATACAAATTCATATCAAACAACTTATTCAAATCCTTTCTTTTGTGTAGTAGGAGTAGGATTAGTTGTAGTGGTTTTCATCTATTCACTTCCACTTGCCATTGTGGATAGATTGTTTCACTAGGAAGTACATTTCAATCTGCATCATTCATATAGGTTCACCCACCTTGGTCTAGTAGAACCTAAAGAGAAGAAGGTTCAATTGCATCAATTGGCCTTGTACATTGGCCAAAAGCATTGTGAGAGCTTGGCAACCTCTCATGGTTCAAACCTACGTTTTTGAGACCCAACAGTTTGATGACTCCACTGGGGATTACTCAGAAATTTTCCAGCCTTTCCATTTATTGAGTTAGCAAATTTTCATTTTTTTTGGAGATTTCGCTGGGGCAAACCAAAACAATATTTTTTCCTACTTTTGGGAAAAGTAGGTGGCGACTTTGTTTTCATTTGATAATAATGCATGGGTGTTGTGAAGCAGTAATATTTTGTCAAAATAGGACAAGAAGAAAGGAGATAGCAGTCATTGAAGAGAGATTCATATTTAAGAAGTTTAATAAAAAGCGACTCCACTGGGTGAATTAAAAATAATTTCATTTTCTCACTTTTAAGAAAGTGAGTGCAACTCTAATGAAGAAATTGATGAAAAATACTTGGAACAGTTCAATTCCTAATCAAAATGGGATGTCTTCGAAGTATAAAAGGCCTTGTTTCCCAACCCACCCACCTCGATACCCTACACACCACAGTCCAATTTATATCCGTTATCATCAATTTGCGCCTGATGTGGAACCTCCTATCCATCTTCAAAAGATAAGCCAAAATCTTCTAAAGAAGTTCTATGGCATAAAGAGACACAAATGGGAATTTGGACGCTCTCTCTTCAAGAAAATGGTGAATATATGTGTGTAAATACCTATTGATCATAGACCCAACACATCCATGTTTATTCAATAGTTCATGAAAGTAAGTTAGCCCGATTCAATTCATTGGCCTGGGTCAATAAAACTAGTCACTTTTGACCAAGTAGATGTGCTAATTGATATCAAAGATAAGGAGATGTATGAGTATGATGGAAATCATATTAGTGGTAGAATTGATCAATCAGTGAAAACAAACATAGACTCTCTTGAAAATACATGTCAAAATCAACAGCTTGAGGAGAAAGAGGATGAATATGCACATACTCAAAGCCAAGACTCCATGACAGAATCAGAATGTGGAGTTTCTCCCTCTGATTCATTTTTTGATATAAGGAGATATAAGGGAGAATCTGGGAGATCTTTATACAATAGGATGACAAACATCTATATGCAATTACTTGCTCATTGTAGGCCTATAAAGCCCCTATTTGTTGCATAATTTCTAAGAGCATCGGAGCCTGAATCAACTTATTGGCCAAGATCATTAAAGTAGCAATCCTTGAAAGTAGTGAATGAATTTATTGATTCCATGCTTGGGACAAGGTATATGGACACTATCAACAATGAATCTAATAGTGATATCATGAATGATCAAATAATTCAGCCAATGGAGGATAAATGTGTCATTGGGTTTTCTAATGACAATTTTTCAGATTTGGAAGATGATTGCAGCATTAATGATATTGGTGGGGACACATCAGCAATGCTTCAAAAGTTGAATTAGAAGAGGATATCATGCCATCCAACAATGAACATATGGAGAGTCTCTCTTGCATAACAGATTGTGATCTAGATTGTGAAGATGAAATGGTGGATGTTGATCTACAACAGGATGATTGTTGTAGTTCACATGGAGATCAAGAAGTTGGAGAAATAGAATGAGATATGGATGAAACATGTTCACTCAACAGTGAGCAAGTTTTAGATTTATTGATTTTGGATTACCAGAGATTTGCACATAAAGATGATTCCAAAGTTTTGGCTCCATCCTACATTTGTTTTGACAGTGAAAGTAAAAATTCATATGACCCCATATGCATCTATCACAGTGATGAGGAATTCTTTGAAGCTGATCAAGAATCCATTTGTGTCCAGAAAGAGCATTCAGATTTTTAGGTCCCAGTGCAGTTGTTGGATCATTCAACAACATATGATAATGATCAAACCTATGAATGTTTTGTTGAAAGTGGATAAATTTTGTATGCTGAGGGTGACAAAGATTTATTATATGATGAACTGTAGAGTGGTATATGTCAGGCTGAATACAATGCTTTTCTGAAGGTTTTTAATGACAATGCATGTTGCAGGACAGGTGGAATGGAGAGTTTTAAAAGAAACCTGATGAGCTATAAACAGAATAAGGTCTATGACAGAGGAAAGTGAAGGTTTTTCTTTTTGGGTTGGCTTGGGGCTATTCCTTATGGTTTGATTTCTTGAACCATAGCATAAACAAAGGACAAGGATTGCTAGTGCATGGACAATTCTTAAGAAAACCTCTTTAAAAATTATTTTCCATGCACAGTAGTTTAGCAAGGGTCTGGGTTTTCCAATACATCGAATTTCTCAGGAATTCTCTTTTTGAAAGCATTGCTTTCCTTTCCATGTATAGTAGTGTAGGGTTTTTCATTCTCCATCTGTTCATTCCCACTATCTTCTATTGCCTTCATTTTCATATCATTCACCCGATCTACTATGCCAAAGAATTTTGGATTCTTGCAATGATTTGCAAAATCACTCATCCCCAATAGGAGCCATTGTTAGAACCCAAAATTTCCATGAATATCCTAAGTTTTTGTCCTTTCAAAACCCATCATTTTCCTATCTTTTCATTAAAAATAGTTCATTCTTCTCCCAGTCCACTTCATTATTTATTTTAAAACCTTTACCGCCATCACTCATAATTACTTTATGTTATTCACCGCCCAACCGTAGCCTCCCACAATGGGCTCACGGTATGGCGGTAGTAGCTAAGGTGCAGCCATAAAAAATTTACTGCCACACCACGCACGGTCAATTCATTGACCTCGAGGTCATGGTGGCGGTGAGATACCCAGCGTAGCAGTAACAAGGAAGCAGTCAGAGGGCTTACCGCGGTACCGCACATAGTTAAGTTTGAGACCACGGTGACTATGGTGGACAAAGGTAGTAGTCAGGGTCAGTCACACCGTGGAACTGCCAAAAGTTAGCATGCAGACCACGGCGATAGTAGTAAACTATTAGCGGGCAGTAGTGGCGGTTACCGCCACACCGTGACCGGCCAGAGAAGGGACCACGGTAGCACAGTAGACATTGATGAGACCGTGAAGGGTCATATTAGTTGTTAACTACGGTACCTCCGACAGTTGAAATGAAGCTCATGGTAGAGCGGTAGAAAGGGATGCAATTAGTAAATAGCCACCGCAACACCGTGATGCGGTAGAGTAGAGACCACAGTAAGGTGGTAAGAGGTGATAGTGGGAGATGGTAAGTGGGGCTGGTCAAAAGTTGACCACTATTGAATGATAAGGATAATAAAAGGCTACAAAGCCAAAATATTAAAAGGAAGTAAAGGTACAGGAAGGAAATGTATTAAGGGAAAATTGAAGGCTCGTCTATGTAATCGAAATATTTGATTTTCCGATAAGGCAACTTGATCAAATATTTTATTTTCTATCAGGAATAATAAACGGCTATAATAGTAAAGTGAAAAGTCTTGACTCTTGGAATTTACTGTATAAAATGTGTTGAAAAAACAGTAAAAGGGAGGAGGACAGTAGTTAGATATTTCCCTAGAAGGGACTAGGATGGAAATCATGTACAGACTTTTCTTGAAGCAGAAGCAATGAAGACTAATGTTTTAAACTTGTGAATTTCTCTTTGGTGTTCAGTTGTTGTGATAAAATAATACATATTCTTTATTTTTGGTTGTCTCCAACTTGAGATCTTTTAATCATTTAAATCAACATATCAAGTATATCTCTGGTTTATCAAAATGCACTCTTATTTTGTGTGATTTAATTAACTGGTGTTTGCAAGTTAGAATTAAAATCTTTAAATAAGTCACATTGGTTTTAAGATTTATTTTGGATTGTTGAAGTAGAACCTAATAGAGAAACATTTCAGCACTGTTTATGCAAGTCATAGAATTAGTAAAGTTTTATGTCAGCCATAGAATTTTCAGAGTGCCTAAAAACTAGAGTTATGCCAATAAGAGGAAACATCTATCATTTTTTGACTCCATTGCCCATGTGGATAGATGACACTAATCGGCCACAACCCAGAGATACAAATTCACATCAAACAGCTTATTCAAATCCTTTCTTTTGTGCAATAGTAGGATTAGTTGTAGTGGTTTTCATCTATTCACTTCCACTTGCCATTATGGATAGATTGGTTAACTAGGAAGTACATTTCAATCTGCATCATTCATATAGGTTCACCCACCTTGGTCTAGTAGAACCTAAAGAGAAGAAGGTTCAATTGCATCAATTGGCCTTGTACGTTAGCCAAAAGTGTTGTGAGAGCTTGGCAACCTCTTGTGGTTCAATCCTGCATTTTTGAGACCCAACAGCAATAAGCACTGCTATGTACACTATCAACTGGGTAAATATCAATAGTAATTCTGGTAAGACTCCTTTTAAGCTATGGTTTGGTTGTAAGCCTACTATGAAGTATTTCAAAAAATTTGGAAGCGAATACTACATCAAGGGAGATGATGATATAGGAAATTTTGATTCTAGAAGTGATGAAGGAATCTTCCTAGGTTACTCTACTAAGAGTAAAGATTACCGATGTTTTAATAAAAGGTTGAAGAAAATGGTTGAAAGTGCTAATGTCAAAGTTGATGAAGATATTGATAGACCATCCAGATATAATGGATATGATTGAGATGATAATCATGACAATATTAATAATGGACAGAATATTCAAACACATAATCAATTGCAAATTGTTCTGGTGAACCAAGGAAATCAAGAAGCAGAAAGAAATGAAAATGCTAAAGGAAGAGTAGAACAAGAAGAAGTCAAAGAAGATAGTTAAAATCCAAAGTATGTAAAGAGAAGTCATTCTGATATTCAGATCATTGGTGATAAGAGTAAATGTATACAAACTAGAAGGAGAATTCTAGAAGAATATTGTTTGATTTCTAAACCTGGGCCTAACAATATCAATGAAGCATGCAAGGATGAATATTGGATGGAAGCCATGAAAGAAGAACTGATGCAGATACAAAAAAATGAGACATGGGAACTTATTGCTAGACCTAATGACAAGAATGTGATTGGAACCAAATGGGTGTTTTCTTATAAACTTAATGAGCAAGGTGAAGTAGTTAGAAATAAAGGAATAGTTGATTTTTTATTATGGTATCCAAAAGATGATGATCTTATTTTGAATGCTTATACTGATATGTATTGGGTAGGTGATGTCAATGATAGAAAAAGTACAAGTGGCTATGTGTTCTTCCTAGGGAAGAAGTTGGTGTCTTGGTTAAGAAAAAAGCAGAAATCAATTTCCTTATCTACTACAGAAGCATAATACATTGATGCTGCTAACAAATGTACTCAATCAATGTGGATGAAGTAGATGCTAAGTGATGTCAAGATTGAGTATGAAGAGCCTATTACCATATTCTGTGACAATTCAAGCACCATAAATATTTCCAAGAATCGAGTGATGCATTTGAAGACAAAGAATATCTCCATCAAGTATCACTTCTTGAAAGAAAATGTGAATGATAGAGAAGTCAAATTGGAATATGTACCTACTAAAGAGAAATTTGCAAATATTTTCTCTGAGCCATTGCCTAAGGATACTTTTGAGTACCTAAGAGGCAAGTGAGGGTTGATTTCCCCTCCTGATCAGAGATGATGATGTAGGTTTTTGCATCAGCCTATCAATTCATTGCTATATCTTATTTTGGATTGATGCTGTGACTACTACTTAGGGGGAGTAGTCAGATGTTTTGAAAATATGTGGTTCAGAGCATGTGAACCTTTGCCATTGATGTCAAAGGGGGAGAGAATTGTAATGTGAAAAAAAAAGTGCAATAGGAGAGAAGTGTAATGTGAAGAACCTTTGTGGAACAAAGGGGGAGAAGTGCAATTAGAGCCAAGGGAGAAGATGGAAGAGTTACTTTGGGTTGGTGGTATTATTTTTCACATCATGTGTTTCCATCTATGCCAAAGGGGGATATTTTTGGATGTTGTGGTTGTGTTGCTGATACGTGGTTGTCATTGATGTCAACACTATTAGTATTAATGTTGCTTAAGGCTCTATATGTCGAGGAGATTGAGAAAATTATAATAAATATATCTTTTGGTAGCCAGTGAAGTTGTGAAGGTCAAAATGGTGAAATGTTATGTATGTTGATATTCAGGTGTTGCATGCTAATGGGTTTATTTATGAGCCTATCTAGTATGTTGTCTAGAAATCTTAGTGGTACGCATCAAGATTTTTGCAAGTAAAGTGTTCTGGTGTTCCTACAGTCATTCTAGTACTGTAGCAATTGTTCTTGGAAGAGGAAGTTGGAATTCTGGTAATTCCAGTTGTTGTGTATGTTCTTGTGATGTTCATGGATGATTCTAGATCATGTTCTATATCTATTGTATGTTCGTTCTATTTGGTGTGATTGCAATCGAAGATTTTTTTGATGCATGTTCAGGTTTTCATGTTCTTGGCCAACATGATATTAGTAGCGTGTTGTGCATCTTTATGGATTAATTTCTTGTTGTTTGGAATATTCGAGGATGTTCGTTTGGGTCCTATATTTTTTGTAACCAAATTGTGTTGGTGCGCATAAATATTTATTCATGTGTTGAGGCCGACAATTGTAATTCATCTATTATTTGTGGCTGACAGAGTTGTTGATGTAAATCCGTATAGAGGATATATAAGAAAGGTTGTTTTGTGGTATGAAGAGAAGTGAGTTGTGCGACTAGAGAGTGTAGTGTGTGTGTGGTGTGTGCTCAATGTGTATTTGTGAAACACATATGCGAATAAAGATAAAATCATTCAAGAGCAGAGAAAAGTATGAAAGAAGATTGAGCAGAGTGAATATGCCTAACCAGAACTATCATCAAGATTTTATAGAAGCTATTTTCTCAGTTCATCCCACTCAGATGGTTTTAATTTGATTGTTTTTTCTTTGAGCAGTGAGCTCTAGGCAGTGTTCTTGAATGCAAGTGCATTCTATATTCATTTTTCATTATACATTTAATAGGGTATAATTGTGGATTAACCTCCACCATGGTTTTATCCCTTAATAGGGTTTTCATGAAGAAATATTGGTGTTATGTTTTTCTAATGTGTTGTGTACTTCTTGCTTTCACTATTAATCATCAAATCTTGAATTAAAGGTTAATAGTTTGATTAAAGTTGTAAATTTTGTGACAACTGATTCACCCCCCCCTCTCAATTGTATCTTCTTCTTTTGCTAATATTTGTAAGAATTTTATTTATTTTCTTTATATTTATCATTTATACTTTACTCTTGTTTCATTCCTTTTTGCCAATTTCCCTAGATTCCAAGATTTCCTAGCAGTCGGGGTGGAAGTAGACACTTTTCTATTTTCTGTGATAAACACAATTTATAGTTTGTAGGAGATGCCAATGCATCTTTGGGACCCAAACGTGTTTCGTTGTCATCCATTTTTTGTGCTGATATCCTTTGGCTGAAAATTGCTAGTTTGTCCATAAAATATTTGTGGCCTACTCTTTCCGATTCTGAAACTCTCGCTTTATTCCTTGATGTAGTTTAGGGTAGTTCACCCCTTGGGAATCTCATGAGAATAAGGGACTCATGAGTAGTGAATCCCCCTTCTCTATATTTTGGTGAACCCTATCGTAGAGAATGGGAATCGACTTGACCGCTAGGGATCATGTCAACTTTGATTTTTAGAAAATGCTTTTGGTGGCCAATGGATATTTTCTCAAAAAAATTCAAACCATTTTAAAAAATAGCATTCTCAACAAGGACCTCTAATAGAACGTGTTTCCTTTGTCATGGGTTTGCAAAGAAAGAGCTTGAAAAACATTCCTCTAAGTAGGGAGAAAATTTTCTTTTGGGAGAAGCCTCAACCTTCCCCTCATGAGGGGGAATTTTCTTCCTCATGAATTCCTTGATGAAGTGAACATCTTTCGAAAGGATTCCTTGATGTTTAATTTATTTACAAAAAAATTGCTATCTCACTTTCGAACAGTGTGTCCCTTGAGTGGATCCCTCTTCTTTTGAAGGGTTCCCGAGGGACCCCTTTGAAAGACTCCTCTTTCAATTTTTTGACTATCTAGATGACTATTTTCTTGTTTTCTTTCATGGCTACTCTTTTTTTTCTAACATTTTTTATCTGTAGATTGACATGTTGCTTTGTAGGTGTGCGTATGAAGCTGCTTTCCAGTCTAACTTTGCACAATCTCCTCACACTAGACTTCCTTCAGGAGAGAGTGTCTAGGGGGAACCTTCTTTGCAGGTCTGAGGGCCTATGAACCACTTACATCCTACAGGATTTTTTCATCATTGGTCTATAGGCCTTCAGTGTACTTTTTTCAGCTCTGTAGTTCCGAGGAGCTACAAATTTCTTTGTTTGAACCTCCTTAGAAGAGAGTACTTATGGAGTTATTTTTCTACCTTATTCATTCAAGCTCACCAAATTGTAGTCTTGTTCCTTAACACTTCAGGTATACATTTCTAAATCTTCGATCTACTTTACCCAACACTCATTAACACTCATGCTCACCAAAGTGGGGGAAAAATTTATAGGAGTGAATTTGAACCCCTTGTGTAAATTCCCCTTTTGCATCTCTCCACCTTAGAAAATCAAACCCAAATATAAAATCCCACATCACCCATCCAAAATGAATCAACTACGTGCTTGTGTTTTGTGTGGGTAGGAGATTTTTTTTCAGGATATGAAATATGTTTATTCAAGTTGCTCCAAATCTAGACACCATATAATTAATTTGAGATAAAAACTTTCAAAGGGGGTCCCTCAGGAACCCTTCAAAGGAAAAAGGGGTCCACTTAAGGGATGCTCCATTTCAAATTTACATAGATAAGAGAGGCGCTCCTTAAGAAGGATGCACATCTGTAGAAAAATATATCACTACCCCTAACAAATAAGGGACGAGAACCATGTAAAATATTATTGAAGGGAGGTGTGAGAACCTCATGAAAATATGCTTAAAATAGAAAGCATAGAGGTAGACCTCGATATCACTTGTCATTTGAAGATGAGGCAAGTGCATCAATAAATAAATGAGTCATGACAATTTAGAATCATGAAGCTATTATATTTTATCCTTCAAGGCCTTACATTCACTAGTGGAATGATCGAGAATTTGATGATATACATAGAAAGAATTTTTTGTTTTATCATGCTTATGAAATTTCTTATGTGTAGGAGGAGGAAGAGTAATCAAGCAGGATTTTAGAAGAATCAACAACATAAAATCTTGCTTAGATAGAGGATGAGGATCAATAAGAAAACCTTTCTCTTGTGGAGAAAAATTTGACTTCTCAGAAGCAAAAGACATGAATGTAGCAGATAATGGAAGATGAGGTTGAGCAAAAATCATGTCAACATTCAATCATGATTTCCATTTAGATTGTTCATTCGAGCAATCAAGCCCCAAATTATACTTACAAGGTGCAAATTCTATAGGGACTTGAATGCCTTGTTTAGTACGCCCACAACCTTTATGCTCATAACCATATTTAGAGATAAGATATCTAGGGCCATAATGTGCTTGTAAATCTTGAGAAGGAGGAGGATCTCCATAGAGAGCATTATTCTAACAAAGGGGATTATACTCCTTTATGGGATCACCATCAGCTTTCTTGACAAGATTTCCAGCATTAGCCTCTTTAATAGAAGTGTGATCATCTTCCTCAGAAGGAGGTGGATCAACATTAAGAACATTGGAATTGTTGCTCACATTAACCTGCAATGAAAAAGAATAATTATCTTTGATATATGGTTTGAATGATATTATCAGAAGGTTTGAGTGGATTGGGTTCAATTTATATTCCCTATTGAAAGAATCTCTAAATTCTAGATAATCCCAATCATCACCAAGACATGCATTCTCTTGACAAGAAGTAGAATCAGAAAACTTAATATTTCGTGCTTCAAAAGGATCTTCTTTAGGGACATCTATGTCAAGAGTATCTTGTGTAATAGATACTGCAGGAGTAGACATCAACACATTAGAAGATATTAAATGGATAAGAGTAGGTACAACCAAAACCTGATCGGTAGCTTCCATCTCATATAAGTACATAGCCTCAAGGTTAGTCCTAACTGTGACTACTCGATTATTTAAAATGAACTTAATAGATTAATGCAAGGTAGAATCCATAGCATGAATCCATGGTCTACCAAGAAGAAGGTTATAAAGTCACTTTTCTAACATAACATATACAAGGGTGGGTACAGTAATGGGTCTCAATCTCAAACTCATGAATATCATGCCTAGGGCTTGTTGATTGACATTATCAAACATGTACAAATGCCAAAAAAAGAAGCATTAAGAGAAGATGAATCAATATTAATCTTAGGAAATAGATCAACACTACATATGTTAAGCATCAAACCAACGTCAATGAAAGTAGGTATAATGCCAATATTATTAATGTTAACTATAATCATCAGAGGATCCCCCTGATTTTGCACTTCTAGAGGTGGGATAACCTATGGATAGAATGTAATATTCAATGAATGTGCACAAATATGAGCCATCAATGCATTAGAATCCATTTGCCTAGTAGAGGTATGCAAGATGATCTTCTGTGGTTCTTCCTGGAACACACCTTGATAAACCGGAGTAGACTGAAGGAAGTCCCAGAGTGTGATCTTGGCTAGAGTAACATAGAGTTGCTCGACAAGATCGTAATCATCGAGTGCTTTAGCTGTAGGTTTTGAAGTTTAAGGAATACTTGGTTGAGAAGGTGGTAAAGAACCAAGTTGATTAAAATTTTTTTTATTATTTCTATAGGCCTTTGAGGGGAAACATAGACATTGATTATATTTATAGATTCATCACCACTAGTGGAATAATTATTCAAATAAATATTCTTAACATTGATCTAGGGAGGATCAAATATGGAATGAGCTTCATCATTTGCCAATGCATCATCTCTAGAGGAGAGTGCATTAGAATAAAGAGAAATTAGAGTAACATTAAGAAAGGTCTCAATGATTTCGTCTTCTTACAAAATAATATTCTTAGAAGAAATCTCAAGAGAGGGATCAACGAAGAATAATAAGAAAGGAGACAAGAACTCACTTTCACATGCTTGCATGAGAACTTCTTGAAGCTTTTTAACAAAGCCAGAAAGAGATAGAAGGAATAAAGAGATAAAATATATTTTGAAATAGAGATATAGAAATGTTGGTCAATTTGGAGAAATCCATAGGTAATAGAACTGAGAAAAACCAAAAATCCAGATTTTTGGATTTTATCGGTATTTTCTAGGTTCTAGTAATTTGCATTTCGGAGGTCTTTGGAGCAAAATTTGGGGTCAAAACTTGTGTGGTCCCTAAAATTCAGTTTTTGAAGGCACCGTATTTTAGGGATTGAATTATTCCTCTTGGAGAGCTTTCCAACAGTGTAAATAGTTCTCAATTCTAAGAATCGAGTCAAAAGTTATGATCTCACCAAGTAAGGGTAAATAAATTCCTATTTTTTAAAAAAATATTGTATTTCACATCCAATTCACCAAAAATGTAAGGTAAAGGGACCAACCACACCGACCCTCTAGATCATAGAGATCTGGGAGTAGAGGGCTGACCTATCTTACCTCAAGCTAAGTGGGTGTTTAGGTCAAGGATAGAGAATGAATAGAAATCTTAAGTGCTTCAGTCACTTTACATATTTGAGAACCTGAATGGAAGTAGACGAGCCAATTTCTAGAATCCAAACTGTACCTTAAAAAATATCTCTGCCCAAGGATGACAAGGTGGGTCAAGGATGACAACACGACACACTAGCATCTCTTTGGTGTGCTAATGTCTATATAGCCAAAAAGTGTGAAATATAGTGAGAAAAACAAAAAAACCTACTAACAGTCTAGTTAATGAGATTTAACGAACTAAGATGAATAATGAAGTACAAGAAATGACTATAAATATGGTAAATAAGTTAGATGAAAATCAAGGTGACGAGGCTCAACTCACCGAAATTACATCTTGCAAGTAAGCTCCACGCACACATGCACCCGCACACAGCCAAGAGAGGGAAAAATGTTTGGTTGTATAGGGGTTTTCCTCAGTCAAACCTTTTCTTTAGTGTTTCCACCTCCATGGATAGCCAAGAAATCCATGATATAGAAAATGTGATAAAGGAAAATAGAAAGAGAGAGTATGAACACTACGAAAAACATAATGCTACTCTATCAAACCACAACAAAAAAATGATAGTGAATTAATACCACCTCCACCCAAAGGCACTTAAGGCCAATGAAGGGAGAATGCAAGACAACAAGCTTGGAAAAGTCAAAATAGCCACATTGGTGACAAAGGAGGTCTTACTAGACACCAAACTTACAACTTCTATGGTAGAACAACATGTTTTAAGTGGAGTTGATGGAGAAACACACTATTGTAATGCTCAAGAGTTTGTATGAATTTTTAAGAAAGATCAAGTGAATGGCTAGAATTGTGAAGAAGATTGTAGAGAATGGAATGGTTATCAAAAATATGCATTTGAAGGGAGATTAGGAGGGAAAGAGCCACTTTCAGGTCAGCTAGTTGACACTGAGGCATTACGCTTCATGCCCAATGGAGAGCATAACATCCCTGTAGACTCCAGAGGAAGGAATCAGTTAGGGATGGCAGCACGTTGCATAGATGTCCACACGTTCTCGCGTCCCCAACAAAAATTCCCCCACCGACAGAAAAGATAACTGCCAAGTGGATTCATTTCAAATGGCTGATGTGGAATTTCACATTCGGGTTTGATTTTCTAAGGTGGAGGGATGAATAAGGGGAATTTACACAAGGGGTGCAAATTCACTCCTATACACACACAATTGAACTTTATGGACCAAATCTTCTTTTACAAATGACTTCCACAACACCTGAAAACATGTTAGAATTAATCGAGTTGATCCATAATAATGTTGACATCAATGACAACACTATAGTACAATATCATGTACAATCCATGCTCATGTTTCGAAAACAAAATCATCAATGACAATCTCATCAAACTTCCAGCAAACATCACTATGTCTGATTTCATGATTTCTCCAAAAGATATGATTAGAAGGCTAGATAAATTGACATGCCATACAAAGAAAAATTTAAAAAAGCTAATCTCTTGCAAAAAAAAACATATAACTAAAAGTATTAATAGATTTCACAAACATAATACTTGTATGGGAGGCCCATCAAACCTTGAAAGTTCTAGGAGACACAATTTATAAATCACTTTCAAGAGCCATTTGATTATCTATTTCATCTAGAACTAGGTAATTGGCTTGAACAAATGTTTCCTTTGAATTGAAGGTGCTTATCTTTATGAAAGGCTAGATAGGGTATTGTTTCTCTAGTACATATTATCCTTCTTCCATTTTCCCCAATAAGCTATAGGACCTCCATTGAACAATTAGGAATGGGTAAGTACATTGAGTAATATAGTTTTTCACATGAGGGGAGTCAACACATTTCCCCATGTGTAGAGGTTTTGAAAGTATATTTTTGAGATTTTGAGGACCAACGACCACAACTTGACAATGATTTAGTTGAGGAAGCATTATCAACAAAATTCTTAGCTTTGTGACTCACCACTATGGATCACCCTTATTTTTTGTAGGAAGTGGAATCCTAGAAGTAGGTTGAGTGCTCAACTTAGAATGGGGAGATGCTAGATCATTTTTCTCAATAAAAACATGCTAAAATAATTTAGTACCAAAAATAATATTAACATTAGTCAAATCTCTAATACTGCAGCTACCTTTAGACTTATTTCAACCCAATTTATAGTATTTATTTTTTTAGAATCATCCATACCATTCCAAAATAAATTTCTAATGGTATCTTTTCAGATCAATATTTTTATTTTAACATTTATTAAAATGCCATCTTTGAAATTGTCATAAATATAAAACTTCCCTTGATTTTCCATTTGATCGTTTTCGTAAATGAATGGTGATTTAAATGAAAATTAAAGATAGAGGTAAAAATATGAAATACTTAAATATTCGTTAAAACATATTCTTTATACTACCGTTTCTGTATATGAAACGTACTGACATTATTTTTCATTTAATAAAGTTTAAAACAAGTTGAATGAAATGCTCTTCTCTCCATTCCATTCCTGTCACAGATTTGAATAAACAATGGACCGAGTCTTCAAAGAAAATAGAACATCAGACAACATTAAGAGCAATTTAGTAACAGAGGTTGATGATATATTTATTATTCCCAATTTAGTAACAAAGGCTGATGATATATTTATTATTCCCAAATTCCACAGCATAATGGTCATGGGTTGTTATCTCTCCAATAATTTTCAATATTGTTTCTTCGAAACATCGTAGTGAATGATGGACCATTAGCCAGGTCTTCCCATCAATAAATTGTCTGACAAATCAAGATAAAATGAGAGAAAAAAAGTGGTAGAGGTCCAAGATTTATCTGAAACTCTTTTCTCTATTTTTAGATGTTGTAGATACCATTTTAAAATTACATTTAATTCAGACTAGTGAGTGCTCTCATGAATTCAAATAAAATAAACGAATTTCAGCCAAATTTATGAATTGGGAAGGTATGCTTCTCAGAAAACTTATCACATTAATAATAATTAACCTTGATACTGGATTTAGCAAAGTAATGTTAAGAGATGAAGTCCAATGGCCACATTGTTTTTCCCTCCAATTGTTGACTCTCCACATTCCTTATCATGTGGGATAATGATCCGGGGGATATTTTCACCAAAAATTGAAGTGTCTCCAATATTCCAGATTTTAGCACCATTAGAGAGAGCTTGATGTCCTGATTCCAATGCAACTTGAATGGAGTCAAACAGAGCTACGAAGCCCAAGTTATTGCTGGTCAAAGTTCAGTCAACAACTGGTCAACTCAGGGTCCAAGGCAAGAAAAAAGGTCAAAATTTATGTCAACGCGAAGAGCTCGGCAAGAGTTTTCCGACGGTGTTTGTTTTACGCAAATCGAAGCTCGTATGTGCGAGATATGGAAGGTCAAAGCTCAGTTGACTTGAAGGTACAATGATGATGTCAGCATGACGTCATCATGCTGACATGGATGAATCATGAGGTGACACATGGTGGCTTCCCGAAGTTACATGTGGCGGCAATTTGTTGGACATGGCTTTATTTAAAAAATAAATAAATAAATAAATATAAAAGCCTACCACTCCTCCCATTTAAAAGCCTTAATTTAAGGCCTACGTGAGAAAAATTAGGTGGGGTCTTAATTTAAAACAAAACATATTTACCCCTATTTAAATGGGATAAAAAACCTTTAATATTTAAAAATACATGTGGTTGAGAGATCCCCTTTTTAAAGGGTACTTAAACATTATTTTTAAAGAAAAAAAACAAATTTCCAACCAATTCACCCCCTATAATTAAGGATTAAATCCTTAACAAAATCAAGCCTGTTTATATTCAAAGGTGAATTATTAAGATCTCCTAATAAATCCTAAAATGAATTATGGAATAAAATTACAAGAGGCCATCCGTGAAGATTTTATGTAAAATTGGATGGGTTGTTTTAACGGGAGATATCCCTATGTAAATAAGGGGGGATTTTTAAATAATATTTTCTATGTAAAGGGAATATTGGGAGGTTTTGAAAATCAATTGGTTATGAACCAATTTGAGTTATTTTTTTGTATAAAAAGGGTAGAATGGGGGGTGTGAGTTTAAGTAATTTTTAAGGGAATTTTCAAGTGAAACAGGTGACAGGTGATTTGAGAGGAGTTCTAAGGAGATCATTTTGAAGCCATTTTGTATGTCGGAGCTGTGTTATGCTGCTGAAGTGATGGTCTTGGTGCATCATTGTAATTGATTCTGGAGATTAATTGGATCGGTCATACTCTATTGGAGCCGACCCGGAGACGTAGTCACGTTTGTGGCGAACTCCATAATCAAACTCTATTTGCACCTTCTATCTTCTTTTCTCTCAATTTTGTTTCTCATCTTAAGTTTTGATGCATAAATTTCGTTAATATATGCATGAATTGTATTTCCGCTTAATTCACATGTTGATGTGTTAATTTTGTTTATGTAATTTGGATTTCCACGATTTGTAAACATTAAGCATTCAAATGTAATTAGTCTAGATCCTAATTAGATCAAGTGGTATCAGAGCTCAGTTGACTATTATTGCAGTTGTTTTCTTGAATGCTAACAAGATCCAAGATTCAGAAGGGTGAAGGCAAGCTTGAAGACTTTAATCCTGAGATCAGGAAGCGAAGAAGTTTTCTAAAGATGTCTGTGTCTGGAATGGAGGTTCCTGAAGAAATTAGTGAGTAGGAATTCAGAAGAGCATTCCTCGAGATGAAGGCTAAGGTGGACATTCTTTTCCAAGAAAGACAAGAACGGAAGGAACGTGAAGGAGGTTCATCGAAGGAAGATCTTCATGAAGACAAGAAAGGGAAACAACATGGAGATGGTGGGAAGCAACCAGATCACCCCAATTCTTCTTCTCCTCCCTCTTCTCCTTCTTCTCCATCTTCTCCTTATTCTACTTCTTTTAATCCTTTCAAGAATGGGCATAAGCCTAAAATTAAATTGGATGTAAAATTTGAACTACCTAAGTATTGTGGTGAATTAGATGCTGAAAAACTAGATGATTGGATTCAGCAAGTAGAAGTTTACTGTAGAGTTCAAAACCTCTTTGGTGATGCTTCTAGGATCCAGTTAGCCACTCTTCGGTTGGGAGGTACAACTCTTACCTAGTGGGAGAGTAGGACTAGAGCAGAAATTTCACAGCATGGTAGAGTCAATTTATCTTGGTTAGAATTTATTAATGCTCTTAAAAGCAACTCTATCCCTTAGGCCATATGCAATAGTTAATGATGGATTGGCAAATGTTTAGGCAAGGGAAGGGTCAATCTGTTCAAGAGTACACCCATGAATTTAGGAAAAGGGCTATTGCTTTGAATGTTCCTTTGTACACCCAGGACACTTTGTTGAAGTACATAGGAGGTCTGCATTCCTACCTTAGGCATTCTATTTTGGTTTTGAATCCTAACAACTTGGATGAAGTTTGTGTCCAAGCTACCCACTTAGAGTCAAGGGGTAAAGGATCTTTTATTGATAAGTTTGATAATGATGTAAAGAAATCTTCTAAAGTTGTAGAGATAGGGAAAGGAAAGAAGAAAGCTACAATTAAGAAGGATGACAAGCTTTCTTGCTCTCATTGTGACAGGAAGGGTCATGATGAAGATCATTGTTGGAAGTTGCATCCCAAATTGAGGCCTAAGTGGGCTCAAAGACAAAATCAGAAACAAAAGGGTAAGGAGAAAGCCACAAATGTTGTTATGGATCTCGGTTCAGATTCAGATGATGAGACTAAGATAACAGCTATGGGTCTGAAAGGTTAAGCTCCTATTTCCAGTGTTTTTGTTCATAGTTGTGCTTCTTCATCTAAAGTTAATGATTTCTCTGAAGATGAAAAAAGGAATGAGCTTTTTCATTTAAGGGTTGTTGCTAAGAACACTAAAATTGATGCACTCATAGATAGTGGTTCTCAGGTTAACTTAATTTCTGAAAGTGTTGTAAGAAACTTGGGATTAAAAACTACACAACATAAGAAACCTTATCCACTAGGCTGGATTTGTGAAAATGATAAGTTGTAAGTAACAAGACAATGCACCTTAAGATTCACAATCACTAGTAAGTTTGTGGATGAAGTATAGTTTTATGTGGTTCCACTGGATATATGTGGGATAGTGCTTGGTAGCCCTTATTTATATGACAGGAAAGCTATTTTCTACAGGGAAAAGAATCATTATCATTTGTTTAAAGATGGCATTCAGTATATTGTACATTCTCACAGGATTAAGACTGATCATTCTTTTACAAACACGGGGCAATTAAAGAGGGTGATTAATGCAAGTAAAGAGTTAACTCTTATGTCTGTCAGTACAGGTGGTTCTAGACATGAACTTGGAGTAGCTAACCAGGGTCAGATGTTGCAGGATACACCAACAGTACAACATGAGGGAATGGTGATTGAAAGCATTGATGGTCCCTTGGGAAAAAATGTTTCTGTTGTGGGAGATCGATATGTTGTTGATTTATTCTCTTTCATTTCTGCATTGTTGTTCAACTTGATGCTAGTCAATGTTTGTTGGTTAGTGGCTACAACAGTTGATGTAGATGCTTATGGAAGTGATAAAGTGATGTTTATGTTCAACAATGTTGTTGCAGTCTTTGTTGTGATTGTGAGCCAGGTATACAAATGTACAAATGATACAGGACAAGTGGGGAGGCCAAGTCCTCACTTGATGTTTGAATAAATGCCACTTTTGGAGGTCCAAAAGTTCTTCAGTGGGGAGGCCTGATCCGGGGGATATTTTCACCAAAAATTGAAGTGTCTCCAATACTCCAGATTTTAGCACCATTAGAAAGAGCTCGATGTCCTGATTCCAATGCAACTTGAATGGAGTCAAACAGAGCTACGAAGCCCAAGTTATTGCCAGTCAAAGTTCAGTCAACAACTGGTCAACTCAGGGCCCCAAGGCAAAATTTGATGTCACCAAAAGTGGTCAAAATTTATGTCAACGCGAAGAGCTCGGCAAGAGTTTTCCGACGGTGTTTGTTTTACGCAAATCGGAGCTCGTATGTGCGAGATATGGAAGGTCAAAGCTCAGTTGACTTGAAGGTACAATGATGACATCAGCATGACATCATCATGCTGACATGGATGAATCATGAGGTGACACATGGTGGCTTCCCGAAGTTACATGTGGCGGCAATTTGTTGGACATGGCTTTATTTAAAAAATAAATAAATAAATATAAAAGCCTACCACTCCTCCCATTTAAAAGCCTTAATTTAAGGCCTACGTGAGAAAAATTAGGTGGGGTCTTAATTTAAAACAAAACAAATTTACCCCTATTTAAATGGGATAAAAACCCTTTAATATTTAAAAATACATGTGGTTGAGAGATCCCCTTTTTAAGGGGAACTTAAACATTATTTTTAAAGAAAAAAAACAAATTTCCAACCAATTCACCCCCTATAATTAAGGATTAAATCCTTAACAAAATAAAGCCCATTTATATTCAAAGGTGAATTATTAAGATCTCCTAATAAATCCTAAAACGAATTATGGAATAAAATTACAAGAGGCCATCCATGAAGGTTTTATGTAAAATTGGATGGGTTGTTTTAACGAGAGATATCCCTATGTAAATAAGGGGGGATTTTCAAATAATATCTTCTATGTAAAGGGGAAATTGGGAGGTTTTGAAAATCATTTGGTTATGAACCAATTTGAGTTATTTTTTTGTATAAAAAGGGTAGAATGGGGGGTGTGAGTTTAAGTAATTTTTAAGGGAATTTTCAAGTGAAACAGGTGACAGGTGATTCGAGAGGAGTTCTAAGGAGATCATTTTGAAGCCATTTTGTACGTCGGAGCAGTGTTATGCTACCGAAGTGATGGTCTTGGTGCATCATTGTAATTGATTCTATAGATTAATTGGATCGGTCGTACTCTATTAGAGCCAACCCAGAGACGTAGTCACGTTTGTGGCGAACTCCGTAATCAAACTCTGTTTGCACCTTCTATCTTCTTTTCTCTCAATTCTATTTCTCATCTTAAGTTTTGATGCATAAATTTCGTTAATATATGCATGAATTGTATTTCTGCTTAATTCACATGTTGATGTGTTAATTTTGTTTATGTAATTTGGATTTCCATGATTTGTAAACATTAAGCATTCAAATGTAATTAGTCTAGATCCTAATCAGATGAGATAAGAACTATTATATATATGCTACTCTATGTCTTCTCTTTATTCATTTTGTCTGTCTGTTGATACTTTGTTTTTGCATATTTTTTTGCACTCCATTATATTCACAATTGGTATTAGAGCTGTAGAGTGACGTTATAGCTGATTGAGAAAATCGGTGTTGGATTTTTGAGTCATGGAGGAAGCGAAGATTGAAAAATTCTCAGCTCATAATTTTGGTTTGTGGAAGGTGAAAATGGAGTAATTGCTGATATAGAAAGATCTCTCACTCACGCTTGAAGGCAAAACAAAGAAGCCAAGTTCAATGCTAGATGAAGAGTGGGAAAAGCTAGATAAGAAGGCAAAAGGTACAGTTTCCCTCTTGCTGTCCAGTAATGTATTGTTTAATGTCTTAGTGGAGAAGACTTTGAAGAAATTGTAGCATAAACTTTCCTCAATGTATGAGATGACTTCAACATCTAATAAGGTATTTATTATGAAGAGGTTATATAACTTGAAAATGAAAGGTCAAATTGTATCCAACCATCTTAATGAGTTTAACACATTGGTTTCCCAATTAGTTTCAATGGGTGTTAGCCTGGATGATGAGATTAAAGCAATTTTATTATTGTGCTTGCTACCTAATACTTGGGAGGGACTTCTCATGGCTATGAGTGCATTAGTAACTGCTAAAAATAAATTGAAGTTTGACGATGTCGCAGTTACACTCCTCAACGAAGATATGTGAAGGAAGATCCAAGAAACCTCTTACAACAAATCCCTAACTGATGTTAGTAGAGGAAGGCCTCGAAATAGAGGCAAAGAAAATAATAGGAGAAGATCAAAATCTATGAAAAGGTAAAAATATAGAGGTATAAATGGTGACTGTTGGTTTTGTGGTAAGGCTAGTCACACCAAAAAGGATTGCTATTCCTATAAGAAGGCACAAGAGAAGGTTAGAGACAACAAGGTTAATGTTGTCTATGACAACAATGCTAGTGTTTTGGTTTTGTCTGTAAGTGAAATCATTTCAAATTTGTGGGTTTTAGATTCAGGTGCATCTTTCATGCTGCCTCTTGTACGAATACCTTCTCAAATTATCAAGAAGGATAGTTTGGGAATGTTTACTTGGGGGATAAAAAATCATTGGAAATTATTGGTAAAGGTGATGTTCTCTTACAATCCAAGAATGGAAGCAAATGGCTTTTGCAAGATGTTAGACATGTTCCAAAACTTAAGAAGAATTTGATTTCTATAAGCCAATTTTTTTCACAAGGCTACAATACTTCTTTCTTTCTAGATTTGTGGAAGGTTACTAAGGGTGCCCTACAGATTGCCAAAGGAAATAAAGAGGGTAGTTTATATGTCTTTGAGAATGACTCTCAAGTGGGAGTTGCTATGCTAATAACAAATAGTGAGACTGTACTTTGGCACCAACGACTTGGACATATGAGTAGGAAAGGCCTTGAAGTGATGGTCAAAAGAGATCAATTATCGGGTTGGAAATCCATGGATTTGGAATTTTTCCAACATTGTCTTTATGGCAAACAGAAGTGGGTCAACTTTTTGATGATGGGTCGTGAAAAGAATACCTCACCTCCAGAGCTTGTTTACTCGGATGTCTTTGGACCAATTGTGGTAACCTCTCTTAGAGGGGATAACTATTTTGCACAAAGAAAATACATCTTCAAATGAATATATATTTGTTGATTTGTTTGACAATGGTATTACTAGGAAAACCTCTCTTCATTTTTCATAGCCATTTAATGTTAGATTTGTATCTTTAAACATTGGTGCCCCTCATTCCACTTGTTTGTAGCCACAAACTATGTCTATGCAGCCTCCCACAATTGGTTCACTGCATTCCTTCAATAATACACAACCCTCATATGTTGGTGCTCCTCCTTCAACTCTTGTGCACCATTCATATGGTAAATCACAACTATCTCAAATTAATACGTATCTATCTCAAAATCCTCTGCCTTGAATTGGTAATATGTAGCAACCCTTTGATTATGTTTAGCTTTCCATTCTTCATTTTTTGCATCCTATACATTTTGCACAACTTTCAAGAGTTCCTACACAACCTTCTTTAGGGAATATTGTTCCCTGTGCAACCAGTTTTCCGACTCAACTTGCTACGTAGCCTTATTTACATGACTTGTTGCCTCTTCTAGGCACTGCAAAACCTTCACTTGGTACATAGTTAATGAAATTTCTTGATCTTGGTCCATTGCAACTTATTGGAAATTCATTGCAACACCTAGAGACACATAGGCGGAGTGTTGGTGAATATGCCCAGGATCAGGGCAATATGCATATGCAGGGAAATGTGTTGCCATAGGTAATTGCAGTCAAGAGGTAGGGTATTAGTGATCATTTATAGTTAGATATTGATTACGTTCAAATTCAATTAGAGAGAATGCATTTGGAAGATTCAAATGTGCAAGAACAGGGTCCTCATTTAAGGAGGTCTACTAGGGAGAGGAGATGTCCTTCTAGAATTTTATCGTATGAATTGTTATATTCAGAGGAGGCTGAGCCTGAACTCTTGATTTTTTATCAACTTGAACCAACTACTTACAAATAAGTTTTCAAGGCAATTGATTTTGCGAAATGGGAAGAGGAAATGCAAGAATAAATGAGTTCATTGCAAGTTAATAATACTTGGGATTTAGTGTCGCTTTCGCTTAATCGAAAGCCCTTAAAGAATCACTGGGTCTACAAGTTAAAAGAGGAGGATGGAGGCAAGAAACATTATCGTGCTATATTTGTTGTAAAGGGGTATTATCAAAAGAAAGGCATAGATTTTAATGATATTTTCTCCCCAGTTGTGAGAATGACCACATTTCGGGCAATTTTGGGATTGGTTGCACCTTGGGATCTTGAACTTGACCAGTTGGATGTCAAGACAACCTTTCTACATGGTGATGTTGATGAAGATTTGTACATGGAGTAACTGAAAGGGTTTAAAAAATAAGGACATGAACATCTTTATTGTAGATTGAAACATAGTCTATATGGGCTCAAGCAATCCGCAAGGAAATGGTATCCTAATTTTGATCGCTTCATGATTGAGAAAAAATTCTTAAAGTGTGAATCTAATCCTTGTGTCTATTATAAGAAACTTTCTAATGGTGAATTTTTTTATTCTCTTGCTATGCGTTGATGACATGTTGGTAGCCGGTACTAGTACAAGGATTGTTTTAGAGTTGGAGGAATGATTAGCTAACAAATTTTCTATGAAAGACTTAGGCACAGCCAAGAAGATTCTTGGAATGACTATCACTAGGGATAGACAAAATAAGGAGATCATGTTGTCACAAAAGGCATACATTGACAAGGTTATAGGCAGATTTTGTATGAATGATGCGAAAGTTGTTTCTACTCCTCTTGTTGCCAATTTTCGTTTATCTTCTAATTTGTGTCCTAAACCATAAGAGGACAAGGAGTTTATGAAAGGTATCCCTTATAAATTTATTGTTGTCCAAATAATGTATGCTATCGTCTCCACTCGTCCTAATATTTCTCATGTAGTGGGAGTTGTGATTAGGTTCATGAGAAATCTCGAAAAGCCTCACTGGAAAGTAGTCAAATGGATATTAAGGTATCTTAAAGCTACTTCTGATCATCCTTTATATTTTGGTGGAAATAATGTACAACTGCAAGGTTTCACTGATTTTGATCTTGGTGGAGATTTAGATAAATAGAGATCTACTATTGGGTATGTTTTCATGTTTGTTGGAGCTTCAAGAGGGCAAGTTACAAGTTGCAAAAATTGACACAAAGGTCAATCCAGTAGATATCTTGACCAAGGTTGTTCCCAAAGAGAAGTTTGAATGTGCCAAAACTTATCTTTGTCTGGTTAAGAAGAAGTATCAATAAGTTTAGAGCAAGGGAATGTTTGGAAAGTTGTAGAGTCTATTGGACTTCAAGTGGGAGATTGTTAAGAGATGAAACCCAACAGACACATTATTTTTCCCTCCAATTATTGACTCTCCACATTCCTTATCATGAGGGATAAAAACTACTATGTATATGCTACTTTATGCATTGTAAATACTATAGACACTGAAAATTGTTCTAGGCCTGCGAGTACCATTTTCAACATATTTTCTAAATAACCATGGTCACTATTAAATAATGTTAATTATTTAATTACTTTCTAAACACATTTGTCTTCTATTAATTAAATAACTTTAATTATTTAATTAATTCATTATGACGTTTATTCAATTTTTATTAATTAAATAAATCTTATTTGTTTAATTTTGTCGCTAATTAATTAATTCTCTTTCTAAATTAAATAATTTATTATTTAATTTACCCTTTTATCATATTTTGACTATAATTAAATATCCATTTTGAATTATTTAATTATTCAATTAAGCTTTTTCATAGTCAATTAAATAAATCATTATTTATTTAATTTAATCCTTAAAATTGGAATGTTGAATTAAATAAACATTTAATATATTAAAACAGTTATTTCTGTCACAATCTTCTATCATCTAGTTATCTAATTATTCACTCATCATCTGACTCGAGATCTATTTGAATCAATTAGTTGTCTCCTAATTCGATATCTAATCGTCTCTGCGAAGACACTCTTTGTCATAACCAGTCAATTATCTAGTTAAGACTTTTATGCATGAACATATTTACTAATTAAATATTTTTATTTAGTTAATTAATTCATGTGTGCATTTGAACAGATCATTCTCCAAATTTTATCTTTATCCTTTTCATTCAAATTCTTATTCTTTTAATTTTTGAATACTTTTAACTAAAGATTAAATCATTTATTTATTATTGAACTCTTATTCTTCTAGTTTCCGAATAGTCTTAACATTAGATTAGATTATTATTTAATTTAATCTTTATATTGTAGACTTTTCCAACTCACATTCTAGCTAACACAAATCTCACATCGCATGGCATTCATCAATCTCAATCGTTGATCTCTCTTTTGAATCTGAGACGATTGTTTGAAAACCAACTTTCTACAAATTGACTGACTTTTGTCATTATTCCCTCCCAAAATCGATATACTTTTGGAACCAACTCGTAATATTTGATATTTTTCTATAAACACACAAAAAATGGCTATACTTGCACACTTATTGAAAATCTAAGGGCAATTATACTACAAAAGGAAAAATGGACAAGGAGAATAGAGATAATTCGAAGAAGTGGACAGATATTCAGTGAGAATGTTTCATTTACTTGCTTTTGTTTATTGTACTTTGTGATTTTTTGTTTAATGTAGGTTAGATTAATATTTATATGCTTTAATTATTTTTCTATCTAGTGTTTTTCCTACATTATATTTGGTGAACCCGAAGTGAAGACATTCATCTTCGCAAATCCATAGACATTTTTTGATATTTTTTGCAGGTATTGTACGAAACAACGCATCTGATAGACAAAACGATGCAACTATTATCACGAACCACAGTTGAAAAATCCTAAGACACATCTAACAATATTCGATGCATCTGTGGCTTTCTACCACACAACTGACTAATGAAAAATGTGATGCATCTACAGCTTTAAACGACGCATATGGCTGGTAAGATTTTTGAGTTTAGAATTTCCATTTTACGATTTTTTTTTCTTTTTGTTTTTATTTTAGCTAATGTTTGATCTACAACATGTGTTTAGGAGGATAACATAGTGTTTTCAGGATGTAGTGTAGAAGACATAAAATTCCAAACTACTTTTCTACAAGGTGAGTGATGTAGACAAATTTGAAAAAATACTGAAATCATTTTCTTGCAGAACCATTAATGAAGACAGATGGATAAAACTACTAACATGTTTTATGAAGAACCTAGATCGAAGGCTTTAAATTTAAAAATATCTTGCTTGCTAAATTAGAATTTTTTAATTTTGGGCTTAATATTAACTATTGTCTTTCGTGTATGTACATGTTAGATTAGAACCTTGATTCAGCCTATCGTAGTATCCTCTCCCCTTATGTATTCATGCGATCCTGGGTGTAAGATAATTGATTACTAACTCTAGAAATTGGGCCTATGTTGGTGGTTAAGAGTAACCAACGTGACTCAAACCAATGATGAGATTTTTCGCCAAGCTACTCCCAACCGGTATAGAAATTCTAATGTTGAGGAAACTCTACATTACAAGAGCTCCTGTGGACCAACTATTGATTCCCCAGTACCCTCGTGGTGTTTTGAAACTTGCAGAGCATAACCTTTATAAACTGGGATGATATTGCCTCTCGCGTGGCCTTCTGAATGGGTGTCCATACTAAAAATCTAATTCATTGTAGTTTAAGCCAAAAACCTTCTATTTACTAGTGCAGGAGGTCAGACCTATGAAGTTGTCTTACATTTTTACGGTTCATTATAGAGATGAGAAGTATTCCATGGGAGTTTAATGGGTATTGTAGCTTGGCTGCCCCGAGAAGTGTGTGTCGTGGAGGGGAGCTCGTGGGGTCAAGCTACTAGTCATTCTCCTTGAATATATGTAGTTGGGGAAACCCAAGTAAGAACTTAGTAAATATTGTCACTGCCAGCCTTAGGAATTGTACATGTCTTCTGGTTTTAACATATTCATACAAATCGAAATTGAAAAAACATTGTCTTCTGATTGTATTCTTTATTTTCCAAAACATGGTCACGAAATAGAGTCAGTTTATAATATCATTCACCAAAAAACCACAACTGAAAACCGATTCACAATTATTAAATAGAAAAATGCATGTGTAATTGTGAGTCACAACTGTTATTTATAGAAAACCGCATGTGTCTATCAACAAAGTCAGTTTTCACAAGGATTAGATTTTGAGTCGCATCTAAATTGTGAGTCACATCTTCCATTAGAGTCGCATATGTCAAAAGTTAAACTACATCTATCTATATAAGTCACAATTGCTTGTTAACAATCGAGACTAAATTTCATCTGTTAACCGCATTTGTAAACCGAAACACATCTATCAATTTTAGAAATGCATCTGCAAAGTGAATCACAATTGACTGTAAACAAAAATCTCAAAATTACAATTACAGTCTAAAAACAACTGTCATTGCCACCTCTATTTCGTATGGTTAACCTTGGACATAAACTAGAAGATTTCTCAAAAACCTTGCATTGTTTAAGTGTCATCTAAGTTTTAGAGATAGTCGTCTTAGTGTCAAACCTTAATTGCCTCATATTAATTTGCATATCTTAGAATAGGGAAAATTTTTGTATTATTGGATAAGTTCATGCTTCAATTGTCATTATCATTGAACCTAGTCACTTTTCTCTTACTAGTGAATCCTTCCAGCTCATCAATCTAGTTTGGAAATTCACTTTATCAGTTTGTGCTTGTCCTACATCAAGTTCCTTAGTAAGGTTAAGTCATAGCTTTAGATTATTCCATAGGTGGTAGGTATTGTCCTCTTAGAATCATTGACCATCATAGTCTACTCAAAATTTTGCATATTGTCATCCTAGCATACGTCATTTTAGAAATCCATAATTTTAGTGACATTCTTTATATTCAGAAAACCCCTGAAACATAGACTAGACCATATCATTTTAGGCATAGTTTGCATTGCCTCATCTTGAGAAACATTTCTATGGTTGTAACAAGGTCTAGAAAGAAACAAAGAGAAATGGTAGACTCACAAGACTTCATCAATCCTTTCGGAAACCAACCATTAGGGACAAAAAGACCACACAAAACTTTGCTTGAAAAAACATGTCACTAGAGACACACATGGAAAAATTTATTCTGAGGACATAGACGTTGTTGTTCAAGATCCTGAATTTGCATCCTTCATGGATGAGTGTTTGGAAAATGATCCTCAATGATATCTGGCAAAGATGCTAGTAGAAGGTGCCACACTACCACCAGGATTTTATGTACACACCTTGAAAACAACATCTACTCAACCAACACAAATAGTGATGTGAAGTGTTTCCATCCCTCAAATTACCACAACAATACCAACAGGCATACCTACTCAAACATCCTCAATTGTAAATACGACCCCATTCAACATCATAAAAGGTTTATAATTTACTGTGGGAGCATCTTCATCAAACTCCTTTGGAACAAACACCAAAAGAAAAAGACCCAAAGTTGGCACAAATGCAACACAATCTATACTCCATATCAGTACCAGTATTGCCATTCCACACATAGGGGCTACACAAATAGGGTATACTCCTATACCAAATCAGAACATTCAAACAAGACATAATCCTATACCAAATCAGAATATTCAAATAGGATATATACCCTCACCAAATCACAACCCGTCATAGAATATTGCATTTCAGAACACTTACATCGATCCAAACAATGCAACCAGCATACAAGTAGATTTTCTCCAAAAACAAATGTAAGCTCTCCAACAACAAATGGACACTATGTCAATGTCAAGAAAATGAACTATCTCAGCACAAGATTTATGTCCATGTCCCTTTGACAAAGAACTATACATGAAACCCTTCCCACACAGATACATTATACTGAATTTACCTAAAAACAATGGGAAGATGAATCCTCTAGAACACATCAAAGAACTTTCCACAACATGCATGGACATCTTGTATGACCCCACATACCTTATGAGACTCTTTCCATGAACCCTTTTTGGGATATCATTGGAATGGTTCTCTAAAATTTTGTATGGCATAAGATCATGGGGTGAATTAGTTGAGAATTTTGTTGAACAATTTTCCTTTAACATAGACAATGAAATCATGATAGCTACCTTGTGTCATACCATGCAAGAAGACGAAGAAAAATTTACCACCTTTTTCTAGAGATGGGGGAGTTTAGCTAGTCGATGTCCTTTCGAGATACCAGAGAAACAAAAAGTCATGATATTCCTTGAAAATTTTCACCCAAAACTACGAAGTGACTTGCGAGTACATTGTTGTACCTCTTTTTCAGACTTGGTACAAAAAGGCATAATACTTTAGAAATCCCTCATTGACAAAGGGGACATTAAGACACCAAGTAGGAATGTAGTTGTTCAACACCAAAATGCTCCCAACGATAGAAACAAAATTTGGTCTAGGAACAAAAAAGTAACAAATAATGGTATTGTTGATGCTAAGACCCTACATGCAAGACCTACCATTACACTTAGAGGTTATAACCCCTCTCATGACATACTTAATGATGCTAATCAAACCACCAACTTTGTCCAAAATTTGCAACAACAACAACCACAAAGGAGATTTCCTAAACGTGAGTTTACCCCCTTGGGGGAACCAATTGAGATAGCTTTCAAAGAACTGATTAAACATTACCTCCTAAAACCTCTGGAGCCAAAATAGTATGATCCAAGACAGTTTAGAACCTCATGGTGGGATGGTAATTCCTATTGTGAGTACCATCAAACAAATGGATATAATCTACAAAAAATTTGACAACTGAAGAACATCATACAAGATTTTGTTGAAGATGAAACCATAGAAGTGAATGGGAAAAAAAATACCAAAAATAGTAATCATAAAGGTCTTCACGGATCCATTACATGACCATGGGAAAGGAAAGGCCTCCATTTTGGGAATGAAGAATAATACCTTGGCCAATTATAATAGTGCTAAGTATGATTATAAACTAGGTACTGTCATCAATCATATTCGAGCTAGTAATGAAAATATCCATACCATTACCATAAAGAAGCATCCTAAATGTGTTGTCAATACACGCAAAACTAAGATAACCCTTCCAAATCCTTCATCAGAACCACAAACACAGTCTTCCAAGCTTAAGTATAATTTACTTGACCAGTTGGAGAAGACCCCATCTCAGATATCCATCTTGGAACTATTGACTATATCACTAGATCATCAAGTCATTCTTGATAAAGCCTTCCAAAGTACAACAGTCCCTACAAACATAGATGTCAATCATTTAAAAGAAACGGTAGGATACTTAACTAATTCCCATCATGCCACATTCTCTCAACAAGATTATTCAATTGAGAAGACCAATCATAATGATCCATTACACCTTGAAGTTCTTGTCCATCAAACAAAAGCTAGATGAGTCTTGGTAGATGGAGGAGTAGGGTTGAACCTCTGCACCTTGAAATTGGTTAAGGAATTAGGTTTCTCTGAAGAATGTGTGGAAACCACTGAGATTATAGTCATTAAGGCATATGATGATGAGGAAATATCATCTAAAGGATTTGTCACACTCCCTATCAGGATTGGCCCTGCAATTATGGACACTAGTTTCCAAGTCTTGGATCTCACCCTTCCCTACAATCTTTTGTTGGGTAGACCTTGGATACACGCTATGAAATCCATCCCCTCCACATATCATCAGTGTCTTAAATTCTTGTACAATGGTACAAAGATCATAATTGATGGTGACCTAGATCCTTTTCAATATTGCACAATCCTACGCCAAATACCACAATGACAGGTGATAGTCAATCAAGAGGCTTCATCCTCCACTTTATCCTTATATATTGATCCATCAACTCTTACCAAGTCCATCCCATTATAACCACCATAATCCACTCCTAAGGTCGAGATCCAAGATAAGGGATGTGAAGAATATCACATGAAAGCATTTTATTGTGTCAGTCAAATGGTTCCTCCTAAGTCATATGGTCTACCCATAGCAGATAGGAGACAATCCATAGTCACGTTCCATGTCCCTCATACAATGACATTGACAAAATGAGGAGAGTTAAGTAAAGAAGCTATAGACCAAGAAGATGTCACCTCCTAGTTGTATATTGAAGACAATGAAAACCCTCCACCATCTATATAGATATCTAAAGATCAATATGGAAAAGGCTTCACGAATATGAAAAGAAAAGGATATGACAAGCATAGTGGTTTGGGGCTACATCAAAATGGAAGGACTGAACCAATCATTGTCTTACAAAGACCAAAAGGACTAGGCCTAGGGTTTCAACAGATTAGAATTGGTATTCCTGGTACTTTGTTAGCATCAAAAGAGGAAGTAAGTGCTTCTGAATAAATTGAGATATCCCATGAACCATTTGATCCATTTTATGATGACTCCCCTGACTCAAACAAATATGAGTTGGATTCCCTTTCCTCTACCAGCATCATGGACTTAGATAAGTTATTTGGGGAACTTGATAAAATGCTACAACCTTCACCAGATCCATCTAGCCCCCATCCTAAAAAGTCCTTGTCAAAAGAAGAATGGCTTAAACTCTATTATTGGGAAAGCATTGATCCTAAATCTTGGGAACCTAATGAACCATCTTCTGACGATCTATCCCTTATAGTGTTCCCACCCCAAATTCTACATGTGGAGGATAGAAAGAAAAACAAAAAGGAGTAAGTCCACGACTTTTGTGGCCATGTTAACCATTCTATATTCACCTTGTCAGCCTCGACATTTGAAAATTTTGATGATGACATGTCCCTCGTATATCCCCAACTTATCGATTGGGATCAACAAGGTACACCCATCTTAGACATATTCGAGAATGACGAGGTGATAGTCAAGTTCATGGGACTTCAAGAAGGCATCCCTAGAGGTGATCATAAAGATGGATTTACCATATAATTGGATGACATGGCATATTTTGGGGAGTCTATTTACACCTCCAGTCAAAAAAATGAAAACAAAAAGAATAATAATGAAAATGATGAAAATGACAAGTTCCTAGGTGAAAACTGAAAGGTGCCTTTGGACAAAGAAATAGTAAACATAAAGGATGCATCTGAGGGCGAAAACCTCTTTGAGGCACCCAAGGATGGAGGTTTGAACATTCTCCCAATTGCACAAGAAAAATCACCAATTCTAGTAGAAGAATCTGTCAAGATCAACATGAACACTAAAGAAAACCATTGGGTAATATAATTTGTAGCATCCTTGATAGAGATAGAGCAACCAAAGTTTAGTGAATTCTTTACAAAAAGATAGATAAAATTTTCATTGTCATATGTCGACATTCTTGGGTTAGATCCAGACCTTATATTGCATCATCTACCATTGCAGCTAGGTGTTAAGCTCGTTGAAAAAAAAACTAAGAAAGATGCATCCACAAATTGCCCTACTAGTCAAAGTTGAACTCAAGAAACTATTGGATGTCAAATTCATTAGAACCATAAACTATACAGAATGGATTTCTAATCTTGTGCTAGTAAATAAATCATGTGGGGGAATCCACATTTGTACAAACTTCATAGATATCAACAATGCATGTCCTAAGAATGACTTCCCTTTACCAAACATTGACATGATAGTAGACCCTACAACAAGATATGAGATGATATCCCTCATGGAAGGTTTCTCTGGGTATAATCAGATCAAAATTGCAACAGAGGACCAACACATGACTACTTTCACATGTCCATGGGGAACATATTGTTGGAATATTATGCCTTTTGGGCTCAAAAATGTTGGAGCTACATATCAACATCCAATGATGACTATTTTCCATGACCTTGTACACACTCTCATGGAAGACTATGTCAATGACCTAATAGCCAAATCATTGACAAAATCAAATCATTTGAAAGTCTTAGACAAGATATTCTAGAGACTAGAAAATTATAAAGTAAGGCTCAATCCAAAAAAATGTGTCTTTGGCATTAAGTCGGGAAAACTTCTAGGATATATCGTTTATAGAAGAGGCATTGAAGTGGACCCTGCAAAAGTAAGAGCTATAATGGGCATGCCTCCACCATCCAACATCAGCCAACTAAGAACAATACAAGGAAGCCTACAGTCTATCAGACGCTTCATAGTACAACTAGCAGAAAAGATACATCCGTTCCAACATTTTCTCAAGAAGAGGGCACCATTTGTATGGACACCCAAATGCCAAGATGATTTTCAAAAGATCAAGGATTACCTTCTTGCACCACCTGTGTTAATTCCACCTACAGATGACAGACCTTTGATACTTTATATTTCAGCAACTTAGTCAGCATTAGGAGCCATACTTGCACAAAATGATGATGAGGGTCATGAAAGGGCAGTGTACTACATCAGTCGTACTTTGGTGGGATATGAACTAAACTACAGTAACATAGAAAGTGCATATCTTGTAGTAGTTTTTTCTACTCAAAAACTTAGGCACTATATCACTAACTCATTTGACCCCAATTTTCGATGAAACCTTCCACGAAAGCTATATAATTAGATGTATCATCGAGCACTTGTGCGAATTTTCTTTTTTTTTTTAAATTTTTACCTCGACGTTCGTCGGAATTTTGACGAACAATTTTTCCATCTACATTTCAACCTGCAAAGTTAAATTGTGGTGGGCATAAATTGAAATCAGAATTTAACCTGTGAACTATTTATTGCGACAATGTTCTGCTCGATAGTTTTCTTGGGGAAAATCAGAAGAAACTCAAGAAGATATTGCCAGGTTGAGGGTAGTCATTGTCTTTTTATAGAATTCATTTGTGAGTTTAGATTTGTACTTCCAGGTTTGAAAATCATATTTTAAAGCAACATCTCATCAGATTTCATTTTTAGTCTTGTGCATTTTAAGAATTTCATTTCTAGATTTTAGACGTGGCTTCACAAATTCTTTATAAGGGAATTGTTTGTAACTAATAGAAAATTCTTGATGGATTTGGACAAAGATTATATTTGCAAGGTTTCAATTTTAACCCTAATGATCAATTTGTAATAGATTTGGGAGCCATAGCTAGATAATATAAGAGGTGTTGGTTGTTTTTTTACTGTAACCAAGTTTATCTTCTAGACACATAGCATATACAATCTCAAATAATACTGCCTTACAATACCATCAATCTATATTCTAACCCAATACTACTTATCAAATCCTTATATGAACATAGTCACCTATAACCTCACTCAAGCATTTTAATTAATTCCTTGAACTAAAGCCAAAATGAGAATTACACACACCATAACAGTGAGATGAATAGAATAACCCTTGATCATTTGATTCAAGATAATAATATATTCATACAATGGAGATACATGACCTTGAAATGAGTAATTTTCATTCAGATGCTAGTACTATCTTGAAAATTAAGTACCCATGAAACTAAAACCTATAACAGAATGACACCAAACCTAAGAATAATATCTTCACTATAATATTGGGCTCTTTACAAATTCACTCTGCAACTTTAGTTAGACTTGACCTAAAGATATCTAACTTGCTAACCCGTATTTCTGGTCATGAAATCCTTCTTATAGGGAAAATGAAGGAGCAACAAGCATCAGACCAGAAATACACCTATCACTGGTCACTTGGACCGCCTTATGACATTTCAAAAATTGTTTACAACAGTTGAGTCTCTAGAGAATCTTCTTGTTCATCCCGTCCACTGGAGAATAACTGTTGCATTGCTAAACTTTGAAAACTTGCACCAAAACTGCCACCAAGACATAGCCAAAATTTGTTATAAACTTATAACCATAACCGCTGAGCTATTAACTGAGGCATCTTTTCAAACAGTTAATTGTCTTGTCTATGCTATTCCTTACTATTATGCTTTGATAGATTTTTTGCAAGCATCCATAAATTGTTCAAAAGCACTTGTTTTAGACTTTTAGCCATAGCAGGAAGGCAGTGAATTGTTTGATAAAATGCTTTGGTAGATATGTATGAAAAATGTTGTACCATAGACAAGGCAGTGAATTGTTGGAAAAGATGCCTCAAAGAAATGTGTTCTCATGGTGATGGAATGCCATGACAATCCATGTCCATAGGCATTCATCATGGCATTCCATCACCATGACTAGACCACATTTCTTTGAGGCATTTTTTCAAATAGTTCATTGCGTTGTCTATGCTATTGCTTACTATTATGCTTTGATAGATTTTTTCCAGGCATTCATAGCTTGTTTGAAAGCACCTATTTTTAGGCTTTTGGCCATAGCTGCAAGGCAGTCAACTGTTTGATAAAATGCTTTGGTAGACATGTATGAAAATTTTGAAGCATAGACAAGGCAATGAACTATTCAAAAAAATACCTCAAAGAAATGTGGTCTCATGGAATGCCATGACAAGCTATTGCAATTGGCAGTTGCTCCTAGTTATTAGTTATGCAATGTGAAGTAATTGCATAATTGCTTAGGTTGACTATGTAAAAAACTATATTGTAATTGAAATTTTGTCATCTATCAACATCTAGTTATTAGTTATGCAATGTGAAGTAATACTTTGAGTTTGAAAGATGTGCAATGCAAAGAATGTAATCAGCGATATGAATATAAATTTTAAAAATCTATTTTCTACAATTCATTAGTTAAACTCTTTATTTTTTCTGCTCTCTATATCTCTATGCTATGGAAATCACTTTCAATTTTTTTAAAAAAGTTTTTATCTCTTGTTCTATAATTTTTTATGTTTTTTTTTTAATCTGATTTTTTCGCGATTTTAAAATCTTATACTTTTTGTTTGCCGATTTTTTCCCCAAAATATTTTTGCTGCTATGACCCATACTACTCATCAGCATGTCATAATCTGAGTCATCACAAATCAATTTGATTTGTGCATTGATGATTTCATCTACCCTGTCCTGCCATTGCTGCAGTGATCTAACATTTCCTTGGGCATCTACAATATCTGGTAAAGATGTGTCACTCCATTTATCAAAACTCTTTACCAACTTTTTAATTATCCTGCTGAAATCATCAGGTAAGGCTTGGAAACATTGTAGTGACTTCACAAAGTCTTGAGTAGGCCTTAATTGTTGAGGCCTATTAGCTGGATTTTGAGAATTTCATTTCCAGATTTTGTTGTGCAAGTTCAATATTTTGATTTTAGGAGTATAACAGTTGGAAATCATTGTAAAATCAGAATTTAATAATTTTTGGAATTAGCATTTGAAAGTGTATTTTGGGGTCATTAACTTCAGACTATCTTCTCTTTTGCAGGGGTGGTTGCATGCCGAAATTTTTTGGTGTAAAATATCATAATTATTATATTTTATTACCTGTGTATGACTAAAAATTATTGGAGTACGTGTTAGTTTGATATTTTTTGAAGATCTAAATATTCAAGGTTGGTAAAGAAAAATCATGTCAAATAATATTAGTCCAGAACAAAATGAAGAGATAGTTGCTAGATTGTGGGCTATATTGAAAAGAAAGGGTGATGGGAAATGTTATTGTCCTTGCAATAATTTCAAGGGCTTAAAGATGAGAAGACTTTTAATCACAACACCTGAGAAACATTGTAGGCATCATGGTCACGTTGAAGGGGGGGCATGATTATCATCCATTGGTAAGTTGTTCATTATATTTGTTTATATTGATTGAATTTTTAAATGTTTATATTGTTTTAACATTTGATATATATATAAAAAATCACTTGATCATGATCATGGTTTATTTGTGTCTGTCATTATTATAAAGGTGGGGCACCCTAGGGCACATGATATGAATTATCATGGCTCAGAGAATGTGGTTTTGTAAGCGGAGGAACATGGAGCTGTGAATATCGAAAATGAAGTTAATGATCCTATGGAAGAAGATGATCATGCACTAGAAAACACAATTGAAGATGATGGTACAAATACATTGATCCATGACACATGTAGTGGCACATCTGATCATGTTGATCAAGATGACTTTGATGATGTTCATGATTTACCTGTACTTGAGAAGGCATACGAGCCCCTTTATGAAGGCTCCCAAACAACTCTTCTCTCTACTGTATTGTTGCTGGTGAACTTGAAGGTTATGAATGGTTTATCCAACATAGCAATCTCATTGATGTTAAGGTATGTCATATATGTCATCTTTTTTCATTTATTTTAATTGTTGTTAGTTCATCACTAGTAAATAAAGGATGAAGTATGTACCTTTAATATTATTTATATTAAGAAACTATTTTTTGTTGTAGATTGATTGGTGAATTTTTGTTACCACCATCAAATATTTTACCTCGCTCATACTGAGATTTATCTGGCATTATGAAAGATATTGGAATAGAGTATCAAGCAATAGATGCATGTCCCAATGATCATATTATATATCATAAACAACATGAATTTGCAACAAAACGCTCAGAATGTCATATCAGTAGATATCGAACAGATCAACTAAGAAAAAAGGTGTCTCGCAAGGTTCTTCGCTATATTCCCATTATTCCATGTATGCAACAATTATTTAGGTGCGAAAGCTTAGCACAATTTATGGATTACCATGCACGTAATAGAAGTGGAGATGAGATTCTTCGAATGCCTATGGATGGTTCTGTATTTAGGGACATGGAGGAAAAATGGCCACACTTTAAAGAAGAACCTCGTAATCTCAAACTTTCATTGGCAGTGGATGGTGTCAATCCATTTGGAGAGTTGAGATCTATTTACTCAGTGTGGCTTGTTTTTTTTATCAATAATAACATTCCTCCATGGATGTCAATAAAGAGGGAGTACATAATGTTGGCAATGATTGTTCCAGGTATTTGTTTATATTGGAGTAAAATGGTTATAATAATTATGTAATGTTTATGTTCATTCAACTAGGTAAGTACCAAGTTAAAGATATGAATGTATATATTAAGCCTCTTATCGACGAGTTACTAAAGTTATGGAATGGCATCACTATGTATGACGTATCTAGACCAATAAGATAAAGACAATTTTAATTCCATGGAATGCTTGTATGGACAATTCATGATGCCCCAGGGCTAACACATTTTTCTGGTATGTTATAACGTTCGACTACATGACTTTAAGGATATTTAATTTTATGAAGTAGATATCATGCATGTTTTCTAAATAATCTATTCATTATATATAATTAAATTGACATATTTAATCCAATTATATATGATTTGCAGGTCTTCAAACAAAGGGAAAATTTGCATGTCCAATTTGTGGTCCAAAGATGAAATCTCGTCATTCAACAAGTTTAGGAAGGTAGGTCTTTGATGAATATAGGCACTTCCTCCACAAAAATCATAAGTATCGAACTACTGAATAACATCTTTTCAATGGGAAAGAAGAGACTACATCAAAACCACAAAGAATGACACCTCGCCTATGGAAGTTGGAATATAATAGAATTAATCATCAAGGTTATATGTCAGATCAAATTGTTTATCTATCATTTAAGATATGTTTTGAATTTATATTTTTATATTGTGTTGTGTTTACTCGTGCTGTAATTGACTATGATTGTCATTGTTAATTTGTTTAACTTATATGCTTCATGAAGGTCGTCAAGGCATTAATGGTTGGCTTCCACAGGGACTGAAAATTTATCCCAGACAATTTAGTAGGTTGCCCTACTATGAGTAGTTACAAATTGTGTATTTGTTTGATACAATGCATATTGGAAAGAAAATGATAGAAACATTATGGAAAATATTGGATGGAAGGCATGACAAAGAAACATTATGGAAAATATTGGATGGAAGGCATGACAAAGAAAAAATTGTCAAAATTTATAGTGACATTCAGGAAGCCAGTCATGCAATGAAAAATGTCATTCAATTAAATAGCGATGGAGACCAAATTAATATAAGTGCCCTTCCTTGGTTATTAACGGAGCAACAAAGCAATGCTATAAAACAAGTCATACGAAAAATTCGATTTCCCACAAGATTTGCTACGAACATAAATAATATCATAACAAAGAAAGGTGAATTTGGGTTAGGGATGAAAATGCATGATTGGCATACCTTCATTAAGGTAATTATTCTAGTATATTATATATATATTTGTATACTGTATGTACTTTTTAGTGTATTATGTTTACTACTTTTGGAAAAATATTAATGAAAAGATCATTTTATAATTGTTGCAGTACATTCTACCTCTATCTCTCCCAGAAAACTTCAACAACAATGTCAAACAAGTTATATATGATCTTGGAAAATACATGAGGTAAGTAGCAATATTTTTTCAAATCATTGTATATTTTTGTTAAATCTCATTAATATATTTGTGCCTTGAATCACTTGTAGATGGCTATCATCTAAAGCAATCCATAAAGAAGATATAAATTATTGGAAGAGAAGAATTCCTCATCTAATGTGTGAAATGAAAAAGTGTCTACCTTTGACATTTTTCAATGCACAAGAACACTACCTCATACACCAAGTTGAGGAGATTGAATTGTGTGGACCTGTACACACAAGGTCAATGTAGATGGTTGAGAGGCACTTGAAATTTTTGAAGGCTTTGGTTAGATAGAGAGCACATCCCAAGGGTTCTATGGTGGAGGGATACATGGTATACCAAACCATGGTGTACATTACTGAATATCTTCCTAAGTTTGCAGCAAAGATCCATGTAGATTGTATTTGGGATCCCAACTCCATTAACAAATTCGAAGAGGAGTACCTGATGGGGAAAGGTAGATTGAGAAAAGTGTCAGGTAATTATAAGATGGTCATGAAGATTAATTAGAATACATTTTACATTTGGTTTTTATGTATATTGTACTTATTTAATTTTTAATATTCAATATTGATCAATTGTAAATTAAGGTCGTATACCATGGTAATTAACTAAATTATACGTCATTTGTGAATTTCAATTTTTTTTGATACAATTGGTCAAGAGTGGGATGCACTACATTTGTATGTCGCAAACAATGATGATGGTATGGATTGAATGATGTCAACAATCTGGTCGCGCATTAACATGGGAAGGTGTGGCTTCATTGGTTAAAGAAGCTCATCATAATGGAGATTCCAATCTTACACCAAGGGAAATTGATTTAGCATATGGCTTAAGAGATAAATAGGTATGTATAAATATATTAATCACCCATATTATTTAATTATTTTGAGTTATATTGATGTATATATATGTTGAGATTTTTTTCTTTGCATACATTCGGCCAAGAATAAATATGTTTATCAACTGACGATATTGCAATAATTAAGTTTTGGATGTTTGACATATTGTAGATGAAACACCACAAGGCTATGTGGTGCAATGGTCATAAATTTTGAATCAAAAAGTTGGATGACATGAAGAAAACTTGTGATTCTGGGATAACTACAGTCTTCTAGGTGACTAATGTTTCATCTAGAAGCGACATACATCTAGAAGTCTCAGAAAATCAATACTATGGGATTTTGGATGATATACTTGAGTGTGACTTTAAGTCCTTCAAATTTTTTCTATTCGTCGTCCTATGGTATAGGCTATGATTGAATGAAAATGGTCCTGAGAGAATTTTTATTGAACATGATAATGGATTTACCATGGTTAATACAAGGTATTTTGAGCGGGCTGGAAATGAGCCCTATGTTCTTCCAAGCCAATGTGAGCAGGTATTTTACTCAGAGGTTCCAGGTAAAGCGGGTTGGTCATATGTTGTTAGACATGATCCAAGAGGAAGGTCAATAAATTATAATGTGGTGGAAGAAGAAGATACTAAATAAATAGAAGATGATGTAGATGATAATCAGGATCAACAGTTAGTTGATGATGTGCCTGACGAAGATGTCGAAGAGGAGGAACTAGATCATGATGATGTAGGAGTTAATGTTCATGAAGATGATATCCATGTGGATGATGACATTATCAAAACTGATATCAATGATGATGATGATGATATGACCAATCCTTACAATGTTGAATCTAGATCGGATGATACACACAAAGAGTTGGATGAAGAAGAAGATCAATGACATTGAAATGTATGAGTTATGTGATTTTATTATCTATTTGATATTATTTTCTTGATAGAATTATATTTCACTTATGTGGTTACATAATTAATTTATGATGTTTTTAATTTTAATTATACTTGAATTATATTAGAATATGTTCAGTTAACAGATGTAAAAAATAAAATGGATAAACCAAAAGATGAAAGCGTGAGACCACTACCTTGTTGGGTGTATGGAGTCTAATGAAGATCTATAAAAGTGTAATCTATGATGGCAATAATTCAAAGTGTTTGGCACACAGATGTAGTTTATAACTTGTATAAATGTGCAAGTAAATGACTAACAAACTCTACTTGAGATAGAATGAAAATCCTAGTTATGTGATTCTTCTTATTGATCCAATTAATACTCTTTAGTTATTGTGATTGACTAGAAGGGTTTAATATTTACTTGAAAGAACCAAATAATCACATCACACAAATACAACAAATGTGTATTGGTAAACTAAATATATATATATGCTTGATATATCAATTAAAACAATAGAAAAGCATCAATAGTATCAACTACTTGGAGCATGAGATGATTACAACGACATTTCACCACTTAAGATAGTCATTTAATTTGCAATTTGGTAGAAAGCTCTAAGCTAAGACAAAAAGACACAGAACCTTACAAACACATACGATTTAGGCCAATGCCATATACTATTGGGGAGTTGAATTCACAAATATTTAGATTTCTATAATAGGTTCAAACACATAACATATAAGATCTCTGACAATATTGCATTACAACAGTGTCAATTTCTATCCTAACTCAATAGTTCTTATCAAATCCCTTTACAAACATATGCATCTATGACTCCATCCAAGCAATTTAATTTACTCTTTGAATTAAAGAAAAAATGGAAATCTTACACACCATAATAGTGAGATGATCGCCATAACCCTTGATTATATTATTCAAAATTGTGATATGTTTATACAAAGGAGAGCCATGCGCTCTAGATATATCATTATAACTCAAATGCTAGTACTGTCATGAAACATCAAACCTTCATGCTATTGGAACTATCAAATTTTGACAAATTCATTATTTCTTTATGATTATTACTCTCCCAGAAAAGATTCATAATGTAGACAGAAAAATCCTCACATAGCATTTTTTACCAAATTCTAATTTAAAATTGTGCCATAACGCCCCATAAATTTCATCTGACATTAAAATATTTACATATGAAAATATCGGCATAAGTTGATGTAGGTTTCATCAATGATAATATACATATCCTAAATGTATCAGCAAGACATCAGAAGGGTCACACCGATCAATTTATACACATAGAGAATGTGGGTTTGTATATCTTATCGACAAGACAAAAAGTATCGGCGTGATGATATAAGGTCACATCGAGCTAAATTACCTTTTGTCGATTGGAGTAACGTAAAGTCTATTGGAGAGACTTTGGTCATCGGAGAGAGATTTTAAAACACTCCCTGTAGCATTATTAGTCTTGCCGATAAAGCAAGGGGAGGACTCACTCGGTGAGACAAACAATGCCGGGAAGAGTTCATAAAAGTCTTACCGACCCCTCGGGTTACACCAATAGAATTGAGCATGCGGAGATAAAGTCTTAGCGGATGGGTGAATGTTTAACAGGCATATCAGCCAGAGGTTTGAAATGTCTTACCAATGTGATCTTCTCAACAAGACAAAAGGTATCGGCGTGATGGTATGAGGTCATATCGAGCTAAGTTACCTTTTTTCGATTGGAGAAAAGTAAAGTCTATCAGAGAGACTTTGGCCGTTGGAGAGATATTTCAAAACACTGGTCGAAGCGCTATTGGTCTTGCCGATAAAGCAAAAGGAGGACTCAATCGGTAAGACAAACGATGCCAAGAAGAGTTCATAAAAGTCTTACCGACCCCTCGGGTTACACCAACAGAATTGATCATGCAGAGATAAAGGGTATCGATAAGATGATGCTCATTGTCTTGCTGAAGAAGAGGCATATCAATGAGACATGTCACCATGGGGAGATCTAAGAGACATCACAGCGAGTATTATTCTGTCAGCAGAACAAATTGCTTGGTCTCAGCAACATAAGTCAATAAAGTAAACATCACGGTGAGACATAGTACTTTCAGAGTAAGGCAAAGAACCATTGGTCCAATTCATTAAGTCCAAGCGATAGTTGTTTTGGTGAAAGTCACGGCGATATAAAAATCAAAAGGAAAGAAACTATTGGGGGGACTTGTGAAGTTGGGGAAACTGTAAGATGTCTTGGCAGATGGGTGAACGTTGAACAGGTGGATCGGCCAGAGATTTGGAATGTCTTCCTGATATGAGCCCTGATGTGACAATGAGAATTTCAAAAAAAAAAAACTTGCAGCATTCATGTCTCAATCGGTAAAGACATTAATGGTGCCACGAAGCATAGGAGATTTTGCATATCAGGGTACGATCAATTGAAATCATTGTCTCATAGAATTCAAAGCGAAGGAGAGCAAGCTAGGGAACTAGTAGAGAAATTAAGGTATTCACTTGGCTTGAGTTTGGAAGAAATTACAGTAAGTTTCTCATCCTCTCAGAATTTATAAAAATTTGAATTATGGAAGGCACTAGTGGTTCAGGAAAACTAAAGGGAAGAAAACCCAGGGAGGGAAGCCAATCAAAAGAAAAAAAGCAAAAGACTGAGTTGCAACCAGAAGGTACTGAAAGGAAGCTAAATCAAGACCTCATAGACTAGTTACCTGGTTCTGGACCTAAAGCTAAGCATTCTGCATAGCTCAAAGTGGAAGTTGACAAATTGGATGACAAATGCAAATTTATAGGTGATGTTTGGACTCCGATTAGAGGCTAGGAGTTATTCAATTTCCATTACCATAGGAGAAATCGCTTTGAGCCAGTATGCAATCCATGGAGGCTCAATTTAGGGAAATTAGTGTGCCCTAATGTTTTTATTGACGTCGAACTGGTAAAATTGCTGGTCAGACACTATGATTCAAAAAACAAAGCTATATGTGATTTGTCAGGGAATCCATTGATACATGTATCTAAGAATGCAATTGCTGAGGTTTTCAGAATGGAGGGAATATGTAGTGAGAAAGTAATGAGTGAAGAGCTTGATAGTGAGTTCAGAAGGATGGACACCATTTATAAAGGGTGGAGGTTACCTCTACACATAATTAGGTGTCATGGAAAACCTACTCCAATGGAAGACAGTGAGGGGCCACCCTTTCATGTAGACCTCTTCGAACCTTACCTAAAATATACTTACTACTCAGTGGGACAAGTATTAGGCATGGAGGTACCTGAGCATATGGTGGTTGTGCCCATGGTGATTGCTACAGACATTCAGTATCACAATTCTAGACCATTTGACTATGCTGCATATGTTTTTAAGGAGCTGGATGCAAGTTTGATGGCGATAAAGAGTGGTGCTTCTGTTCTCCATCTCAGAAATTACTCACTACTGATGCACTTAGTGTTTTATTTTGGACAAGAGTTAGGTTTATGGCCCTAGGAGCTAAGGATTTCACAATCCGACAAGGAAGGTAGGCCATTGCTTGTTCAATTATGGACTATTGTTTGGGATAGCAGGTTTGCCAATTCAAATTTCTTGCATTTTGAAGAGTTCTTTATGAAACCCTTGTATAGATTTTTTAGCCATCCTTGTGATTATTCTTTATCTAAACAAGTAAAAAGTTTTCTTAGGCCTAGAGATTACAATGGACCAATTAACCACAACTGGGGGGATTGGTATTGCTTAGAGAATGCCACAATGATTAGGGTTTATGGGTTTGAGGATACACCTTTCATTCTACTTAGAATTGTCTCGGATAGAATTGCATACATAGAAATTGTTAGGCAAATGGATTACTCCAGTGTTATGAACTTAAGTTCATATGGGAAATAGGCTTTTATGGCGAGTACATTATGTTTTAGTGATTTCACTATATTAACCAAGGAAGGTTATGATCTGATTCTGAACAAATTATTGCACTACAACATGAGAAGAGCACCAGTGAGAAAGAACTTTGATCCAAAAGGGTATATCCACTCTGCCAGAAAAAAAGTAAATCTCGGAGGGTACCATCATGTGCCCTTTAAATCTGATGACATAATCAGAAACTTGGAGGTAGAGGAAGCTGAGATTGTGATTGAAAAATATAATCAGGAGTTGGTGGATGCTAAGTTGTTATCCTCCATTAAGGGGATTTCAGAAATAGACAGGCCACAAAGCTCATCTGGGAAATTTTCAAGAATGAAGACTCAAGAGTATGCCTATGTTGCCAGAGAAATAGATGTTGAGGAAACCATGGATGTAGATACAAGACATGAAGACTATAGGTCTTTCATATCAGATGATGAATTTATAAAGACCTTAGAGTTTAAGACATTTTTATATAAGCAAAAAGGGAAAGAGATAAGGGGACAAGTTGACAATGTCACTCTAGGGAATGAGGATCAACTGTTAAAAAGCTTAAAGGATGAAGTAGACAAAGAGATGATTGACATGACCCTTGAAAAGGGGAGGGAGCTGCTTGAAAAGGTAGGTGTTATGATTTTTCCAGGTTTGGATATGAATTTTGCATTATTTTTTGATAGTTTCTTAAAAGATAACAATGCTACCCACAAGCTCAGTATAGAGAAGGTGACGGAGGTATACATAGGATCAAGATACAATCCTAATGATGAAACATTGATTATTTGGGCTTCGTATCCTCCTCACAAGAAATCAATTGTTATTGATACTGAAAAGGCATTCGGACATGTCATGACCCTGAAGGCTAGGGAGGTTGATCCTGTAGCGACTACTGATATTGGGATAAATATAGCCAAGTTGAATAAAGCCCAAATCCAAGCATTGATAAGGGAAAGGGAGATGTACAAAACCAATAATGAGAGGATGTTGAAAGAGAATGAATGCTTGAAAGACTTGGTAGGTGGTGTAATAGAACCAAAAAGGATGCTCACTCAAGGTGAGAGTTCATAGAAAAAAGACCATTGGGAAGGGTTAACTCCATACTCTCAAGGGAGAATGGATGCATTTTCTCCAATAAAAAAAAAAAAGGCAGGTTGTTTTAACCACTTGGTTAAATAAACTCTGGGGAAAACATTCATAGTACGTAGATGCAATAAAGGAACATAGGAGAGTGGATAGCATAATTTAGAAAGAATTGAGGAATTGGAGCAGAAGGACACTCCTAGTAATGAAGAGATTGAAAATGCCAATTGTATTATAGATAGGCACAGGGATTTCTTTGAGGAGTTACAAGGGGATATGCAGGGATTGATAGAGGCGGTCGAAGATAGATTGACCAAGTCATGTGATGATGAAGGGAAAATGAAGGAAGAGACTACATGGAAAAGTGAGTGAGAAAAAATACTCCAAGGGATGCTGGAGACAGCCACTATGAAAGATGTGATATTGGATCCAGCATGTGAGAAAAATCAGCAAATGATAATGATGGAGATTATGATCTACGATGCGTTGGGAGATGCCAACACTCATGAGCGCCAGGATTATATAGAGCATATGTTTGCAGTCCATTTGTGGCTTAACAAAAATTAGTTAATAGTGGATTTTTTAAACCTTTTATGCTTTAAACCTTTTTGGAAAGGCACGTCCTTTTGCAAATTGATGTATAAGTATCCATTGTTGGATAAATGTAAAGGGGTAGAAGATAGAATTAGAATAGGATAGACTGTTGTAAGCATTAAATTTTTAGAAATGATGGCATTCAAGGAGATTATGTTGCATGTATGAATTTTGAAGGAGATAATGAAGACTGTTGATTTAGTGGCTTCATTTTGGTACCAATTGTTTGTTGAATTCTTGTGATTATTTGATTGTCTCCAATCTGATGTTTCTTGGTTGTTTAAACTGAAGTATCAAGTATATATTCGATTTATTAGTACATATTTGTTGTTTTTGTGTGATTTGGTTTATTGGATTCTTTAAAGAAGAACTCAAATTCCTTTCACTAAATTACAGTAATCTGGGAATTCCATTTGGATTAGTAAGAAGAATCAAATAATTAGATTTGATATTCTACCTCAAGTAGGGTTTATCAATTACACTCTTGCATGTTTATACCAGTTGTAAACTCATAGTTATATGCCAAACAATTAGAGGACATGTTAGATAGAAACCATTCATTAAAGGCTTCATTTGACTCCGTTTTACCCAATAAGGCCCTGGTCTCCCTTATTTACATTACATTAGTTTTATTCATTTCATTTAACATCTCTTAATTGAACATATTAATTCATACCTTGATATTGTATATACAATTTATACCAAAGTACGATCATATCTTTCCACTGTTAAATTGTCATTTGTGGATAGTTAGATCAAGTAGGAAACATAAATTGAACATATTAATTTAGTATAAGAGTCAACCAATCATAAGGAAAACATAATATGAAGATGAATTTTCTCAAATCTTGTGGTTGTAGATGCCCTTTTTAAATCTATGCAAAATGTGGGAGGATAGACAAAGCTCATGAACTATTTGACACAATGCCTCAAATAATTGTAATCTCATGGAATACACTCTAATTAGAAAAGTCTCATCACTGCCCTCATAACAATCTATCAATTTGTTTTAGTGTCTATTGTGTTATACCCAATTTGGGACATGGGGTATAACAAAATAGACACTAAAATAAATTGAGAGATTACAATTCTTTGAGACATTTTGTCAAATAGTTCACAAGCTTTTTCTATCCTTCCACATTTTGTATAAATTTTAAAAGGGCATCTACAACCACAACATTTGAAAAAAATCATCTTCATATTATGCTTTGATGGATATCTATACTTTGCTCCAAATCTCCCATATTAAAGAAACCAATAAGGATTTTGGTGAAGGTTGTGGAATTTTTCTTTGCATCTACCAATTGGATACATGTTTATAATTTTGATAGTACAATTAATAATATTAATTTTGGCAGGACATTAAAAGATTTTGTTGATTTTAAAAATAGATATGCATCCCAATGTAAAAATGCCAACAATGGAAGCAATGATTGTAACACATAATTTTTGATGTAGTATCCAATTCAAAGGATCATGTTAAAATTTAGGGTTATGATTGGGTATTTAATTAGGATTAGGATTTAGTGTTCGTGTTAGTGTTAGGTTTAGAGTTAGGGTTAGGGTTAGGAAAAATAATGTTAGGATTAGCGTTAGATTAGGGTTTATGTTTTATGGTTAGGGTTAGATTTAGAGTTTTGGTTATGGTTGGGATTAGATATGAAATTAGGTTTAGGATTTGGGATTACAATTAGGGATTATAGTATTAGGGTTATATCTAGAATTAAGTTTTAGGGTTATTGTAATTATGATTAAGGGTTGTTTTTATATTTGGCTTAGATTTGGGGTTAGGATTAGGGCTAGGGTTAAGTTTAGGGATAGGTTTAGGGTTATTAGAGTGAATGCAACTAATTAATAAAATAAAAAATATTTAGGTTTAGGGTTGGGGTTAGAGTTTTGGTTGTGGTTAGGGTTATAAAGATAGGATAAAGGTGAGGGTTAGGGTCAAGGTTAAGGTTTTGAGAAAAAGGGTTAGGTTATGATTTGGATTACCCTAAACTCTAACCATAACCATAAACATAATCCCAAACCTAACCCTAATTGTAGTGTTTGAGGCTAGGCTCAAACACTATATAACCTAACCCTATATAACCTAACACATAACCTAGCACTATAAAAAATTCTTCTCCCAAACAATCTCCTCTACTTCTATTCATTCCTACTAGAGTTAAAGGATCACATAGTGTGGACTTGTATAACTCGAGCCAATGATGTTCTTGAGGGAGAACTTAAAGAAAAATAAAATGATGTTAGCTTAGACTATGTATATTTGTTTGTTTCAATCAACATGTTTTATTGTGAGGAATGTAAAACTTAACGGAGGGTGTTGGAATATTAAGATTAACATTAAATATTCACCTTACTGACTTATTAAAGGTGCTACTTTTCGTAAATCTATAGCCCAAGTATTCAATGGTCATTTTTCCAATGACTCCTTTCTCACTCTCTTGGAGGACAAACGTGATATTATTTAGGATATTCAATGCCTAGATATTTTCTGGAAAGCTTTAAGGTCAAATATATAGTGGCATAAAACTCATTGTTATAGGAAATCATTCTTAGCCAAGCCCAATTTGTTCAATTCCTATGGATAGAAGGGGGTTGATCATAAGGAAGTGTTGAGATTCCTAAGCATCTCTTTTACCTTTTAGGTTTCTCCTTCCTCTTTAAGGAAACATATCATTTCTAGAGCTGAGAAAAATTATCATATTAAATTATGAAGCCCCTTTCTTTGGCAAGGAGATTCCATGTGTGTTCAAAAATTCTTGTTGCACACATTTCCATTACTCATGTTGCTAAGAACCTTGCAAATCCTCATATTTGAAGATTGAAAAAATCCAAAGGTATATTTTATGGCCTCCCTTTAACCAAGGAAAATGGTTTCACAAAGTATCCTAGGAGTTTTATTATTTCCCTCATGACTATAATAGGCTTGGCTTGCTTTATATTCACTACTCTAAATGGCACCATAATAGGCTTTGCTTGCTTTATATTCACTACTCTAAATGGCGCCATAATTTTTTAATATTTAATTAACATACTCTAAAACCTAACTAAAGCAGGTTGTAGCTCATCAAATTGGACAAGTGAAAGATCAATACCAGCGCTGAGGAAGACTTTGGAGGAGTGAAAACAAGGTCAATACCAGCGCCGACAAAGAGTTTGGAGCTAAAACAAGGTCAATACCAATGCTGAGGACCAGGTTGAGGGCACTCAGGGAAAATAAACGACCAAGGGACAATGAGTACTATAAGTTTGGCACCCCCATTCTCTTTAACCTGCAATTTTCATGCCTAGTTTCCAAAGATTTTCTCATACATTGGCCCCCCAATTCTCATAAAATGGTATAAGATAAGACAGAAAAAATAAAATAGCTTACTCTTTCACATTTTTATAGTGATTACTAGAGGCACATAGACCAATTCTTCATAATAGAAGAATTTGATCATACTATTCCAATGATGGCATTATGAGAAAACCTTAGGTTAAATTAATAATTCCTAGCTAAGTTCTTGAAATCATGTCCAACCGTATAAGAGAAGATCATTGCTATGTGTACTTGGATAAGATGGAGAAAGGGTCTTTGGGCTCTTTCATCAATCTATGTATTGTTAAATTTTAACACCTAAAAGTGAGAATGAAGAATCTTTCCTAGAATGGTGGCCAATCATGCTTCTCAACACCTAGATTACAAAATCCTTGTCATTGCCATCACAATTAAACCTATTGCTTGAGATATAGTTATAGAGGTAAACAAATTGTTTTCCTTGATAGTAGATACATTCTAGACTATTCAATCCTTGCATCGGAGATTGTTGAATGGGCCCAACAAACTACTCATGATGCCCTTACTATTAAGTTAAAAGTTTGACAAGGCATATGATTGCATCAAATGTCCTTTCATTTATAAAAGCTCAAATGGATTTATTTTCAACCCTAAATTATTATCACACATTCAAAATTACAAAATACCAGTTAATGAAGAACCTTCATTTGAAGGTGATGTTGTCATGACCTTTGAATGAAGAACCTTCATTCAAAAATGATGCCATGTCAAGACTTTCAAATGAAGGTATTTTTTATTTTAAATATTTCATGTCCAAAATGCTTTATAAAAGGAACCTTGGCATGCAGGACCTTCAAATTAAGACCTTAATTCAAAACAATGAGACATAAGTCATTTTAATACCCACTCCAAAAAGGTAATGAGCGAATGTATCTCACCCAAGGTTTTACATGGAACATTAGGATTTATATGAAAGCCAAGGTAAAACCCAACCTTAGGTTCCTCCCAAACAATGTAACAAGCCAAGACAAGGGAAAAACATAAATGGAATTTAAAGAACAAGATTTGAAACTCCATCAAATCCACCGAGTTACAGTTCCAAGATAGTGGGTGGATTGGTGGATGTCATTTCTATTTAGCCCTCAAACCCTTACACAGGCACAACAGGGTAGTCCCTATATTTGATTGTTTAATTCCACAAAATAGTGATTGAGAGCTTAAAAACAAATTAAAATGAAAGGGAACACATATATTTATCTACACCAATGATCTCAGAGCATTTCAAGCTTTTATGGATCCATACAACACAAAAGAACTTCAGAAAATTTGTAAAAACACAAAAAATTGCTTCAAGAATGTGGTATCTGATATGAAATTTTGGTATCAACTCCTCCAACAATTGCAATGGGATGGGAATACAATATGATATAACTGGGATAAAAAATGCATCGTTTGACGCATCAAACCAATATGCAAAGATGAAAGAAAGTCCTAATAGGGTAGGGTTGGATGGAACAATCACTGTTCCATGCTCTGGATCTTACTTGGAAGACCCTTATGGTGTTACACTCCACCACCTTAACCTATAGGACCTATTGCTTGGTTAGGTACCCCTGGTTCACCTTGCCAACCCAGCTATCATGACAATTCAACCTACCAAGTCAATCTTGGTGCAATGTCTCCAACTCTTCCTTAGCCCTTAATCTACCCTAAAGGCTATCATACACCAGAACTAGAACTTAGCTTTGCAGGGGTGTGGAGATGGGTGTGGAGATGTTCCTAATAGGTTCTTTCCATCCCATTATGGCTCTGAAGGATCCTCCTTACTCCATATTTTCATCACTTCCACCAAACCCTCATCTAGGGTTTTAGTCCACTAGTCCTAGGCATTCCAATTAGGCCTTCTTCTCTGAGAGAACACACTAATACTCCAAGGTCTTCCAAAGAACATTGAATTCTTCTTTGGGGTTCCTGGTCCTCATGCCTACCACTTGAAGATTGTAGTGGTCTTAACCTTCAATTTCCCATACATAGACTGTACCTTCATTTTGGAAAATTAGGACTCTTCTTTAGGTTTTCTTGACCACACAGCAAGCTGTCAATTTGTTCTCCCTCCAAATGGACTGGTGGAGCCTCCTCCTTCATTCCAAGTCTTTCCAAGGAAACTACCTACCCTCTCCACATCATGAATTGACAGGGAATGATCACCCCTGCAAATCAAGTGCCATGCACTCCATGTCTTTCCTAGCTGGACACTGTCAGGCTCGCCTAGGAGAAGACTTTCAAAGTGTTTCCTGAGCTATTCATGACTCCTACTCCTACCTGATATACAACCATGGAGTCTAGACACAATTCCCAAGAGGCCATATGTTATGTACAGGGCAAATGTGATCTAAAACTCCATTTTCAACTCATAAACTGTTGGATCAGCAACTGAGAAAGAAACAACTAACTACAAATAGAAAATCAATCAAATTAAGAATGAAAACTACTGCCACACAAAGATTAGTTAACACTCACATGAAACTCTACACCCCCTACATAATCCTATTCAATCCATTTAAGCTCTCTTTTGAATCAAAACTAGAAATTCACATTAAGAATCCATCGTTTTTACTTGGAATTCAAAATTTCAAAACAATGTAAAAGCTTCTAACCTCTCTTCCATGCCGAGCTCTCCCTTATATAGGGTCACTAAAGTAGTTAAGCTCAACCCTAACTACTCCATGGCCGCTTGTGGCTTCCAATAAGCCTTATTTGCAAAATTTTAGAGATTCTAACACCTAGAAAAGGTCTACAAAGGTCTTAAACCATCCTTGTAGTCAAGCCTCAACCTAACAAATGCTCAACATGACCTTTACCAACACAATACATGATCTCAAATTCCTCTAAGGCACAAACTCAAAGAAATAGGAAGAGATTACTACATTTGGCCAAAACAAATTGCCAAATCATGACCTGCTAGTCAACTTTCCTAGGTGAACTATGGGGTGCTCCTGCACCAAGTGCCAACCCCTTGAACTGGAAAAGTTTCTATTAACTTTAAGTTTACTGGGTAGCCAATTCTTTTAAGTTATCAAATCCTACCATCATACATAATCAAAATGTTGTTGTTTCAAATGACTATAAGCACTAACTTTCACTATTTGAAGATGTTGAAACCTTGTCATATAGAATTAGAACATTGATGCAACCACTCATCCTACTTTAAAACATATCAAAAATCTCCTAGCAATTAGACACAGGAAGATTTAAGATGACTTAAACAATTTTTATTGCCAAAGCATAAACTTATGATGACTTTACCAGGCCTAGTACACACTCCCTCCCTATTAACCACTTAGACATATGGAAATTAAATGTAAATTTTCTATTATTTTTAGTCATCTAGGTGTCCAATAAACCACTTGGTGGTGTTTCCCTTCAAGTTTATTTACTTGAATGAAGAGCAAAAGTCCTTTGATTACAATTAGAGAATACATTTGATGCCTTGGTTGTGTAACTGGTGGACCATAGTCACATTTAACACTTGTTACAAAGTTTGGGAGTTAAAACGTTAAGTAAATTTGATTTGTGATGGACACATTTGGACAGTAGTAACAATAACTTTCAATCTATCAAGACTTGATTACCTTATAACCTATCAATTTCTAGCGATGAAATGATAGATTAATCATAATGTCACCTTCGGATCACATCACCATGAAAGAACTTCATCCAACATCCTTATGAGTGTAGGTACCACAAAATAGGTATTTGTCAGATTTGTCTTCCTCAAGTGAGGGAAATTCAGGAAGAGAAGAGGAAAGCGAGACATGTAGTAGGTCTAAAAGCGGAAAATCAACTAGAGGTCAAATGATTAGAAGAAAATTTCATAAACGCATGAAATTTTTTCTTGCTGAAGGGGGGTCATGTTCTTATGATGATGAGAGCATAGGTGACATCGAGGTGCCCTTGAGGTACAAACATCTACGGAAAAAATGGGTACCCAAGTAACTTCTTCCAATAAACACTGATCTTTGTGTCAACGAGAGGATATATCGCATAGCACCATCGTCATTACATGGTTTGGGCCTATTTTGCATGGACGGCATAAAATTATGTTATGACAAAGTTACTGAGTTGATGGAGTATGTTGGACCCTGTCACAGTTACAAAGATTGGATGCAGCTGGTTCGATATACACAAAGTATCCGTAGGTATGCACTATGAGCAAATTATATACAACTAAAAGATAAGGATCAAAATAAAGGAGTGGCTAGGTACATTGATGGGAGGCCAAAAGCATCAGAGAATATTCTAGGGTTTATAAATAGTACATGACCTGGGTCAACAAATAAGCAACCCAATTGTATATTCGAGGCATGAGAGGGAAACCGTGTATTCGTATGTGTGATAAAATCAATAATTGCAAGGGAAGAGTTGCTAATCGATTACAATTTGAATGGCTTAGATACAAACAAAGTTACTATGGGGGTGGTATGTAGTATACATATACCATTTTACCCAACCTCCAATTAATGACTCCAATATACCATTTTATTATTATGTTTTTTTTCGTAAGTCTATTGGTTTCATTTTGGTAATGTTTTTTATATTTAATTTTTGTCACAGCAGGACATTGATCATATGAGGAAGGCTCTAGCCCAGAGTGTATATCGCGATCCATCTTTAGGCGCTTCTATCCAACAATTTTACCTCATTGTAATTGTAAAAATTAGATACGAGCAAAATGTTTTATTATTATGTTTTTTTCATGAGTTTATTGGGTTAATTTTGATAATGTTTTTAATATTCTTGTTGTAGTTGGTTGATCAGGGAAAGGCACCAGTAGTATAGGAGAGCATCTATATGGAGGTGCAGTCACTATTATGCGATGATGACATCACATTTTCCACAAACCCTATGGATATGATGAGGAAGGCCCAAAAAAAATGCAATCAAGAAATCTTTCAGTTGGTATTCATAGTGCCTCAAATAGATGAGATAAGAGAAAGGGTTAAAATATTGTATGAGAGAACACAAAACTTGGAAGTAAGCTTTCATGAGATCTTTAATTATAACATAAGTTCATTCATGGTTTTATATTTTGTACTCTTTTATGTCATGAACTAAAATATGTGTTGTTTTTATAGGATTATTTGCATCCTCATGATCATGCTATTGGCCGTGATCAAGGTACTGTAAGTGTTTCTCGGGAAGTAGGGGATGGTACAAGTGTCAATCATGATCTTCCTGTGCATACAACACATAATCCGACCCCATCATCTATGCCTATATTATCATCTGAAATGTCGGCAACACATACCATGTAGGCATTCGGTAGTCCACCCTCTGGTAACGAACACATGCCACTACATGTGTTAGTACTTGTGGATGTAGAGGCCACTACTACTAGTGATGTTTTAGTAGCATTTCCTAGATCTTCCCGTATTACTAGTACAGGAACATTGCCAGTCACATTTGTGGTGACCGAGGATTTGCTTCCCATAAAGATAGAGAAGGTCCCAGGTACTTTAAAATGTTTTAATTATTATTATTATTTTTTTAAGTGCTAACAGTGGGGATAGCACCCTATTATATTGATTTACAAAATGGAAATATTTGCCTACATTATAATTTCCTATTTATAGCCACTGTATATCCGACTGTATGCTTATCATGCTTTATGCTACTACATAGCTATATACTACTCCCAGTGCGTACCCCAGCTTTACTGCATGCTTCATTCTCCTTTTATTGAACCAATCCTCATTTTGAACAAACCTTGCAAAGGCATTCATGTCATTGTTGATTATGCCCACCCGATATACATCCCATGCATTGCCTAGGAAGTAGCTCATTACCTTGGTCTAGTGCTGCGAGTTGCTAGTGCATTCCTCCCCAGCTTCAACCTCCACGTCTTTCCCATCTCCCCCTACTCCATTTTCTTGCTCTTATCCAATTGTCTAGTTTTCAGTTTGTTGTTTTCCCCGATGTGATTGCCTGAATGCAGATTTGAGAATCACCTTCTATTTCTACCGAATCAATTCATTTCTTTATATAGACTTCCAATCCCAATGCGAGCGCCTCCCTTTCTGCTATATTATTCATGCACGTATCTAATTTTTTGGAAGCAACCCAAACACCTTGCCCTTCTAAGTTTCTAATTATACATCCTGCTCCTGTAGGAAATGATTTTTTTTATAAAAATCTAAGTGATATTTCATTGGAGCTCTTCGGGCCCACCATACATACATGATGGAATGCCCAAAATCAAGACTTAAAAGATGAGCTTATTAACCGTTTAGTTGTGTTGTTCAGTGATAAAAAATTCAACCGAACCAAGGTCCTTAAGAAAGCTAGTACCTATCTAAAGTATGTGAGGGACCAATATAGGTCACATTTAGTGAAGAACATAAAGTACGAGCGTCCCCTTATGATTTCGGAAAGGGAGTGGAAGGACTTGGTGTTAGATGGAAAGGAGAAGGCTAAAAAGAAGAAAGGAAAGATACCACCAGGACAAGGAAGGTATGTGATACTATCAACAATTTAATTATATACTAATTAATCTTTCTTTTTACATAATCTAGCGTATTTCAAATTTTTTATAGGTTGCCCAACACATCGAAGGCAACAAAGGCAAGACGAGAAAACCACGGGTAGCACAAACTTGGCTCTGGTGGTTATATGAAAGCAGCTGCATGATTTGTAAGTATCAATAAATGAAATATTGCATCCAAATAATAAATTGCAAATAATTTTGGTTTTATCACACCATAGAAGCAAAATTCATGATCGCATCCAAAAATGCAGGGCTTTGATTTCAACAGAGTGCCCACAGAAGAGGACCTAAAGATTGCCTTCGACCAAGGCTATGGAGCCCTATCTGAACAGCTAAGAGTCTTGACTGGGCAAACACAATCTTCCATTGCATCCAACATGGAGGTAAATAAACTCAATAAAGTTTATTTCAAATTGAATACTTGTGCAATCTGTTCAATATTAATTTCCACCATAATAATGTGCCTATTTGTTTTATACAGATAAGCAATGATAATCCTACACATGACATTGGAATGCAGCCTGGTGAGGGTGGAGCACAACCTGCTGATGAAGTCCATGGTGTGCATCCTGGTACTAGATGTATTCAGGTGCTATACAAAACGTAGTATGGATTAATACAATTAAACATCTTTAATTGCATTTGGTGTATTAATCAATGTAACCTTTCGTGTTTCAACTTTAGAGCATGTAGAGCATGATCAACATGTTGAGCATGATCAGGCTAGACAAGATTAGGAACATGATGTGGCTCCATCAGGTAAAGAGGACCACTCTAATGTTCTTTTAAACATATTTAATTGCAATTGGTGTATTAATTAATGTAATCTTTCGTGTTTCAATTCCAGATCAGGATTTAGAGGGTGTTCAACATGTTGAGCATGAGGCTATAAGACAATATCAGGAACATGATGTGGCCCAATCAGGTAAATAGCACCACTCTTATGTTCTTTTAATTAATGAAATACATGTAACAATAATAATCAAACATATCAATTTAACATTTCTTTGCTATTGTAGCAGACCCCCCCTTGTAGCTGCGTCCACGTTGTGAGTACATGACTAGGCATACATTAAGATCACGAGAAGAGCTCAAAACAACTCAAGGGGGGATAGATGATTTTGAAAATGATACTCCACTTCATATTTTTTTAGATGCAAAAAAGAAACAAAAAAAAAGTGATTGTAATCATATTATGATAGCCATATTTTTGATAATATGTAAAAACTGAAAAAATGAAATATGTTAATGAATGAATGTGAATAATGAATAAATGTTATATGTTAATAAATGAATGTTAGATGTTATTAATGGATAAATGAATGAATGAATGTGAATATGTTAATGAATGAATGTTATATGTTATTAATGTAGGATGAATGAATGAATGTTATATGTTATTAGTAGATGAATGAATGATTAATGTTATATGATCGGGTATGGGGAATTGAGAGTGATGTCAGGGGGGGGAAGGACCAAATGAGCTTCCACCTTCACATGGTTGGCCCTATTAATTAGAGAATATTAAACTATTCTCGAAACAAAAAGAAGCTCAATAAGGTAAGCAATGCACTTTTAAAAGCTCTATTGATGGAGATGGCTTGTATGATAGCCAAGAAAATAGTTATCATTATTCCTGCTACAAACAGGCCTGATATCATCAATCCTGCATAGTTAAGGCCTGGTTGACTTGACTACTTTTATATATCGCCCAGAGTCACCCCGATAAGTATTTCGATCCATTTGTATCAACATCGACAAGAGATCGTGTATCGCTAGGATATTCTATAGATTCCCCGACGTGGTGAGTCTCCCCGATGATTATTCTTTCGATCTCAACTATGTCGCCAAGATTCCTGCCGATGTAATCTTATCGGTGTCACATAGCTAGTCGGGTAGACATTCAGAACTTACTCCGATGGTATATGTCTTGCCGATATGCTTCCCTCGTGCTTCGTCGATGAGACAAGATGTGCATCTCGACAATGAAACATCATCACTGAGACCAAAATCCAGTCCTCTCAATATATCTTCTTAGACAATTTTGATCACTATAATAGTCTTGATCTTTCACCAATATGCCTACATTTCAACGAATAGTTTTTTTTTTTTAAAAGTGAAATGTTTTGTCGAAGTTACGACGAACCACAAAAAACGTCCGACGAATTTGCAATGTATCCGATGAAATTTTTCCATAATGACTTGCCTATTTCGTCGCATGTTGAACGAGCTTCTGCTGCTATTTCAATCTAAAATATGTCACCAACATTCCTGCCGATGTAATCTTATCGGTGTCACATACCTGGTCGGATAGACATTCAGAACTTACTCTGATGGTATATGTCTTGTCGATATGCTTCCCTCGTGCTTCGTCGATGAGACAAGATGTGCATCTTGTCGATGAAATGTCATCGCTGAGACCAAAATCCAATCCTCTCAATATATCTTCTCAAGCAATTTTGATCGATGTAATAGTCTTCATCTCTCAATAATATGCCTACATTTCAAGGAATAGTTTTTTTTTTAAAAGTGCAATATTTCGTCGCATTTACGATGAACCACAAAAAGTGTCCAACAAATTTTTTCCGTAATGACTTGCCTATTTCGTCATGCATTCGATGAACTTCTACCGCTATTTCAATCTAAAATATGTTGCCAAGAATCCTACCGATGTATTCTTAACAGCGTCACATAGCTGGTCAAGTAGACATTCAGAACTTACTCCGATGATATATGTCTTGCCGATATGCTTCCCTCATGCTTCGTCGATGAGACAATATGTGTATCTCACTGATGAAACTCCATCATTGAGATAAAAATCCAGTCCTCCCGATATATCTTCTCAGCCAATTTTGATCGCTATAACAGTTTTCATCTCTCAACGATATTGGCAATACGTCAAACTTTTATCATAATGGTGACAGACTTATGTTGTTAATCCGACGGTTTCACAAAGGTATGCCTCCTATGATCTGGGCACTATTCGTCGCACGATCAATGAAGTGGGCGTCACGGTTCTGATGAGCTTGTGTCATGAGGACGACGTTTTATAGCCCATCGGGATCCAAATGAAAATTGAGCAACGACGCTAATTTCTATGATTTGTCGGTCGGCCGACAATGTATCGTTGAGATTCCGATGAACGGCCATTGGAAATTGGGGTGAAATCCTATAGTGCATGCTAAACTGCCAAACCATGTTGGTTGCCAAGATAGATCCTCTAAAATATCTTCTAAGTAGAGGAACATTAACAAGCTGATTGGCTAAATGGGTAATGATACTTAGCGAATATGACCTCTAGTATGTAGAAAGGAAAGCAATAAAAGGGAAAGTTATTATAGATTAGTTGGAAGATGCACCAATTAAGGCCAAAAATCCTTTAGTGGAAGATTTTCCTCATGAGTTCATCTTCAAAGTTGACACTAGAACCACATGGAAATTATACTTTAACGGGTGACATACTAATGATGGTTCAAGAGTTGGCGTATTTTTTGCTACACCTCAAGGCGATACTATCCTTAAGTCATTTAGAATTTCTTTTCCTTGCACCAACAACATAGTGGAATATGAATCCCTTGTGACATGATTAAGAATGGCAGTCCAATGGAAGATTAAGCATTTACATTTTTATGGAGATTCTTAGCTAGTAGTCTAGCAAGTCAATGATGAATATGAAACTAAAGATGAGAAAATTTCTCCCTACAAGCGTATGGCCGATAGTTTTAAGAAATACTTTGATAACATCAGCTTTCAAAAAATTCCCCAAATTTAGAATAGGGTAGCAGATGCTATGGAAACCGTTGGTTCATTATTGGATATTCCTAGAAACGTGCCTAAATTTGAGTTTTTGGTCAAACAACTTTTGGTCCTTGATTCTGTGATGGTGTGTACAATTGTTGGTCCTACTTCCCCATGGTACAAGCAAATATATGATTACCTCCATGCCCAAAACCTACTGTTAGACTTGTCAAACAACCAATGTAGGATATTCATTCCTAAGTCTTCTAAATATACCATCATCAGAGATACCCTTTATAAATGTGCCTTAGATAATACCATATTGATATTTCTTGATGCTGAAGAATCACAAGCAACCATACATGTGGTACGTGAAGGTATATGTGGATCCCATTCTAGCGGTCCTACCTTAGCCAACAAGATTATGAGATTAGGCTATTATTGGCCTACAATGGAAAATGACTCATATTTCTTCATCCAGAAATGTCGATAGTCTAAGCTACATGGAGACTTGATACACGCACTGACACAGGATCTCCAGAAGATAACTTCACCATGGCCCTTTCCCTAATAGGGACTTGACCTCATAGGTAAGATACACCCTCCATCATCCAATGGCCATAATTCCATCATAACCTCCACTAAATACTTCACCAAATGGATTGAGGCTATTCCCATGACCTACATCACCAGCACACAAATATCCAAGTTTATCCTAAACTACATAATTTTTCAGTATGGTGTTCCTCAATCCATCATCATGGATAATAGTCGTCCATTCAAAAACCAAGAATTCTTCCATCTTTGTGAAGAATTCCATATCCAACATCATTTTTACATTCCATATTATCCACAAGGTAATGACCAAGCATAAGCATCTAACAAAACAATCATCAGAATCCTCAAAAAGATTGTCAGTGATGTTGGTTGTGACTGGCATTTATAGCTAAATCATACCTTATGGTCTTACCGCACAAGCATCTGTACTCCCACTAACTCCACTCCATATTCCCTGGTGTTCAGTTCTGAAGCTATCTTACCTATTGAGGTAGAAATTCCTTCCCTAAGGGTATCTTTGAAAGGTCATATTGATGATGAAGAGTACTGAGTGTCACGACTACATGAGTTATAATTCCTAGACAAAAGGAATTAGATCATCTTCAAGCATATCAGAACCGCCTTCATCGTAGTTATAACAGGAAAGTTCTAAATAGACATTTCGACATTCTTGGTCTCAATGGAGAACTTGAAGAATCAATCTGAAAGAGAAAAACTAGGCAAGTTTGAACCAAACTTGTTAGGGCCTTACATTATTACATAAGCTTTTGGATTAGGAGCATATCAACTCTCAACCCTGAAGGAGAACCACTCTTTCCACCAATCAACAACCTTCATCTGAAGAGGTTCTATGCATATCTTCTAAGAGACCATGTCTTAATCATAAAAATACAAAAAAATGAAAAAATGAAAAAAATTGTTATCTTGATGAAAACCTAGCAAATAGGCGTCTTTGTAACACAAAAAAAATTGAAAAATCAATAAAATAGTAAAGAGAAATAATTCATCGAATAGTGAAAACCACTTCGGTGGTGCTATGGATAAGTACCATGGTGAAAACCTGGTAAAGAGGCACCATGTGTAGTCGACTTTTCTCCTTCCTCTACCATTATTCCAATCATAATTTTCCACCATCACCCATAATAAATGGTTGTCCTTACCATAACTTGGAATGATTGACATCAAGTCCATTCCATCTACCTATCCCATCCTATTTGTCTTATACCCAACTGGGGGGAAAATCCTTGACCTAAGTCATTCAGACCTTGTACATATCATCCCAACATCAGAAAATGTCCTAAAAAAATCCAAAACCATCAAAAATCTCTAAAAAAGTAAAAAAAATCAAAACATTTAAAAAATCCCAAAAACAAAGTCAAAGTCAGTTGTGTCAAGTCAGTCGTAGACATAGTCAAACTACGTTGCCTCTACGACTAGACGTAGGCAAGGCCATCTTACAATGTGCCCTTGAGGCATTAGGTTTGTCTTTCTAGTTTTTTCACGTATCACACACATCAAATCATGACTCATTCTTTGTACATGTCAAATCCATTGGTTGTGTCAAACTACGAGGTCTCTTCGGGTATAACGTAGGAAATTCCATCAATCGATGAGCCCCCGAGGTTGCACTAGGTCAATCTATTAGGTTTTATCACATTCACTATCACACACATTGCATATCATTAGGTCAAGTATATATTTATCATACATTTTAGTCAATCAAAGTTAGTCAAACTATGAGGTCTTTGCATATATAACTTAGGCAAGGCCATCAATCGATGAGCCCCCAAGGCTGCACTAGGTCAATCCTTTAGGGTACATCATGTCAAGTCCACATAAGTCATACATTGTCGACATAGACACACTCATAATAGTCAAAACATCAAGAAAATTCATGCATCAACAAGATAAACAAGTCAAAACTATCATCAAGTCAAAATCAAACACATTGTCAAAAAAATCAACTTATGTCTTATCCAAGATATGTCTTTCTTGAAAATAAACATCATCAATCATCATAGCCTTATGAATATTGTCGCATCAATGACATCAGGCTCAAACGTCTTATACGACACGTGTCTTTCTGAAACTAGGCTTTGTCATGCCTTACATAGAAAGTCATCAAGTCAAAACCAAACTCAAAGTCTTATATGGTATGTGCCATCCCTGAAATCAAGCTATGTCCAACAATAAAATAATCAAACAAGATCAAATTTTGGCAAATAATTTTATTGGATTTTTGAATTTATCACTTATTTTGTCTTATCTTTTTATGGATTTGTATCTGAGTCTGGTTGCTAGCTTTCTCAAGGATGTCCCATGAAGGATTTAGAAAAAGAAAGGATGTTTCAAGAATATTTTTCTTTGACTGCTTTCTTTCAACTGTCTTTTGAAACATTTTATTTTGAGTCATGTTACTAGTTTCCTTGAGGATGTCCCATGAAGGATTTAGAGGAGCAATAACATCTCATGACCCGTCTTTTATTTGTTTTTTATATGTGGTTTGTCTAGACAAAAATACTAGGGTAATTTGGCCCTTGGTATGAGTTAAGACACTCCTTGTCTATGACTGATTGTTTTCGCAAGTGGATTCCTTTGTATACTATGGTTTATCTCATATCATAGTGTGTACTATCCATTTCTGTGATGTCCCACCCAATGATTATTTAATGCAAAGCTTAGTATATATATGGAAAAATATCAGAGGTTATACGTTCTTCCAATTACCATTTTTCAATACTAACATTTTGAGTTATCCATGCTAACATTTTTTCTATCCTGCATAATGATGGAGTCCTGTGACACACAAAAAAATTTGATAATATGCATATGCATACATTCTACAATCATTATGTAAACATTGTCATATGTCTATATATAGTACATCATTTACTTATGCTGCATTTTAAACAAGTACAAAAAAATAGGCATATCCATCGCATTTAGATAATCATGATGTACATCCATTTACCTATCATAAATTTGTATAAATTATGCATCCATCCATATGGCATTATAAATAGTAACAACTATGTGCAGGATCACGATGGGCCAAAAAGTGGTGATATGATGGGTATGTGTAGGATATGTGGCTGGTGACTTTTTTTTTACCCAAAATTGATGAAACGAAAAGGGTTTTTAAAGGATATTCTCAACTTTCAACCAACATAAATTATGCTTTACTTTGAATTCAATGAATAATTATTATTAATTTTCTATTTGAATTATGACTAAAGTCTTGACTGATAGGCTGATTGAAAAACATTTATGGCTTTCAAGCAGTATCACATTATTTGAATCTGAAACATGTGTCACATTCTATACTTCACATACTATAGGATTAAAAAAAATATAATTGAATTTCATGAATTTTTGACCAAGTTAAGGTGGTCAGACATACAAGTTTTTATATTTTTAAAATTTGTAATAAAACAACCATAATTAATTATTTACTCAGAAAAAAATTATAAAAAAATATGTATCAGATCGGGACATGAGTCCTCTACTTATATCTAAAATCTTATAAAAAAATATTATCATTCTATTGTCGTTAGGGTGGTCAGACAGACACCTACTTCTTATTTTTTCCCTGAAATTTAAGTGCTACTGCATTGAAATTTCAAATTTTCACCAAATAGATTTTAAAAAATAAAAATAAACCTAGTAGTTTGAAAACTACATTCAATTTTATAGAGATTCAATTCTTACATATTTTTGAAATAGTATAGATAACTTATTCAAATTTCTACGTCAATTTTCCTAACTCTGATTTTTCTAAATATTTTGCCACTTAAGGGCCTATTTTTTCCATGATGATCCTTCACATACCCTAACATCACATGGCATCTCGTTTTTTTAAACCTAGAATACATTCATAAAATTTATAAATACTATGCATGCATCATCAACATAGGAAATAAAAAATCATGGGTATTCATCATAACCATAACATGTACATACATCATCTAGCAAACTATATAATCATACAGAAATAAACTACATAATCATATAGAAATAAACAACATCATCATGTAAGACATATGAAAATCATATGGACACCACAAAAAATGATATATATATCACTCAAAATAACATGTGTCATAGTACAATGTCAGAATGTATCCATAAATAAAAAGGAGCTTGCAGGCTCTATGATCAAAGTACAATGTCTACAACATAAAAATGTCACTATGTGCCACTGCCGCTACTCCCATGAGGCGAATGTTGAGGCATCTATCACTAGAGTACTCTCTGTGCAGTGGGAGGCCTATCATATGGACTTGTCCTTGACGGTCCTACCACACCTCTATACTTTGTGTCCTCATCTGATTCCTACTTTGTGACTTTCTACTATGTTCTTGTGTGTAGCTAAGAGCTCATCTCTCAGGTGGAACCTCTACCTCATATAAATATCTATAATATCTCTCCCTATCATGAGCTCAAACTAACTCCCAAGAAAATTTTGTAGCTTTCCTAGAGCACAAAGCTCTCAACTCCAAAAATTAGCCCTCTGTCTCCTATCTCCTAATCACAACCTGGTCCCTATCTAGGAGAGCGATATCCCTCTCCATCTGTATGGCTTCTCGCCATGCAGTCAAAACTCTGACCCTCTCCTCTAAGGCTTCTACTCGAGCCTACAAATCAGAATTAGTATCCCTGGGAGCCTCTGCATCATGTCCCCGTCTCTCCTCTACCCCGACATCCCAACCCTCCATTATCCTATCTCGAAGCTATATTTCATGCTCCTCCATCACTACCTCCTCCTCCTCCTCATCAACTCCATATCCTACCAGAATCCCAAGGACATCAATATCCATGTCCCCACTCCCTATCTCAACCTCTGCATGCTCCTCTAATCTTTCCTCCTTGGCAGCATGCTCCCCTCCAATATCAACCTCTACACCACCACCAAGATCCAGCATGGGTATGTCCTCAACCTTCATCTCTACCTCATGGATAGGTGATAGTCCACCTACTCGACCACCTCTCCTCCCTACTGACCTCGTCGACCAACTCTACCACCACAACCACTCCCATCATCCCTACCTCCTTCACCTCCACCCCTGCCTCCACCCCTACCTCTGCGTCGACCTTTGGGTCCTGTCCCCCATCTCTCTACTGGTGTTGGTTGATCTGGATTTGTGTAAGACAGAAGATGATGCTCTACCCACTAGGTATCATAAGCTACTATGGTACTAGGATCTGCCATGCCACCCCTCCATCCCCACTGAATAGTCTACAATGCCTGAATGTGTACCTTCATTGTCTCCATAGGTATCGTAGGCCCCCACAAAGGAACCTCTCTAGAAGACCGAGAAAACTTTGCTCGACCTTGAGGCTCATCCTGAACCTCTCCAAACTATCTCAACACATGATCTAGAAGGTGCCTCTAAATAATATGAACACTAGAGACTTTCCTCCCAATTAGGTACTATGTCTGTCGACAAAAAGTTAAGTTCCTATCCTCATCGGACCATTGACCACAATCCATGTATGATCTCCAAGTAAACTGAACTAAGGTATCCAATGCATGTCTCCAATACCCAGTATCTCCAACATGACTCTATGTGATGTTTCCTACATAGCAAAAAACATAAGGGGATCTAGCATGCCACTCAGTAGTAACTGGGGGATGGAACACAACAATGTGTTCCCACGCATAGATCATGAGAAGAGTAGTGTCACATCTGATCGACTGTGCATCTCTATATGCAATATCATGTAGATGGAAGTAAAACATGGCTAATAAACAAGGGACCCAGGCATAGACAACCTCTCTCTCTAACATGTTGACTAACATCTCTCCCCACCCAAAAGGAAATCCATGACCTCAAAGGTCAAGAAGAACTATGCTAGCTATCAATGTACATAACATACAGTATATCCTCTTGTATCTATTAGCCAAAACCTGCCATCTAATTTCATAGTGCTCTATCCCTAGCCTCCTAATATCATCATATACATAAAACCCAGTGATCTCACTATATCCTCTCTATGTATCATACATAACTCTCTCACCTATAATAGGTAATCTCAAAATCCCATATACATCCTCCAATGTGATAGTTTCCTCTCCAATAGGAAAATGAAATGAGGAGGTCTCTGAATTCCCCCTCTCACATAAAGTTGTAAGCATACCTCTATTTTCCTAAATAGTGGGCATGGTGCATACATGATGCAACCCTAATCTCCATAACAACCATGTCTCACCACTCTATAATAAATCTCTAAGCTCATACATCTTTGTCTGTGACTCTTGGGTATAAATCAGATCTAATACAACTTGCAAAAGGCTTTAGAAAACTATGTGTCAGACAACAAATCTTTCATCTTTCCATCAGCATTTTTTTTCAAAAGTTTGGTAGTCAAATGCGTTGCTTCAAAATCAAATGCACTACACAATATCATATGTGCCATTCTCAAATGCAAATATGGTGCATAATCACACATGCATTGTACAAACATGCATATGTGTCGCATAAACCAAATGTGTTATAAAATCAAGGCATCTTTATACCAGTCAAATGCATCACATAAACTATAAATGCGGTGCATATTTTATCAAATGTGTTTAATGCACAAAAGACCTAAAAACTACCTAAACGTGTTTTAACATATGAGTCATTCCACGAGAAAATCTGTCACATACAAACGCATATGCATTGAACTTTAAATGATGCATCTGATAAATTAAATTTGAAGGCCTAGAAAAATGTGCAAAACAAAATTTCAAAAGTTCGTTCAAGGGTATGTACCGGGGGTCCCGCACTAGCAGGGTGTCTGAAGGTCCAGATCCTGTATCCACAGTGATCGGTGTACGAAACTGGTGACATCTTCACTATGGCTCAGAGAAAAAGTCTCTATTCCCCAATTCTTTAGGGTGCAAATGATTTGATTTTCACCCCAATTTCTATTTATACCTAGGGTTTAGGGTGGAATTTCTTCTAACCTTGTCTATTGGCCGCATAAAATTCCATCTTCAGTTAGTTCGTACACGTCCTAACACCTCCAAATTCATTTATGTTAGCTCCACTACATTTCTGGCTATCAAATTGACTTATCAGGACTATTTCCTAATTTTTTTGAATTTTTTCTAAAATTCATCAATTTTCCCGAGGGGGCATACCCTAACCTATTTCATACTAGGGCATGACTAGGGAATCTTTTGAATGATTTTATTTGACACAAAAGCCGAAACGACATTGTATCAAAGAGGGGAAAATTGTAAACACTTAAAATTGGTCTAGGTCTACGAGTACCATTTTCGACATATTTTCTAAATAACCATGGTCACGATTAAATAATGTTAGTTATCTAATTACTTTCTAAACACATATGGCTTCTATTAATTAAATAACTTTAATTATTTAATTAATTCATTATGACCTTTATTCAACTTTGATTAATTTAATAAATCTTATTTGTTTAATTACGTCACTAATTAACTAATTCTCTTTCCGAATTAAATAATTTATTATTTAATTTACCCTTTTATCATATTTCAACTATAATTAAATATTCATTTTGAATTATTTAATTGTTCAATTAACCTTTTCAATAGTCAATTAAATAAATCATTACTTATTTAATTTAATCCTTAAAATTTGAATGTTGAATTAAATAAACATTTAATTCATTAAAACAGTTATTTCTATCACAATCTTTTATCGTCTAGTTATCTAATTATTCACTCATCATCTAACTCGAGATCTATTTGAATCAATTAGTTGTCTCCTGATTTGATATCTGATCGTCTCTGCGAAGACACTCTCTATCATAACCAGTCAGTTATCTAGTTAAGACTCTTATGCATGAACATGTTTATTAATTAAATATCTTTATTTAATTAATTAATTCATGTGTGCATTCAAACAGATCATTTTCCAAATTCTATCTTTATTATTTTCATTCAAACTCTTATTCTTCTAATTTTCGAATAATTTTAACTAAAGATTAAATCATTTATTTAATCTTGAACTCTTATTGTTCCAATTTTTGAAGTCTTAACATCAGATTAAATTATTATTTAATTTAATATTTATCCTATAGACTTCCCAACTCACATTCTAACTAACATAAATCTCACATTGCATGGCATTCATCAATCTCGATAGTTGATCTCTCTTTTGAATATGAGTTGATCATTCGAAAATGAGCTTTCTATAAATTGAATGACTTTTGTCATTAGTCCCCCTCCTGAAATCGATATAATTTTGGAAGAAACTTGTAATCTTTGATATTTGTCTATAAACACATACATACAATGGCTATACTTGCACACTTATTGAAAATCTGAGGGCAATTATACTACAGAAGGAAAAATGGAGAAGGACAACAGAGATAATTCGAAGAAGTGGGCAGATACTCGGTGAGAATTTCTCATTTACTTTCGTTTGGTTATTGTGCTTTGTGCTTTGTTGTTTAATGTAGGTTAGATTAATGTTTATATTCTTTAATTAAGTTTATTTCCAACATTTTTCCTACGTTACAAATATTATTGATAATAATAAATATTCCTCTATTCTTAGTGTGGATGTAGCCATTTATTGGTGAACCATGATAAACATCTATGTCTTCTCTTTGTTCATTTTGTTTGTCTGTTGATACTCTATTTTGCATTTTTTTTTGCATTCCATTATATTCACAAGTGAAAATTATCCCTCTCACATAATTAGATTAAAATATGAAACGATTGTATTAAACTATTAATGTAGGAGTAATCAGAAAGAAGTTAATGGCCCATGGAGCCCATAAGAGGACCAAAAAATCATCCAGTAGGTACATGAATAAGCATGGAAATGTTAACTAGTGTAAGCTCCCAAAGTATTATATGTTTAGATAAATTAAACAAGGAGTGACAAGTTGTTGCAATCTCTAAGAATTTCAATATAAAATTAATCTTATAATGAATAAACATTGTGTATAATAGTGCAAGCTTATTTGAAGAAGCCCAAGATTTTAATACTTACTTACCGGGTCATTTTTCTTAATTTATAGGGACAAAAGTTGAATATTATTATTGGTTGTAAAGAAGGAGTTATTTGGAATTACTTTTGAGGTGCAAATGTACATGTTTCATCACTTAGGACACATTTATCTTAATAAAAACTTATATTTTAGTGGTTAAGAATACAATTGTTTCTTATGTATTCTGTGATGTTAAGTGGTGTAGCAGGTGAAAAAGGGAACCCTAAGTTTATATGTGAAACCTAGGGTTAATATCTTCCTTTTTCAAAGGTACATTAGAAGAGAGATCAACAAGGTGAATAGGTTGACTATCAATCCACAAAGGTTATCCAATCAAATCTGGATCTCCTTTCTTAGGATCATGAAAGTGGATTGGAAATGATTTGGAAATATTAACCTAATTGAGTTATATGACCTAATATGATAAATGCAGTATTCTAAAAGAACACAGACTAAAATAGTGAATTGCATGTAGATATGGGAAGTACTAGAGATTATGTACCTATCATAAAAATTTGGATTTGGCACACAAAGGACACATACACTAGGGTCATATGGGTCCTTGATAGGGGGTCTCGAAACTGATTTTTTAATCCTCTAGTGCTAGATCTGGCTCTTTATTTTTTGGTTGGAAATTCGTCAGAATGTCGTCAAGTAGTTTTGTACTAGAGTTTTCATGGCTCAACAAATTTTAGGGGTTTGAATGCAACAATTGAAAATTTTCCTTATATCCTTCTTCAATTGTCTTTAAACCTATAACCTACACATTCAAAGAGAGATAAAATATTGGACTATGTAGGGGCTTGCCTCAGTCAAACCCCATGTAAATTTTGAACATTTTCCACAATGACAATATCAATGATAGGAATGATAATCGAAAGGAAAGAATGAAAAGATCACTAAGTGTTGCAGCTCACCACCCTACAATGGCTTCCTTGAAGGACTGAAGTCATGTACATCACATCAAGGATTTGGATCTTCTTTTCTTGAATTCTTGAGTAATTTGGAGACCTACAATAAGGGTTAGCCTTCACAAAACATGAACTTGAACATGAACATACATAGAATTTGATAATGTGATGTTGGATCTTGAATTTCTGCAATAATGCTATGAAATGTTGCTCTTAACTTGCTCTTGATAATAATATTTTCTCATGAATGCTTGTTCTAGTTGTTAGATTTCAAATTATAAAATAACTAGGTATTTATACATAATTGTTCTAATTTCCCAAAAATTAGATCCCAAAAGCCAACACTTGAAATTTGAAATTTGAATGTTAAAATGCTACTAACAACATATTAAAAATTGGTATTCAACAATATAGGGAGACCCATACACCCATGGGAATATGGGTCCTAGCCCTATCTTCTAGGATCTTTTGTGCTAGGATCAAAACATTAATTGTTTTCATTTATTCAATTCTTGCAATCCACCAAAACATGATCAAAATAGGCTTTGGAATTCATAATTTAGGAAATTAGGGACTTAATTAGGCCAGATAAATAAAGGGGGACAAAATATAATGTCAAATTATCAAGGGTGATATATTTGACACCACATTTATCCCCCACATTAGTTAGAGTATGAAATTATGATCACACTCACACTAAAGTAGAAAAATATGTACCAACAGGGGTTCAAATGTACAAATGTTGAAGAGATGGGATGGAAAAGAATCTAGGGGGTGTGAAAGTCCCCAAAATATAAGATCCCATGGAAAACCAACATAAGCACAAAGGAACACACAAATGCATGTAAGATATGCAACAAGACAACATGCACAAAAATACATGTCAAAAAATATGAGGCATACATGATCAAGACACATGACATGATGGAACATAACGATGACAACGAAATGAAAACAATAATGATGTAAACATGAGTAAACACAAATAAAACATAAAAAATAAACACAACAAAACACAAGGTTCTTACTAAATGTTTTTATTTGGTAAGGAAGAAAAACCCTAATCTTAAATTATCTCAAATACCAAATGTCATCCATTGAATAAAGGAATACTTCATGAGGAATAAAGTCATACACATCACTCATGGAACACATGGCTCTACTAGTAAGGAATAAGTGTTATGACAGGTCACTATGTAAAAAGGGGTTCTCAAGTTTATGATCCAACAAGTTCCACTATGGTCAATCCATGAAATATCTTACAAAAACTCTTACCTCAAAGGGTGCAACAAAACTCACCTTAGGGTGCGCATAGAATTCACATCAGGGAGTGCATAAAACTCACCACAGGGGGTTTATAAAGATAATAGGATAAGGCTAAAAACTCAAGGGATATTGTATCAACACCACCACAAGAGATGATAAAAATATCAAAGGGGATTTTCTTAATATATAAAAAGGTCATACATTAGGGGATATTGATCATGACATCACCACCAAGAGAGGAAAAGTTGTGGAAAAATAAATTCACTCCTTAGGGAATACTATCCATAAAATTACCACCAAGGGGAATGCCATATGCTAAGAAAGGTCACACTCTTGAAGGATATCAAGCCCAATATCACCATAAACAAGACACTAAAAAATATCATGAAGGACACACTTTGATTAACAAGGTCACACTTCATCATATGACATTGAAAGGTTTCTCCATGCATGTTGTTTGAGGTATTCCTTGTGATTCAATTTATGGATGTAATAAAGTTAATGTTTCAAGTGGTGGAATGGTCATATGTTGTTGGTATGGGGTATTAGGTCATTTCTTTGAAGGATACAAGGTTTCACTATCTTTAAAGTTACAAAAATAAAGTTTTAAAAATTCATGCATTCTCTCTTCATCGTGACCTAGGACCTAAAAAATATTTGTAACAGGAGATGAAGTATCATGATTGCCATTATCAAAATTTAGGTCATCACTAAACACACAACTTGAAACGTAAACCAAAGATTTCATGGACATACAAATTCTACCAAAACACATATCCATAATGAAAACTTTCAATGAGGTTCAGACTGCCAATCCACAAGTGAAGAACAATCTAACAACAACTTCAGATAGAGGCTCCTTAGAGTATTATATCATAAAAAGATGAGCTATACCCAGATAAGAAGATAGACTCACCCAAGGGCATCTTAGTCTTCAACAAGGGTTGTAGAAGTTCATTGTTTGACTGGGTTCTACACTACTTAGTGATTTTGATTTTACTTACAAATAATTGTAACAGTAACTAATTTCCCAAAATTTGCGTAATATATTCCAATTTGATGCAAAATGAAAATATGCTTGAGAATGTTGAAGATGTTTAAACAACTTTTGAATGAAAATTTAAGATCTAACATGTAATAATTAACTTATTTTGAAATGAAAAGGCCTAGAAATGATGATTCTGATATAATTTTGAAGCACAAACAATGCACTTTCTTTCACTTTTATGGATTATATGCCAAATGCCTAAAAACATGTAATTGTTGATTCCAAAATAGAGATCTACAAGTACCAACAAATTAAGCAGACAAAGACAGATAAATATGAATTTTTTTGTTGATGCACTTGTATAAAGAAAGGGTTGCCTAGGGGTGTTTGAGTCCTTGACAAGGGGGTTTGAAAATTAAAAAACTGAAATTTTAAGTTGTTTTTTAAGGTTTTTGTTTCTATTTGCAAACAGGTCTGATAATGATTGTTTTTTTAGAATTTGTTAATGTAAGTGGACCTCAAGTGTATGAAAATGTTTCAACAACAAATACAAATTTTAAAAGTAATTTATAAAATTAATTTGATCTAAATGACTGAAACAAACTCTAATGTAAGTGATGATGCAAGATATGATGTGGTATTTTTAGATTTTTTTATGACTTTTTATTATTCAAATATGAAGACCTAATTGATAACTACAAGATAATATTATGCAAAACCTAGACCTACGGTGAATGAATGCAATTTTTAGAAGGTCTTTGATTTCAAAATATTAGTTTCATCAAAATGTAACATAATAAAAAAGGGAACCCTAACTTTATATGTGAAACCTACTGTTAATATCTTCTTTTTTCAAAGTTGTGTTAGAAGGGAGATTAATAAGGTTAATGGATTGAATTTTAATCCACAAAGGTGATCCAATCAGACCTAGATCTCCTTTCTTAGGCTCTTGAAAGTGGATTGAAAATAATTTTCAATGATTAACCTAATTGAGCTATATGACGTAATATGATAAATGCAATATTATAGAATCACATAGACTGAAACGGTGAATTATAGGAAAATCTGAGAATTACTAGAGATGGGGCACCTATCATGAAAACTTGGATTTGGCATGCAAAGGAGGACATAGATACCTAGGGGCATATGGGTCCCTGAGAGGGGCTCCTTAAACTAATTTTGTATTCTTATGATATTGGATTTGGCCCTTTATTTTCTTCTTGCAAAGCTATTGAAATATCATCAAGTAGTTCTATAGTTGAGTTTTTGTGGCTTCACAAATTTTAAGGATTTGAATGCAACAATTGAAACTTTTCATTCAATCCTTCTTAAATACTCTTCAAACCTATAACTTGCACATTTAGAGAGAGAGAAAATGTTAGACCATTTAGGGGCTTGCCCCAGTCAAATCCCATGTAAGTGTTTCCACTTCCACAATGGAAATTTATCAATGATAAGAATGATAAAATCTCAAAGTGATACAACTCACCAAGATTCAATTGCTTCCTTGAAGGAACGAAGTCATGCACATCACCTCAAGGATTTGGATATTGATTTTTTTAATGCTTGAATGCTTTGGATACCTACAACGGGGATTAGCCTTCATGGAACATGCACATGAATATGGATATAATTCGACATGATTTTGGATCTTGATTTATTCTAATAATGATCTAAAAAAATTCTCTTGACTTGCTCTTGAATTATTGTTCTAGTTTTTAGATTTCAAATTATAAAATAACTAGGTATTTATATGCAATTGTTCTAATTTCCCAAAAGTTAGATCCCAAAATCAGACAAATGAAATTTGAAATTTGAATGTTAAAATGGTGTCAAAAACATATTAAAAATTGGTCCCTACCAAGGTAGGGGGGCCCATATAGCCATAGGTGTATGGGTTTTTGTCCTATCTTCTCAAAAAAAATTGTGTCGTGATTAAAACATTAATTTTTGGCATTTACTCAAAGTTTGCAATCCTTCATAAAAGGGTAAAAATAGGCATTGGAATATATAATTTAGGAGATTGGGAACTTAATTAGGTCCAATAAATAAAGGTGGATAAAATATAATGGGAAATTATTAAGGGTGAAAATTTTCAGCACTACAAGTGGTTGTAAACTGCAAAAGCATCATAAGGTCATCCTTATATATATTGGGTTTTAAAATGAATGGAAAAGGGGAAATCAATTTATCCTATTTGGAACAATTAAATGGCATAGGATTCAAACACCCCTATCCCTAATTTCATTCAAAAGAGACAAGATCACAAAAGGATGGGATTACCTTTCAACCTTGAGGTGATTCAACCCTATTTTTGATCTCTAGATATCTACTTTCTTATTATAGAAGTGATTGATTTTCAAATTTTTGGAGTGGTTTCAAGTTCATTAACTAAATGAATTATGTTACCTAATACTTTAAATTCAAATTTCTATGATAATATAAATTGAAAAGACAAGTTGTAGGTAGATCTGAGAAGGGAAGACTATTGTGTACCTATGATAAAAAGTAGGCTTCAGGGTCTATAGCAAGAATATTTCACCCTAGTGTGAATGGGTCCTAGTTCAGGGGTCCAAAATTACTTTTTCTAGTCATTTGATCCCATATTTAAGCTTCTGATTCCTCTAGGTTTGATTGTTAGAAAGTCAGAAATAAAACCAATTGGTGAGTTTTTGTAGCTTGACAACAATGAATGTAATAAATGCAACTTTGAAAACACTCCTTTAATAAAATTTCAATCCTTCTTCACCTATAAATATGCATATACAAAGAAAAAAATTATGTTTTGGGTGAATGGGGTTTTTCCTTAGTCAACCCCCATATTTGGTAATTAAGCCTTGATAATGAAATAATAAGAAAGTGAAGGAATTAATGAATGAACACTTTCTTGTTAAAACTCACCAAACCCTTAATTTATGACCTTAGAGGATTGTGTTCAAACAAATCACTCTAAGGCTTGAATCTTGCATGAATTAGCTTGATTGGTTGATACTTGAATGCTTGCTTGAATACTTAAAACTTACATTACAATGTTAGCTCCAAAACATGACATGAACACACATGAACTTTGACATGATGATATGATCTTGATTACTACTATGGATAACTGGTAAATCTTCTTTTCATTGCTCTTGACAATAATATTTTCTTATAAATTTGATCTCTTGATGGCACTTCTTGCTAGTTAGATTTGAATTGATAAAAAGACTGTATTTAAAATTCCACCAAAAACATATTAAAAATTGGGTACTAGGTCTTAAATGTGGCCTATTAGCCCCTAGGAGAATGGGTCCTAGGATTTATGTCCAACACGCTCAATTTCCAAGGTATTTTAATTAATGTTAGCAATTATTTAATATAGGTTTTCCTTTCAGAAAATAGGAATAATAAGGCTTTGGAATGCATAATTTAGTTAATTAGAGGCTTAATTAAGTCCAATTAATTAAGGGGATGCAAATGTATTATGAAATTGTAAAGTTATATAATTTTCTACACTATATTTAGCCCCCACTTTAGTGAGAGTATGAGCCCACACTCATACTCACACCAAGGTAGACAAATAATCCTCAAGAGAGGTCCAATTGTACAACTATTGGGAAAATAAGATGAAAAGGATCAAGGAGGACCATCTATCCCCCAAGATCTAAGATCTCATGGAAAAACCAACAAAGGCACAAAGAGACACATACATGAAAAAAAGATACACGATACACAATCATACAAATGCAAAGAGAAAAGGAAAAGAAAAGGATGGATCAATCCTTGACTGTTTGACCAACATGTATGGATCAAGCCTCATCTATTTTTCCAACTAAACCATTCAAAAGTGACAACCCATTGTCCACTATGTGAACAAAATACTCATGAGGGCTAGTGAAAATCCATTGTTCACTAGGTGAGACCCATAGGATGAGAGAAACACACTAGGTCTACAAGGTGTGCACTCATAAAAAAGGCGGCACATGGGTAAAGTCATCACAATAATTTTGTACCCATAAGTAAGTTCCAAAATGATGAATGTCAAAATGAAATAATGTGAATGCATGCCCCCTCTTTCATGAAATTACTAAACACCATGCTATGAGAAATTATTTTAAAGTAGAAAATGATAAATTCCAATTGAAGACATGGCAACCTATCCTATGTTTATAATATGTTTCCAAATAAAGCTACGTCATGAAGAGGGGTGTGCTAAAAATTAAATCCCAAAGATAACACATATGGGATCTATGGATTTGGGGTCAGTGTATGTCTTTTCTACAGTGATATAATAGAGCTCGGAGTCATCATCATCTACCAAATACTCATAGAACAATGAAAAATTTGGAAAAATGACACATACTGGGCAAAATAAAAGAGAAGATTTTGGGTCAACATGAAAGAGACCTAAATGTCTTGATGCCTTGTGTCATCCCTAAAATTAAAACACAAGATAAAAGAAAAGATAATGTTTATGACATATAAAAGAATGAAGATACAAATAGAAGAATGTCATGACAAGTTCACTTCCTTTGTATCCTTGTACCAATGGAGTAACAAGGTTCATTCAAAGAAAGATCATAAGCATAAATGAATACCAAGTAGCATGATATGAGGGATCACATCACACACATGCAATTACAAATAACTTGAAAAGAAGACCAATGAATGACTAGCATGTCACATCCAAGCCAACCTAAAGCAAGTCATCTACATCCCAATCTTGCTCATTATAGAATGAAGGTAGATAAGTATCCAAAGGAGAAATGACAAGTGACATACTAGGAAAATCACCAAGTTCAAAATGTGTTGATTCACTCTTCTTTTAAGTTGTGGTAATGTAAATTGTATCCCTTTACATTTTCTCACTTGTTTGGGCCCTCCTAGTTAGAATGGAATTAATGTTGAATTAAATTAGTGTTGTAAAATGTATTTATTTACATCTTCCCGCTAATTTTTAGGCCTTATTGATTAATTAAGCTTAATTATGCCTTAATTGGCCCTATAATTCATTTAAAAGCCTATTTTATTGCATTTTCTTAAAGGGAAACCCGATAATAATTATTGCTTACACATAACAGTTTACCTTGAGAAATGTGTGTTCTAGGAATAGAGATTTGGGGTCCATTTTCCCATGGTAAAATGGGTCTTCCCTAGACCCTTGAACCACATTGTAAATTATGTTTTTGGTGGAATTTTAATGTCCCTAAGTGTATATTCTTGAGATAGCTTTCTTTGGAAACATATATTTGACATAGGGATTTCTAACAAAACACTAATGTCTTGTTTAGCATTTATCATTTTGCTACTTTTTAACCCTATGGAAATGGTGGATTAAGTGCTATCATATGGTTTAGCACATATAGCACACCCACTTTCAACTATTCCACTCAAGGATAACCCTAGAGATCTCAATGCAAAGGAGAAAGACATATTGCAATAGGCTTATCCTAGGGCCTAAATGTAAACTAATGAGGGGTTCACCACCAAGATAGGGCTTGGACAAACAAATGAAATGCAATATCTAATAAAAAATACTGATGATGCATTAAACTTAATGAATGACCTAGAAATGCATATAAATCAAAACAAAGAGCTATAAAATTAGAAGTGTGCACCTAGAAACTTGCAGAGGCTTGAATGAAGATTGGAAATTTTGCATATCCTAAAAATTAGGCCTATTGGGACTCATTCGCCAATCTAGGAAAATCAATCCCAAATCAAGATTTTTGTACAGGAATAGGTTTCTAGAAAAGGGGTATTTGAAATTGCAAAAAAATCAAAATTGACCCAAACTAGAACTTATTCACCAATTTGGGTGAATGAATCTAGCTAGGGTTTTCTATAATTTAAAAGTTTGAATCTAGTCTTCAATGTCTTCTCTTTCTGTTCCACTTGGTTTCTAGGTTTGAAAATCTTGATTTTGGACCTATATATGGCTTTTTGTGAAGATGATGACCTTGTGAATGGGGAGACAACTCCAAAAAAATCCTCCAAGATTTTAAAATAATATTCAATCATCATTCAAGACACCCAGATCTGCAATCACACATGTAAAGAGGAGAAAAACATATGGATTGTTAGTGAATAGGGGTTTACATTGGTCAAACCCCTTTGTAGGTAATTAAACCAAGTGATGAAAGAATGAAATAATGACATAAAACATGAAGAATGATACCTTTAATGATGCATTGTAGATGATGTCTTGTAAATCTAAAACTCAACATGAAATGGCCATGAAGGATGTAGATCTTGATCTTGACAATAGGAGTAGAACAATGCTTGATATTGGATCTTAAATTCTACATCACAACACTAGATCAATAATATGCTTGATTATTGATATTCTTAACATGATGATGGACCTTGAATTTCTCTTGAATGCCTTAGACATGATCTTGAATTCTCTCTTGATGATCTTGTAAAGTCTTGGAATGCTTAAATCTTAAGTGCTTGACAAGATTTCATGTAGACCTTATGAAATAATGATTTTAAATCTCATTTATATAGGTAATCCATCTAATATCGTGCGTATTAGATCCCAAAGGCCGAAATACATAAAACTTGAACTGAAAACCTAATTTTTCTTGCTCAAAACCTTGAAAATAGGCCAAATGGGACTCATTTGCCAAGTTGGGTGAATGGGTCCCACCTGGATGGGACTCATTTTCCCAAAGTGATGAATGGGTCCGACTGGACCTATTTTGATTACTAAAGTGTCAAGAAGTGTGTAAATTAAGCTTATTTGTTGATATTGTCAAGTTTTTGATTAAAATATTCTTTGGTATGCACAATATAGGGTCATAGTGGCCTATTAATGATGGTATTAAGTTCATAAATGCAAGAGGGTCCAAAATCCAATTTGAAAGTGTAAATAAATACACTTCACAACACTAAATTAAGGAAAAATTGGGTCTATTTAGCTTAAAAGGGTCCAAGATCCCATGTGAATGTGTAAAACACATTACAACACTAGACTAGGTCCACTTAATTTACAAGCCTCCTAAATTTAATGTGAAGGTGTAAATAAATACACTTTACAACACTAAATTATGGCATAGTTTGATTTATTTAGCTGAAAAGGGCCCAATACCTAATGTGGATGTGTAAAAAACCTCACAAAACTAGATCAAAGTGACATCAAGTCCAATTTATAATTAATTGTTCTCGAATTAAGCAAGGAAAAGGTGTACTTTCTCGTTGCCATATTTAGCCCCCACTTTAGTGAGAGGATGAACTTACTTCAAACACACACTAAAGTAGACATTAAAGAGGGGTCCAAGTGTACCAATGCAAATAGTCTAGGATAACAAAGATCAAGGAGGTTACCAAGCCCCCGTGATCCAACATCCTACATCAAACTGACATAAACAAAAAAGGACATGCACAAGGTGTGCACAAAAAAAATATATGTGAACATACGATGTCAATAACCAAAAGAAATAAAAACAAAAAAAAAGAGGTAGATCAAGCCTTGATCATTTTTCCAACATGATGTGGATTAGATCTAAGCTATTTTTCCAAGAAATGCATACTCACTTTGAGGCAAAAAAACTTTAGGCTATTCGCTAGGTGAGAAGTCCAAGAAGGTGAGACACATACACACATGTGGTATGTGATCACACACACACGCAAGTGGCTAAGGGAAAGTCATACTCTCATTTGGCTTCCCCTCAAAACCATACCAAAGTTATACCTCTTGAGAACTTTAATAAGGCACCACAAAATAATGATCTTTGAGCTTCATGAGACAAGCAAAACCTCATATTCTTGAAACTCATGAACAAACAAGATGGCTTCATAGGCATGCAAAGTGTGTTATGCAAGGTGGCCATATAAAAAGTGTAAGGTGTTTTCAAAGGGATTTTCTTAGTTCACATGTAAGGTCTCTTCTTATGGAACATCATGTCTAATGTCTCTAAGAGAGGACAAGTCAAAGAAATATCATTCTCTTGAAGGAAATCAAACCCAATGAGACCACCAAGAAAAGGATGCATCAAAAGAATAAACAAAATCACATCATGAAACATGAATGTCGATGTATGCCCCCACTTTAAAGTGGTTGCTAACACCATTGCTTTGAGAAATTGATTTAAAGTAGGAGAAGGCATGAGATCTTATTTAGAAAGCCCTACACCAAGTCATATGTTTCTAAATTGAACTACATCATGAATAAGTATGTCATATGTGAGCCAACTTTAGGCATTTCATCTAGATCCCAAGCTTACTCTTATATACATGAAAGGCGATCAAATAGCCATAAGAGAAAACAACAAGTGACATACGAGGAAAAGGATACTTAACCCCTTGGCCCCAGTTAGTGTAGGACAAGGATGAGATGAATAAGATGAAAATAAGTTTCAATTAGAGGAACAAGGTGATTCAACACAAGGAAGGGCACCACAGTCCATAAGATGTTGAATTTTGTTACTCAAAGCCTTATATTTATTAGTATAATTACCATGGACTCTGTGGTATGCACAAAATTAAATCTTGTAGAAAAAATCTTTTTCATGTTCTTTAAGGGAGGGAATCAGATGATCTTGGAGGAGTCTCAACAAGATACCTTCTTGATCAATAGTAGACGATGATCCTTTATTTTTTGACAAAGATATCTCTTGCTTAGTACAAAATATCATACTCACACAAGACTCTTTAGATTTTGATATTTTGTTCTCTCTTTTACAGGAGGTTGTAAAATCTAACGAATTCAAACCTATAGTGTTTTACGAGATGGAATTTATGTTAAGTGAAGATTTGTATTGCTTTTATTTCTTTCAAAGGACAATAATCAAGACCACTAATGTCTATTATTTTTGGATGCACTAGTGTTAAAGTTGTCTTAGAGGAAACTTTTGTAATAGTGTTGATATTAAGTGAAGGCTTGTTGCATGGTTTGATTTCTATGAAAGGAAAATAACCAATACCATGAGTTGTTTCTTGTGTGTGAGCTTCTATAGGGACATAGATACTTCATTCTCTAGCACCACACCCTTTTCCACTATATCTCAGTTGTTTCATAAGTTCATAACCTCTTCCATAAAGATTTTTCATCTCTTTAGGATTCAGAGGTTGTTGATAATCAATTTCGTTATATTTTGTTGTGTATGTTGTCTTTTCTTATGAAGTGGTTGAGGTGGATTCTTTCAAGGGGTATATTTAATTTTATGTTGACATTACCACTTTTTCTTTTCCCATTTCAGGATCTTTGTGTATGATCTGATAATCACCCATGAATGAGGTGAAATCTAATGAACCCCAATCATCTTCTAAACTTTTTGACACTTTTTCCATCTCTTATTTCTCTTTATTTATAGGTTCTATGTTCAAATTTGGAATTAGCATATTTATAGGATTTGTCCTTCCTTTTTCAACTTGTAAGAAAATTTCAGGCTCAAGGTCTATTTCAACTTGGTATACCTTGTTTCTATAGACATATTTCATGATGTGATGAAGAGTCGAAGGCACCAAATGAATCTCATGAATCCAAGGTCTTCCTAAAAGAATATTACGTGAAACATCATGAGGCATAACATGAATAGGAGTTTGTAAAGTCGTCTTTCTAACCGTAATAGGTAAAGTAATCACACCGAGCAGTTTCTTTCATACATTGTCAGATTCTCAAATGGATAAGGAGTCAAGTTCAATTTTTGATTTGTACATGCACAATCTATCTAAAATTTTCACACTACACACATTAAGGGCTAATCCATTATCGACAAGGGCCATTTTTATTCATGTTTTATTGAATTTGGCTATTATCATGAAGGAATCATATCTCTTTCTCATCTCCAAGGGAGGGAGCTCATGTTGGTGAAAGTTAATATCTACATTATCTATATTCATTCCCTATATTAGATTTTCCACATCATTTGCATTTGTATTAGGAGGGATTCTTAAGTTTTTCAACAAGATTGTACTCCTTCCCACTATGTGGAGGAAAACTAGGGGACATGGTAAGATAGTTTTAGACAATGTGAGGGATGTTAAAGGTGTTTTTCTTGGTTGTGGATTGTTTCTGGTTTTATAAGTATGAGAAATGGTATTATGAATCAGTTGCTTCCAAACATTATTCTCAGGTGGGTACAGGATAAGTTCAGGTTTTTATTTTATTTTGAGGTTTGTGTGAAGGTGGGTAAAGGTTGAGTTGAGGTTGAATAATATTAACTTCCATTAGTGAAGGATATTCTAATTTTACTTCATCAACTTCATCTAAGGATATTATATCATTATTGTCAATTTTATCCTTTTCTTGCACCATGATATCTTCCCTAAGAGGGCAATTTTTAGGAGAACAACAAACCAAATGTTCTTGACATTCAAGGATTGGTTCTTCTAGAATGAATTCATCGCAAGTAGTGGAATGATCAATGGCATTCTCTTGTTCAATAATGTTTTCTCTAGGGGAGATAGGCAAATAGGATTCTTGTGACTCTCATAGCTTTGATCTTCTAACACTAAAATATCTTCTTCACAACTACGAGGGATATCAAGAGAAGGATAAAAGTGATCATCCTAATTTCCGATGATTTCATTATTGTTTTCTATGGTATCATTATCTTGTGCCATAAATTTTACCCTAGTAGGAGAGATTTTAGGAGATAGGAAAGCAAAGGGTTCATCATCCCCATTATTATATTTTGTAAAGTAATTTCATCACTAATAAGGGAGGAATCAAGAGAAGTACTACTATGATTTTCATGCTTACGAATGATTAGATGATTTTTTTTAAATAGATATTTCCAAATGTTAGGGATATTAGGAAGGAGAGTGATAATGTTATCACTTTCAATCCACATGTCCTCCTGACCAATGTGATTTTCATGATCTTTCACGATTGTATCCACTTTTACCAAAGAATTCTTACAATTAGGGGAGGTGTTGAGAGGTGAATTGAGAATAAGTAAAGTACTGGTGATGATATCATCTTCTCATGTCATAATATATTTCCAATAGGGAGGAGGAGAGATACAATCAAGACTTCCATGATTCTCAATGATTGTATCTTCTTTCACCAAGATACCATTGTCACTAGTAGGAGAGGTATTGGGATAAGAATTAATTATGGTTTTCATGATTGTCTATGCTTGTATCTTCTTGTATCATACCATCCTCACCAATAGGTAATATAATATTAAGCATTGTGTCAATGGTTTGATCCACTTGCTCTAAGATGTTCAAATAGCTATGAAAGATAGTAGGAGGATGACTAACATATTTCATAATGACCTCCTTGTTGTACTCTAAATTGAAGTCATAAGAGGGGATTTCTTACTTATGCAATCCATTTTTAACCACATCAAAGCCACATCTCTTTAAACAAAATATATTATCATGGAAAATTAAAGAAAGTGCAATGTAATGGCCTAAAGAAAAATACTTAAATGCAATTTTACGATTTGAAACAAGGTAATTTTTTTATTACACTATGCAATAATTTGGAAGTGAAATATTGTAAATGCAAATTTGGAATTGAGCAATGCATGAAATGGACCAATTGAAGCTAGATTTAGGGAAATGCATGTAACAGAAAGTCAACCCACTCAAATAGACAACCAATGGAAACAAACAAAAGTGTAGAAACAAGGTTTGTAATGTTGTAAAATGTAGTTTCAAATGTGCAGTGGGACTAGTTCACCCAAGGTGGCGAATTAGTCCTAGATAGGATTTTTTTCAAAAAATATAAAAAAACTCAATTGATTTTGATGGTTTTTATGTTGTATGATGTGTATCCTTTAAGTGAAAATGTATTTTTCAGATGATTTTCAATCATTTGAGATGCAAAAATGCAACCTATATGCACTTTCACTAATCCAAAATTTTGAAACCCTAGAAAGCTAATTAACTAATGTAAAATGTAATGCAAGATAAATCTAGGATGATGATGCACTCCAAATTAAAATATAGGTGTTCTAAATTTAGGTTGACCAAAATGAAACCATTGAAAAATGGAGGATTAAGTGCTATCGTATGGTTTAGGACATAGAGCACACCCACTTTCAACTATTCCACTCAAGGATAACACTAGAGATCTCAATGTAAAGGAGAAAGAGATCTTGCAATAGGGATGTCCTAGGGGTTGAATGTAAACCAATGAGGGGTTCACCACCAAGCTAGGGATTGCATAAACAAATGGAATACAAAATCTAATGAAAAAACTTAGTGATGGGTATGTGCAGGATCATGATGGCCCAAAAAGTTGCAATATGATGGGTATGTGGTTGACGACCTTTTTTTTACCCAAAATTGATGAAACAAAAAGGGGTTTTAAAGGAGATTCTCAGAATTCCACCAATATAAATTATGCTTTACTTTGAATTTAATAAATAATTATTATTCATTTTCTATTGAATTACGACTAAAGTCCTAATTTTTAGGCTCATTGAAAAACATCTATAGCTTTCAAACGATATCATATTTTTTGAATCCAAATCATGCGTCACATTCTATGCTTCGCATACTATAAGATAAAATATAAAAAAAAGAATTTCATGAATTTTTGACCAATTTAAGGTGGTCAAACATACGAGTCTTTATATTTTTTTAAAATTTGTCATAAAAAATTTATAATTAATTATTTACTTGGAAACAAAATACAAAAAAATATGCATCAAATCAGGACATGAGTCCTCTAGTTATATCTAAAATCTTATAAAAAAATATTATCATTTTAATGTGGTTAGGGTGGTCAGACAGACACCTACTTATTATTTTTCCCTTGAAATTTAAGTACTACTATATTGAAATTTCAAATTTTCACCAAATAGATTTTTTTTTTTTGTAAATAAAGCTAGTAATTTAGAAAATACATTCAATTTTCTACAAATTCTATTCTTACATATTTTTGAAATAATATAGATAAATTATTCAAATTTTTATGTCAAGTTGCCTAACTCTGATTTTTTTGAATTTTTTGCCACTAAAGGGCCTATTTTTTCCATGATGATCTTGCACATACCCTGATGCATGAAACTTAAATGAATGGCATATAAATTCATATAAATCAGAATAGAGAGTTGTAAAGTCAGAAGTGTGCACTGGGAACTTGTAGAGGCTTGAATGAATATTGGAAATGCTACAAATCCTAAAATTTAGGACTATTGGGACTCGTTCACAAATATGGGTGAAGCAGTCCCAGATCATGGTTTCTGCATAGGAATATGTTTCTAGAAAAAGGGTATCTGAAATTGCAAAAATCTCAAAATTTACCTAAAATAGGACTCATTTGCCAATCTAAGCAAATGATTCCAATTAGGGTTTTTTAGAATTTCAAAGTCTGAACCTAGTCTTCAATGTCTGCTCTTTTTGTTCCACTTGGTTTTCGGGTTTGAAAATTTTTATTTTGGACCTATAGGTGACTTTTTTTTGATGATGACGACCTTTCAAATGGGGAGATGACTCCAACAAATTCCTCCAAGCTTGTAACCTAATCTTCAATTATCATCCATTTTCCAAGACACCTAGATCTACAATCACGCATGTAAATATGAGAAAAACTTTTGGATTGTTAGTGAATAGGGGTTTTCCTTGGTCAAACCCCTTTTTAGGTAATTAAACCAAATGATGAAAAAATAAAACAAGGACATGAACTATGAACAATGTTACCTTGAATGATTCCTTGTAGATGATGTCTTATAAATCTTCAACTCAACCGGAAATGGCCATGAAGGATGTAGATCTTTCGATCTTGACAATAGGAGTAGAACAATAGTTGATCTTAGATCTTTAATGCTACAACACAACACTAGATCAATATCATGCTTGGTGCTTGATATGATTGACATAATTATAGACCTTGAATTGTTGCAAGAATTGATGAATATTTTTTCCCTTGAATTCCTTAGAAATGATATTGAATGCTCTCTTGATGAACTTGTAAAGTCGTGGACTGCTTAACTCTTGAGTTCTTGACTTAATCTCATGTAGAATTTATGAAATAATGATTTGAAGGCTCATTTATATAGGAAATTCATCTAATATCTCATGTATTAGATCCCAAAGGCTAACATACACAAAATTTGAACTTAAAACCCAATTTTTCACACACAAAACCTTGAAAATAGGCCAAATGGGACTCATTCACCACATTGGGTGAATGAGTCCCACCTAGATGGGAATCATTTGCCCAAAGTGGCGAATGGGTCCCACAGGGCCTATTTTGATTACTAAAGTGTTGAGGATTGTGTAAATTAAGCTTATTTGTTGATATTGTTGGGAGTTTTTTATTAATATATGCTTTGGGATGCACAATATAGGGTCATAGGCACCTATTAATGATGTTATTAAGGTCATAAATGAAAGAGGGCCCAAAATCCAGTGTGAAAGTGTAAATAAATACACTTTACAACACTAAATTAAGGTAAAATTGAATATATTTAGCTTTAAAGGGTCTAAAATCCCGTGTAAATGTATAAAACACATTACAACACTAGATTAGGTCCACTTAATTTACAAGAAAGCCTCATATATTTAATGTGAAGGTGTAATAAAAACAATTTACAACACTAAATTAGGGCAGAGTTTCATTAATTTAGCTTAAAAAGGGCCCAAGACCTAATTTGGATATGTAAAATACCTCAAAAAACTAGATTTGGTGGAAATCAAGTCTAATTTATCATTAATTATTCTTGAATTAAGCAAGGAAAAGGCATAATTTTAACAATTTTAGAACTAGCATCAAGATCGATGTTTGTATGAGGAGAGGTCTCATGTAAGCTCATGGAAGAAGAGAACAATGTGTTCAAATTTTCATGCACTTCTTCATCTATTTTGGCATTCTCCTCATCATCATCATCCAAATTAGTGATGATAGGAGGTCAGATGATAATGGAAGTTGGAGCATGAAGTACTGGTTGTGATGGAGGTTATTGATTTCAGATAGCTTCGGTCAAATACAAATGATGATTGCATTCATGCATCATCATCATTTATATTTAATCGAACTGTTCTTAAAATATAATGTCTACAAATAATTTATTCAAATTTCAAATGATGATCAAAATTTGTAAATAAATAAAATTGAACTTCATGTTATATGATCGCTGCTTGTTAGAGCATGCAAATTGGTTTATAATAAATACCGAATATTTTCAGTGTGTTAAGGGAGCACACACACTCAAGGGATAGATCCCATGAGCCGACGTGTCTCCACTTTGTGGAGACATGTCCTCTCATGAGATGTGTCTCTCCTTGAGGTGTGTCTCCCTCACAAATATAAATGGCAACTCAATCTTCTATTTGCAAACATTGAAATAGATAAATGTCCTGCAATCAGAAGATTTAAATACAATCATTAGAATCTGACTTAGATTTTATGCATACAAATTGAGACTTAGAATTTCCACCATAGATTCTCCTATTAGGATAAAATTGATAAAATTTTATTACGTTTACATGGTATTAGAGCCAGGTTGACAGAATCAAAATCAAGATATCAGATTACTTGGAAAAATCATATCTTTTAAGAAATCAAAATTCACATCACATTCTTCATAATGTCAAGTGTGATCAGATTTGAAGACTGTCTTGAAGGAGAAAACAACTTCACATCATGGAAATTCAGAATCATGATGATTCTTAAAGAAAATAAGTTAGACTCATTTGTGAGAGAAAACAAGAGGGAACCATACGATGATCCAGAGAAAACTCAATGGATTGAGAACAATGAAAAAGCCATGAAATTTATAGTAGATGGAGTTAGGAACCATATAGTACCCATTCTAGCAAAACATGAGACTGCATATCTAATGTTCAAATCTCTTTGAGAGCACCTTTGAAATAAACAACACCAGTAGGACTCTTGCATTAAAGAGGCAACTCAACAATGTTCAAATAAACAAAGGAGAATCTATTAATGCATTCTTCTTGAGGATCACTGAACTAAGGGATCAATTATCAACAATTGGATATCAAATTGATAGAAAAAAGTTTACACTAATAGAACTAGGAGGCCTACCAAACTCATGGGAGTCATTTGTTCAAGGAATAAGTGTGAGGTCTAAACTCCCCAAGTTTGATAGGCTAAGAATAGACTGATTACAAGAGGAAACAAGACTCTCAACAAAAGGAAACAAAAAAAAACCCATAGATGAGGACATTCATGTGCTCAACACAACATCTAATAAAAGGGGTAAGAAGAACTCTTACGGGAAAGGATCATTCAAGAGAAAGAGAAATTCCTATGGAAAAGAATCATTCAAGAAGAGGAAAGAAATCTCTCAAATACAATGTTTCAAATGTGATCAATTTGGGAACTATGCAATGAAGTGCCTTGATAGAACAAAACAACAAGCATCATTTGCTAAAGTAGGAAAAACAAATACAGACTATGAATCTGAGAAGTTTGTATTATATTTAGCCTTATCAAGTCAAGTATCTAACAATCTCAACAACTGGGTAATTGATAGTGGTTCATCAAGGCACAACACAGGGTTTAGAGAACACCTTGACACTATGACTGAAGAGACTGATGAAGAAGTAACTATTGGGGATGATTTTGCACATCCCGTAAAAGGGGTTGTAACTTGCTCCATCAAATTGAAATCTGGTCTTTCCCTATAACTTATTGGAGTCTTATTTGTCCCAGGGATAAAGAGGAATCTAATATCCATCTCTGCTCTTGAAGACAATGGATATAGGGTTACTTTTATGGATGGAAAATTTTTGGCATGGCCAAATAACTCCACTATAAAGAAAGCACAAACCATAGGTATAAGACAAGGTTATCTTTACAAATTGTTCACTAACATCAAGCAAGCCCTTACCCTTGAAACTTCTGATTTAAATGAAATTTGGCATTGAAGATTAGGACACCTTAAATTTCATGCCCTACCATATGTGGAAAAAATAGTAACATATTTCCTAAGTTAAAACCAACTCAGGAAGGAGCTTGTAAAGGGTGTGCCCTAGGAAATAATACAAAGGGATCCTTTCCCAATAGCCTGAGTAAAACCAAAGATGTTCTAGAACTAGTTCACTTTGATTTATGTGGACCCATGTTAGTACCTTCCATGGTAGGATTCCTATACTATGTTATATTTATAGATGAATTCTCTAGGAAGACCTGGATTTATTTTCTTAAGTGTGAAGAGTCAATAGAAATCCTTAAAAGGTTTAAGGAGTTCAAAGCTCTTACTGAAACTTATCTGGGAATAAAACCTCATTCTAGGCAAAAACCTCTAGAATTGTTGTCTACATCCAAAAAAGATGTCCACATTCTCATCTAGATAATAAAGCTCTTGAAAAAGATTTTACTAGCATAAAACCTGACATTAGTCACTTAAGGTTTTTTGGTTGCCTAGTCTATATTCATGTGCCTAAAGAGAAAAGATTCAAACTAGAACCTTATAGAAAGAAAGGGGTATTTGTGGGATATAGTGAAACCTCTAAAGCCTACAAGATATTCATACTTGGGCATAAACAAATTGAATTGAGTAGAGATGTCATCTTTGAAGAAGACATTGCATTCAAAAGGGAAAGGAGTTTACGTGAGATAGAAACTTATTCCCCTAGAGTCTTAGAAGTGGAACCTACTCCTGAGATTCAGAGGGAGTATCCTGAGGAAATAACAAGTGAACTTCAATCTGCTTCAAAAGAGAATCCAAATGACAACGAAAAGAAGAGGCCACTTTGGGCTAGGAAGATGATCAAAGAAGCTAAGAATCATGCAACACCCAACTAAAACTCTAGGGAAAGTAAGAGACCCAAAAGGCTCTCAAGCTATGTTTCTCTAATGAATGAAATCATAATTCAGAACTCACAAGTGTTACAAAAGCCTTCAGACATCAAGTATGGAAGGATGCAATGACGAAAGAGTATCATTCCATTCTAAAAAATGATGTATGGGATATAGTGCCTAGCCCAAAAGAGAAATTTGTTGTCTCTTCTAAATGGCTCTTCAAATCAAACATGTTGTTGATGGCAGTATAGAAAAACATAAGGTAGGTTTTGTGGCCAGAGGTTTTTCACAAAAGGAAGGCATTGATTATGAAGAAACATTTGCACCTATTTCCCAATAGACATCTGTGAGAGTAGTGATATCCATTGCAGCAGCCAAAGGCTAGAAGATCCATCAAATAGATGTGAAAATTGCCTTCTTGAATGGGACCATTGAAGAGGAAGTCTATCTAGAGGAGACTGAAGTTTTTTTGATACATAAACCTGACTCACATGTATGCAAATTAAAGAAAGCTCTATATGGACTTAAATAGGCTCCCAGGGCCTGGTATGAAAGAATTGATAGCTATCTCTTGGGACTAGGATTTTCCAAGAATGATGTAGACTCAAATCTTTATTTTAAAGTAATTAAAGGTGACATGCTAATAATTATTTTATATGTTGATGACGTGCTGATAATAGGAGAAGATCACCTCATTACTCAAGGTAAGAAGGATCTAAATTTAGAATTGGACATGAAAGACTTTGGCATTCTACATTACTTCCTAGGTTTAGAAGTCTGGCAAAAATTAGATGGCATCATACTAAATCAAGGGAAGTATACTGTTGATATTCTGAAGAGATTTGGGATGTTGGATTGTAGACCCATGTCTACACCTATGGAAACCAACCTACACAAACTAAAAGAAGCAGTAACAGAATCTAAGTTTGCAGATCCCACTCTATATAGACACATAATTGGATCATTGATGTACCTGGTTAACACTAGACCTAATATTTCCTATGCAGTGAATGCTTTAAGCTAGTTCATTTGTGAACCAAAGGAAATTCACCTTGTTGTCGTAAAGCATATATTGAGATATCTTCAAGGAACTATTGGATATGGTCTTCATTACAAAAATGACCAACTAGATCTACATGGATACTTTGATTTAGATTGGGCTGGAAGTGTAACTGATTAGAAAAGGACATAAGGATATTGCTTCAGTTTAGGATCAGCTTTGATCTCTTGGATCAGCAGAAAAGAGTCTTCAGTAGCACAAAGCTCAACAAAATCTAAATACATTGCAGCCTATATGGGGGCAAGAGAAGCAGTATGGCTCCAAAAATTGCTTGTGGGACTCTTTGGTGAACCCCTGAATCCTACTATCATCCATTGTGATAATCAGACTTGCATTAAACTCTCTATAAATCTAGTATTCCATGATAGATCTAAGCATATAGAGATCCCCTACCATTATGTAAGATACATGGTAGAAAGAAATATGATCCAGTTGGAGTATATTAGTACAAATGAGCAAACAACAGACATTCTCACCAAACCTCTCTCCAGAGTCAAGGTTGAACACTTCAGGAGGAAACTTGGTATGGTTGAAATGCAATTTGATATTATGATTGAAATTCAAATTGTTAAAAGTCTTACTAATATATTTAAAGATGTTTAATGTGTCAACTCTTTTGTCACGTGTTTGAATCCATGACTTTATGGGCCCTCTCCCGCTGTGTACATTATTGAAAGGTGACAATCTTTCTAATAATGAACACTTTTATGTGACATTTTAAAGTGATGAATCTACAATGATGAGTTCAACTATCATGATAGATATCATGTGACCTGATATATGTGAACATGTCATTATAGTATCTCTTGGACACCTTGATGGATATCATGGGACTTGATGTCATTTGAAGATCATTGTGATCCTTATGAGATAATCATGGTGATCCCTATGGATAATCATCATTGTGATCCCTATTTCAGATGATGATCGAAAATTGTAAATAAATAAAATCGAACTTCATGTTATATGATCGCTGCTTGTTAAAGCATGCAATTTTTTTTATAATAAATATCGAATATTTTTGGTGTGTTAAGGGAGCCCACACACTCAAGGGACATGTCCCATGAATGGACGTGTCTCCACTTTGTGGAGACATGTCCTCTCATGAGATGCATCTCTTCTTAAGGCGTGTCTTCCTCACACATATAAATGCCAACTCAATCTTCTATTTTGCAAACATCGAAATAGATAAATGTTCTGCAATCATAAGATTTAAATACAATCATTAGAATCTAACTTTAAAGATTTTATTCATACAAATTGAGACTTAGAATTTCCATAGATTCTCCTCTTAGCATAAAATTGATAAGATTTGATTACATTTACATAGGTATAGGATCATGTTGTGGTGGTGAGGGAGGAGGGTCATTAGGAATTGCTTCTAGTAAGGTTGGGTTATGATTTTCATCATTTTCTTCGTTATGTGATTTTTGAGAAAGAGCACAACAGTGATGGGTATGCTCCCTAGCTCTTTTATTTTTTTTAATTCTTTTTTCAAGTTACCTCTAAGAAGGAGTGGGTTGTTCAACCAGAGGCTGCTCCTAAGGGGAGGAATGGGAGGAACCATAGGTGCGTTAGCTACTTTCTCCTTATCTTTATAAACTTGTTTGATACAAGGAGGCAAGATGGAATTATTGTCATGATCTCTAAGCCTCCTTGATGATGTAGAAGAGGTTTCTGGTGTTTTCTGGTTAGGCATGTATGATTTAGGTTGTAACATAGTTTCATCCAGGATGAGAGTTTCAGAGGTAGATCGAGGCATGTTGTGAAGAGATAATTCAAATATTTTCTTTGCTTTAAACTTTTGACAAGAAATGAAAATAAAATATATTCTAGGAGTGATGGGTTCTGTGGGCTTAGGCCAAAAGGCTTCTAAAGAAAATTTTCCTTTGGAAGAAAACAAATTGAATCCACTATGGTGGACGGTGAATATTTCATTTTCAAATGGAAACTTCAAACATTTGTGAATAACATAAGGGACCACTTTCATGGAACGAAGCCATGGATGGCCTACTCAAAAATGAAATTGGTCTAACTGCAGGATGATAGAGAATGTAACATCCAATTTCTTAGGGACTATTTGTAATGGGATAGAAATCGATCCGATCGTAGGGAGGCAAAACCATTATGCATTTGGATCCATGTGTTAGGTTTATCATAAAAGTCTTAAGAAAGATCATGTAGTACCAAAAATTCTTCTATGATCACATTCTCGCCATAGGTGGGATCTATGAGTATCCCATTAGTGGGCTTATCATAGATTTTTTTTGCTATGTAGAGAGGACCATCGAGAAGATTTCTGAGTATGTCTTGAGGTGAAAAATTAATATCAAGAGATGTTTTGGTTTGGCCCTTGCAAGGGATAACATCAATATTGCTTACCATTTCATCCATATGCTTGACATGGGTCACATTCGGAAGAGGATTAGAATGTTTATCTTTTGTATCAACATTCATAACATCATTATGTGAAGTTTCACTAGATTTGACAAAGGAAACCTTATGTTTAGGCATGGGATTAGTGAAAATTTGTAAATTTTGGTTTGGGGTTGCAACAAACTATTGCCTTTATCATTAATACCAGTAATGGACAAATGACCCCAATCAATGAGGTCTTAAACAAGGTGTTTAAGCCACTTACATTTTTCAGAATCATGCCCATTTTGTCTATGAAAGTGGCAATAAGCATTAGAGTTAAAAGATGGAGGTAAGATGTTATTAGGATCGGGTGCATGGACAATAGGTAAGGAAATCATTTGTTGATGTAGAATTTGGGTCATGGTATTATGGAGGGTATTAGGTAAAGGTGTGAAGGTTCATTTTGGATCTCCATAATTGAAGGGCATAGTGGATTTAACAACAACCACTTGGTTATTGGTAGGTGGAGGGGTTGGTTGAGGAGGGTGAATTGTAAAAACCCTTTATTTGGGGGATCACCTAGTGGAAAACTTGAGATTCCACTAGCATGTGTGAGTGTGCATTGTTGTTTCCCTTGTGAACATCACATTTCACTTGTAAATGTTTTTGGACAAACAATTGAGGCTTGATCCACCTCAATTTGGAAAAAACAGTTGAGGCTTGATCCACCCGTTTTCCTTTTCTTTTATTTTAATCTTTTGCATTGTGTGATTGAATATCTTGTCATTGTTGTGTATATATATGTTTAACATAGGAACATGTGTCTCTTTGTGCCTTTGTTGGTATTGCCATGAGATCTTATATCTTGGGGGCTTGATCATCTTCCTTGACCTTTGGTATCTTATCCTTCCAACAATTATGTAGTTATACCTCTATTGATTGTATACTTTAGTGTGAATTTGTGCTTGCGCTCATCCTCTTACTAAAGTGGGGGCTAAATGTAGCGACAAATAAGTATCCCTTTACATTTTCTCACTTTTTTGGGCCCTCGTTAAAATAGAATTAATGTTGCCTTAATTTAGTGTTGTAAAATGTATTTATTTACAACTTCACACTATGTTTTAGGAGGGTAAAATTACAAAGGTGTGTTATACTTTATAATGGAAAGAGCCAACACTAATCCAACTTTTAAACTTGAATCACTGAATAGTGGCATATATGTTTTGAATTTTGGAAAGATGTAAACTAATAAAATGTGTATTTTTTAGTATATTTTATGTTTGTATTTGTTTTTTAAAAATTAAAAATTATTTGAGTATAGTTGTTTTATAAATTTACACTACAATTTTGTTGCTCATAAAATGCTGAAAAATGAAGTTACATGAGACGTCAATCTTTATAGAGTAAATTTAATTATTTTTCCTTCAATTTTTTTGTCTATTTAGAACTTGAAGCTTTAGTGCACATGGATATATTTTTTCCAATTTTGATAAAAAAAAATTTAAATAAATATTAAAATGTGTGAGTACTGAAACATATTTGTTTCATTTGATGTCAACTTTTATATTGATTATTTATCTAAAATAGAAAAAAATTAAACACCATCTTCATATAGATTCTTTTGTCGACTACACCAATTTTTTTTTAGTTTTACTAATAAATTTTAGTATTTTTCTTCACATGGTAATTACCCTAATGTTTGTGTGTTGATAACCTACTTTTAGTGAAATATTTATCTATATATATATATATATATATATATATAAACTACACTTATGGATCTCCAAAGGGTATTTTATATGTTTTTTAAAAATGTTATTTACATGACTAGGACTTGTTGAAACATGAAGTTTTTCAAATAATTTTTTTTTTTAATAAATTGCCTTCAAAGTGGTGCTACATATGCATTTGTCTAGCAATTTTAGTTGGAAAAGTTGTGGACATATATAACTTATCTAGAATGAATCTTACTAGATCATATGTTTGACTAGAATTGATTTTTAGTTAGAAATACTAAAATTCAGCTGTGTTGATAAGTTGGTTGGAAGTGTGGGATAGCTTTGTACTTTTATCTGGGACTTATTAATGAATTTAGCTTAATTATGTCTTAATTGGCCCTATAGTTCATTTACAAGCCTATTTTATTGTATTTTCTAAAAGGGAAACATGACAATAATTAATGCTTACACATAACACTTTACCTTGAGAAATGTGTGTTCTAGGAATAAGGACCCGAGACCCATTCACCCATGGGAAAATGGGTCCTCCCTAGGCCTTTGAACCACATTTTAAATTAAGTTTTTGGTAATATTTTAATCTCTGTAAGTGTATATTCAGATGTTGGCTTGTGATATTTGAATTTTGAGAAATTAAGGATACATACCTATAAATACAAGGTGATCTATTTAAGGATCTAGGACTAGTTGCTTACAGAATGCTTAAACGTAAAAGATCAATTATTACAACGTTTAACTTAAGTGATTACAAATTAAATGCTCAAATGAATAATGAACATAACATAATTAAATAAATGCCAAGATAAACTGAGAAAGAAAAGAGAGAAGAAATAGAGAGACGAAACCAAAGTTGATAACGGAGTTCGTCCCTAAGGACTACATCTCCGGGTCCCTCTCCAATGGAGGACCGATCCGATTAGCTCCAAATTCAATTACAATTGCTTCAATGACTATCTCCTTCAAGCACAACAGCATAACGTTCTTCTGATGTGCGGAAATGTCTGCAAAATCTCCCGAGCATTCTCTCGTTCTCACCACCTGGACTTGTCAAAACAAGGTCTATATCCCTCCTTTTATACAAAAAACTTGCCTAATATGGCTTAACCATAAAATTAATTGCATATCCTCCCTGATCAGCTCGTATCAGGTCTATTTTGCTCTCTGCAATCTTTTGGTTATAGGTTGTTTTGGGCGTTTTGTTTGTTTTGGCTTGATTAAGCCATTTTGATATGGCTCGGCCAACAGTACCATAACAAATTGATCCGACGCCACATATAGTTTAGAATGCTTGTGTGGCGCAGTGGTTAGAATACTTTTTGTTAGGCCGGATGGTCGGGGGTTCAAAACCCCGACCGGCCATTTTAAAACAAAATCCAACGGAATTAGCAACAAAAAAAACGGCCATCCCCATTTAGTCGTGGTAGTTTTGCCCGGCGCAACGGCGAACCAACTGACTGACTCCGGAGAGGTCGCGGGTTCACTCCCATGCGATAATTTAGCGATCCGATCAACAACTCGCTGGCCAAAGAAATTGACACGTGTCACGCTATCTTTCGCTGGAGACATCCGACGTGTGTGCTGACAAAGACGCTGATGAAGACTTCCGTACGCTGACTCCGTGCCACGTGTCAAATGATCATTCGTCAAAACTTGCCACGCTGTATGATGACAAGACAAGCCCGTACGCTGACTGGATGACACATGTCAGAACGCCATTCGCCAGACTTTGCCACGTCTGATGCCACGTGTCTGCCCACTGTTGCCGAGTTGTCTGCCACGGATGATGCCACGTCATCCGTACGGATGTCACGTGTCAACATATGATTGGTCCTTGCCACGTGTCTCGGCCGAATTCGTCCATATGGATTCCGTACAGTACGGACGATATGCTGACGTCATCATCCGTACAATCAGCTAGAAAGTCAACTCAAAACTTTGACTGCTTGTATCTTGAGCATGCGATGTCGGATTTCGACGAAACGAACACCGTCGGAATCGTCTCGACGAACTCTTCGCGATGATGTTGCTTCCGTCAATTTCCAAGATGATTATTTTTTTCGCCTTCTGGACGCCCCTGAAGCCAGTTTGACTGGAAGTTTGACTGGCCGTAACTTGCACAAACGGAGTCCTTTTCGCCCCGTTCAAGTTGCGTTGGAACCAGGACGTCGTTCTCTTTCTGATGAAGCTGATATCTGGAGCATTGGAAACACTTCAATTTTCACTGAAAAATTGTCCTCCGGATCAGGCCTCCCCACTGGAGAGCTTTAGGACCTCCGAAAGCTTGATTACTTGGAAAGTAAGTGAGGGTAAAGTTCCCTCACTTTACCAATCTCCATCCATCTTGCTTTGCTTGGATGCATTCCCTTCAGGCCCACTCTGAGGTACTCAACATTTCCTCTTCGTGAAGTTCTGACATTCCTGTCGAGAATAACATCTTCTGGCAACTCTGACATGTACTCTGGTGAAAGGTCATCAACTGATGGAACCTGAATGTCCGTGACCTCATCTAGGATCATTGGAGGCTCATACAGTTTCAAATTCTCAACATTGACAACCGAGTAAATATGCATGTATGGAGGAAGATTGAGGCGGAAGGCGTTAGTACCAATCTTCTCAAGGATCTCAAAAGGACCATATCTAATTGGCTTAAGCTTTTTACCTTCACCTTGCATCCTTTCCTTGCTGATATGTAACCAAACTCTGTCTCCAACCTGAAAATGATGATCAGTGCGATGCTTGTCATGGCGAACCTTGTATTTTGCTTGGCTCTGTTCCAACCGTGCTTCCACTGCCTGATGAATTGCTTGGACTTTTTGGATGAACTTCAAAGCCTTCTCTGAATCATGGCGTCCATCTTCAACATCATCTTTTCCAAAAACAAAATCCATCGGTGTCTTGGGCACATAACCAAAGCAAGTCTCAAAAGGAGACCTCTTAGTAGAAGAGTGTGCTGCATGGTTGTAGGCATGCTGCACATAATGAAGACTCTCATCCCACAACTTAGGATGCTTACTGCAGTAACCTCTGAGTAGATGCACAACTGTCCTGTTTACAACCTCTGTCTGCCCGTCGGTCTGCGGATGGAAGGCTGTACTCTTCTTCAGCTTGGTGTCCATGAGTCCCCACAAAGTTGACCAAAATTCCCCCAAGAATCGAGAATCTCGATCCGATACAATAGAAGTAGGTAACCCAAAATGAACCCATACAAATTGAAAGTACATATGAGCTGTCAGTTCAGCAGTGACTTGTTTTTTACATGGCATTAAGATACACATTTTGCTGAACCGATCAACTACTACATACAAATAATCATGTCCCTTCCTAGACATAGGTAACCCCCCAACAAAGTCCATTGACACACTTTCCCATGGACGGGAAGGTACAGGTAGAGGTGTGTACAAACCCAACTTCCTATTACTAGGCTTACTAGTTGCACACATAACACAACCTCTAATATACTTGGTTACAGTTTCTTGCATGCGAGGCCAATAACAATATTTCTGCAGCTGAGTCAATGTTTTGTTTACCCCAAAGTGTCCTGCAATCAATGAGGTATGTGCTTCTCTAATCACCTGTGCTTGTTCATCTTTTGGAACACATAATTTACCCAAGTGATATAACAGTTTATCTTGCACATAATAATCTTTCTCTTCTACATGTTTACCATTCATTAAAGCAGCATAGATATCCTTAAAGTTCTCATCATTATCATATTGTTCCTGAAAACTTTCATGAACCATAGAACTATTCTGAAGGATTATCAAAGCATTCATCATAGGAGGTCTAGAGAGCATGTCTGCTACTTTGTTATGGGTTCCTTTCTTATACTTAATAACCAAATGAAACTGTTGTAGAAAACCCATCCACCGAAAGTGCCTACTTTGCTGCAGTTTAGTTTGTGAGTGCAAATACTGAAGTGGCTGGTGATCAGTGTGGATTACAGTTTCTTTCCCCATTATGTAATGTTTCCATTTTTTAACACTCTGAACTAAAGCATAAAGTTCTTTATCATAAGTGGGATAGTTACTTACTGCTCCTGAAAAAGTTTCAGAGTGGTAGCAAACTGGTTTACCTCCTTGCATGAGTACTGCTCCCATGGCAAACCCACTCGCATCTGTCTCGATCTCAAATGGTTGATGTAGATCTGGTAAGGCCAAAACCGGTGCGGTGCTCAACTTTCCCTTCAAAGTGTCGAAAGCCTTCTGTTGTGGACCTCCCCACTGAAAAGTTGCCTTTGTACTGGTTAATGCATGCAATGGTGATGCTATATAAGAGAAATTAGCAATAAATTTTCTCCAGTACTGAACTGCACCTAGGAAACTTCTGACCTCTGTGACTGTACTTGGCTTAGGCCATTTTACAATAGCTTCGACCTTCGCAGGGTCTACTTTCAATTGACCACTCCCTACGACATAGCCTAAGTACACTAAGGATGTCTTAGCAAATTCACATTTAGACATCTTTACATACAATTTTTCTTTTCTCAATACATCAAAGACTTTCTTTACATGACTCACATGATCTTCCCAAGTTCGACTGAATACAAGGATATCATCTAGATAGACTATGACAAAATCATCAATAAAAGGACGAAAGACATCATTCATGACTCTCATAAAAGTAGCTGGTGCATTACAAAGCCCAAAAGGCATAACCAACCATTCAAACAGTCCCTGTTTTGTCTTAAATGCAGTCTTCCAGATATCATCTTCTGCAATTCTTATCTGATGATAACCACTTCTCAAATCTAACTTAGTAAAGTAAACTGCATGTTTTAACTGATCAAGTAAATCATCTATTCTGGGAAGAGGATACCTGTTCTTTACCGTTATCTTGTTCAAGGCGCGGTAGTCGATGCACATCCTCCAAGTTCCATCTTTCTTTGGAACCAAGACAATTGGAGAACCACAAGGAGAAGTACTAGGACGAATAACTCCCTTTTCCACCAACTCTTGAACTTGCTTTTTAATTTCCTCATTCTGCATAACTGATAAACGGTACATGCCGATATTAGGAAGTGGCACATCCTACTGTAACTGGATTTCATGCTGTATCTCTCTCTTGGGTGGCAACCCCTTCGGTTCCTGAAACATGTCATCATAAGCGGAAATAACCTTGACCATTTCATTTTTATGTTTTGGGTCACACCCCTTGAATGCCTCAGATTTATCATCTTCTTTGGCTTTTACAAGCATTAGTACAAAGTTTTTACTTGAGTTGACCAACCTCTTCATTTGACCAGCATTAACTAGTGTAAGATTAGTCTTCACCTTATGTGCCCGTACAATGTATTCTACCCCATCTTTAAAAAGATGATACTTATTCTCCCCCCTATAAAAGATTGCTTTTCTGTCATAAAGATAAGGACTCCCTAACACAAGCCCACAAATATCCAAAGGGACCACATCGACTTCTACCTCATCTACAAAGTTTGCAGTGATAGCAAATCTCAATTTACATTGTTTAGTTACTTGTAGTTGAGCATCATCGCAAACCCATCCGAGTGGATATGGTTTTGGATGAGGTGTTGTAGCCAAATTAAGTTTCTTTACAACTTCTTCAGATATTAAGTTGACTTGTGAACCCGTATCAAATAGAGTATCAATCTTAGTGTGTTTTGTTACAACACGAATATGAAACAATTCATTTCTTTGCTTATCAACCTTAGGAGAAGATTCTTTACTTGTACTTGCACTGGCATTAGAAAAACTTGCATCAGATGAGAGAGATATACCTTTCCCTTTACCTTGGATTCCGGTAGCAACAATCTTTGTCTCATCTCCGGAGTCTGAACCAAGATCTTGTTGAATCACTGCAGTAGTCTTCTTGCCTTTATTACCTCCATATCTTTTCGGCCTCAACTCAGGATGAAGCTTCCAACATCTTGAATCATCATGCCCCTCTTTCTTGCAATGGGAGCATGTGGGTTTCTCACCCTCTTTCTTAGCTGTAGCTGTCTTCTTCCCTTTGCCTTTATCTTTGTCTTTTTCTTTCCCTTTAGACTTACCCTCGAACTTAGATGGCTTCTTGGAAAAGTTATCACTAAAAGTGTTCTTACCCCTTGACTCTATATGAGTAGCTTGAACAGACACCTCATCTAGATTATTGGGACTCAACATCAAGATAGTGTGCCTAAGGTAAGAATGTAAACCACCAATATACTTAAGTAATGTGTCTTGGGTATACAAGGGAACATTTAGAGCAATGGCCCGTTTCCTAAACTCATGGGTATACTCTTGGACAAACCACCCCTTACCTTGCCTAAAGGTTTTCCAATTCATGGTTAACTGTTGCATGTAACCTAAAGGATAGAATTGTTTCCTAAGGGCAGCAACAAACTCCATCCAAGACATATTAACTTGACCATGGCGAGCAATTTCTTCCGAGTCTTACTCTCCCACCAGGTGAGAGCTGTACCTCCCAACCGGAGAGTGGCTAATTGGATCCTAGAAGCATCTTCTACTAGGCCTTGAATCCTACAGTACACTTCTACTTGTTGGACCCAATCGTCTAACTTTTCAGCATTTAACTCCCCACAGTATTTAGGTAACTCAAATTTTACATCAAGCTTAATTACAGGCATAGACTTGCTCTTAAATGGATTTATATTAGAAGAAGGAGAAGGAGAAGGAGGAGAAGGGGGAGGAGAAGAAGAGGGAGAAGATGGAGGAGAAGGAGTTTCTGGAGCTTTCTCCTCTATGTCTTTTTGATCTTCCTGCTTCTTGTGCTTCGAAGAACCTCCCTTTTCGCGTTTCTTCTTCTCTACATAAAGTTCTTCCACCATCGCCTTCATATCAAGAAATAGCTTTTGGAAATCCTTTGGATTGAGCTCTGAACTTTGTTCACCTTCTTTTGCTTCCATCTGTGATGATGGATGAGCTCTTCGTCTTCCAATCTCTGGATTATACTCTTCAAGTTCTCCTTCACCTCGTTGCAACCTGGATCTCGTTAGCATTCAAATTCTGCAATACTAGCCACACACAAAGCTCTGATACCAACTTGATCTATTTAGGATCTAGGACAATTGCTTATAGAATGTAAACGTAAAAGATCAATTATTACACGTTTAACTTAAGTGATTACAAATTAAATGCTCAAATGAATAATGAACATAACATAATTAAATAAATGCCAAGATAAACTGAGAAAGAAAAGAGAGAAGAAATAGAGAGACGAAACCAAAGTTGATAACGGAGTTCGTCCCTAAGGACTACATCTCCGGGTCCCTCTCCAATGGAGGACCGATCCGATTAGCTCCAAATTCAATTACAATTGCTTCAATGACTATCTCCTTCAAGCACAACAGCATAACGTTCTTCTGATGTGCGGAAATGTCTGCAAAATCTCCCGAGCATTCTCTCGTTCTCACCACCTGGACTTGTCAAAACAAGGTCTATATCCCTCCTTTTATACAAAAAACTTGCCTAATATGGCTTAACCATAAAATTAATTGCATATCCTCCCTGATCAGCTCGTATCAGGTCTATTTTGCTCTCTGCAATCTTTTGGTTATAGGTTGTTTTGGGCGTTTTGTTTGTTTTGGCTTGATTAAGCCATTTTGATATGGCTCGGCCAACAGTACCATAACAAATTGATCCGACGCCACATATAGTTTAGAATGCTTGTGTGGCGCAGTGGTTAGAATACTTTTTGTTAGGCCGGATGGTCGGGGGTTCAAAACCCCGACCGGCCATTTTAAAACAAAATCCAACGGAATTAGCAACAAAAAAAACGGCCATCCCCATTTAGTCGTGGTAGTTTTGCCCGGCGCAACGGCGAACCAACTGACTGACTCCGGAGAGGTCGCGGGTTCACTCCCATGCGATAATTTAGCGATCCGATCAACAACTCGCTGGCCAAAGAAATTGACACGTGTCACGCTATCTTTCGCTGGAGACATCCGATGTGTGTGCTGACAAAGACGCTGATGAAGACTTCCGTACGCTGACTCCGTGCCACGTGTCAAATGATCATTCGTCAAAACTTGCCACACTGTATGATGACAAGACAAGCCCGTACGCTGACTAGATGACACATGTCAGAACGCCATTCGCCAGACTTTGCCACGTCTGATGCCACGTGTCTGCCCACTGTTGCCGAGTTGTCTGCCACGGATGATGCCACGTCATCCGTACGGATGTCACGTGTCAACATATGATTGGTCCATACAGATGAGTCACTTGCCATGTGTCTCGGCCGAATTCGTCCATATGGATTCCATAGACGGACGATGCTGACGTCATCATCCGTACAATCAGCTAGAAAGTCAACTCAAAACTTTGACTGCTTGTATCTTGAGCATGCGATGTCGGATTTCGACGAAACGAACACCGTCGGAATCGTCTCGACGAACTCTTCGCGATGATGTTGCTTCCGTCAATTTCTGAGATGATTATTTTTTTCGCCTTCTGGACGCCCCTGAAGCCAGTTTGACTGGAAGTTTGACTGGCCGTAACTTGCACGAACGGAGTCCTTTTCGCCCCGTTCAAGTTGCGTTGGAACCAGGACGTCGTTCTCTTTCTGATGAAGCTGATATCTAGAGCATTGGAAACACTTCAATTTTCACTGAAAAATTGTCCTCCGGATCACGAGTCATTTCACTAATGCTTAATTATTGGAGAATTACAAGAGAAATAAAGAGCATTCAAGAGAATTCAAGAGTAGAAATATAATATTTTTATTACATCAATCAAGATCCAATAATCATATAAAAGTATTCTTGCATCATACATGTTTGTGGAGCTGAAATTGTGATGTAGGTTTCATGATCCTTTCAAGTATTCAAAGAATTATCTCAAGCAAGATTGAAGATCAAGATCCACATCCATTTTATCCATCTCATGCATGTTGCAGATTGAAATTACCAAGGTTTCATTCAAGGGTTTGTTGAGTTGTAGCATAGATTTGTTCATTCTTCATTCCCTCTTTTATATTTCATTTCAATTCAAGGTTTAGTTACCAAAATGGGTTTTTACCAATGTGAAACCCCATTCACCAAAAACAATATCTTTTTCCTCTCATGTTGTGTTTGAAAATTTAGATTGAGGAAGACATGAAGATATTTTGAAGAGAAAAATTGAAGAAGTTGTCAAAGTTGCAAAAGTTGTCAAAGTTATAATTTCCTCATAGAAACTGAGATCCCAAAATTATTTTAGACTTTTCATCATTGAAACCTAGAGAATCTGGAAGTCTATGTAGAGATAGGACTAGAGGTTCCTAAAAGTTGTAGAAAAACCCTCACCAGAGACCCATTGACCTATGGTAAAATGAGTCCCAGGAAGGCTTCCAAAAATAACATTTTAAAAAGGTACACAAGATGATCCCCTTCTCAGATCTACATTTTTGTTTTGTTTCTATTAGCATTGAGTTTCATCTTCAAGATCCAGGTGTTAGATTTCATTTTGTGGTTAGTTTACTATTTTTAATTTTTCTACCCAAAGTGTTGTTTGACTTGGACCCCCAGATGTCCTTCAAGCATAAAAAGAAACTAGCAGATTCCCCCATCAGATTTATTCACCTAAAAGGGTTGTTAGTCAGTTGTTTGTGGGGATTTCATTTCTCTAATGAGTGAGGGAAGATAGGTTACCTTAGTTTTTGTACTTTGCATTTTCATAGCCGAACCTATTTCCTTTCATTTTAGAAAGATCATCATAGTTGGACCCATCTAAGTTAATGGAAGAGGAAAATAAAAAACTCATCATTATGTGATTCCTCATCAATCTTAACAATATCATCATCATCATCCAAATTAATCACAATAAGAGGTCTACTGTCGATGTCCATTGTAGTTAAAATCTATGTGACAAAATTCATAGAATATAATGATCTTGAAGATGATGTTCTATTATGATATTTGTTTCTTACTAAGTATGAACCACTTCAGTTCTTGAAAGATAAGATCTCTCTAACACATGAAGATGGTTAGATAGATATTCCTCCACTCAAAATTTTTAATCATAAATTTTCACATAGTGGGGAAAAAGGAAAAAAATGAATCACTAAAAGAACTCACAAAGTCTTCTTCAGACATATTTGATGAGATAAAAAATAGGTTTGAAGCAAACTACTATAAAATGAATCCCCTTTTTAAAAGGACTTACAAAAGATAGGAAAGCAATCCAAGAGAATCTAAAGGAAAACAGGGAAGGATGGTCTCTTAAGGTGAATGAAGTAGTATAAAGGATTAAATCTAAATGTCAAGATTTGTCTTCTCTACAAATTTTAGTTTAAGATTTGTATTTGATATTATATACTAATTCCTTTGATGATACTTGGTCACATGTGTTAATATAGGAAGAAGGAGATGGGAAAAGATTAATTTATGGATATCAGTCTAGCACCTTCAAAGAAACAAAATGCAGATACCACATATTTGAAAAAGAGATATTGGTTGTCAAAAGAGGAATTGAGAAATTCAAAAATTTCCTTAAGCTTGTCAAGTTTATAGTAAGAAAAGATAGCTAGGAAATGAGGATTTTTCTCAAGAATAAGCCTAACAAAGACATAGTCCAAGGTATAATTTCCCGCTAGTACTTTGATCTTTTAGGCTATGACTTTGAGATTGAATGGATAAAAGGTGAAAATAATCCATTAGTTGATGCTTTAATAAGAGAGTTAAAAGGATCAACTTATTGTGGCATTAATTTCAAAGAGCTAGATTGGTATAGGTTAGATGGAACTCCAATTGACATCTTGGAAGGGATGGGGTTAACTTATACCAAAACACATTGTCGAGCTACTATTTGAATCCTACTTCCTTACAAAATGGCTTCTCAAATTAGGACAAGCAATTTGCTATCATCATGGGAAATGAATAATAGATGAAGATGAAGAAGCTAAACCTCTATAACTTTTAGGTCTAGAAGATGCCCCAGTCAAGCATTGGTGTAGTTGATATGGAACCCTTCATGTTCATATCAAAGGATTTTTCAAGATGAACTGGTCTAAGCGTAGTAAAATAAACTTGCTCAAAAATCTAAAATATGGCTTTCTCAGTAGAATTAGCTTTGACCAATATTCATTTGAGGAATACAATGATTTAATCGGTGCCTGGTTTAAACTAGATTTAGAAGAATTTCTTAAGTGAATTCATCCTCAACTCTGGGATAGAATGTTAGCATGCATGGAACATACTTGACTCATTATCCTAGAACTGGATATGACTTCCCTAGAATTCAACTATATTCCTTAGAACCTAGATGGATATTTGAAGTAAAAATTAAAGAAACGGATATCTGACTCAAGCCAACATCCCTTCCTAGAATAATTGAAATAGATTGTGCATATTCTCAAGATTAGGTGGTGCAAATGGATTATTTGCTCCATGCCTACTCCCAAGATTGGAATTTGGTTTTCACACTATTAACTGACCAATTATTGGATCCTATATCTTTCTAATAGCTAGTGCATCGGATTTTATGTGTTGTGAAATTACCCATGTTATTATGTGACAAGAGAATGCAAAAATATCATAAAAATATAGATCCTTGTAGGAACTTATGGGTGTAAAGCGGGCCCTTCTCACTCATAGATATCCTAAAAGTGATTTTTTAAATTTTCCACTTAGTGTTTACAACATACTACTTAATAGATGTGTACTCCTTACTGTAGTAGGTTGGTTGGATGCATGTAGCTACTATATGGTTAGACTCCAAAATTACATTATAAATTGCCAAGGTTGCATTACCCACACTCCGCTGTAAATAAGGGCAAGAGGGCCACTTTAGACATAAAAAATTGGCTAGTTGGAGTCTAGAGCATCATAGGGCACAAAGTCCATTGGTATTGGAATATTATATGTATGCTATCATCTTGCACTATGAGTGGTTAGGGTGATCAAAAATTTGTACGTTCGTTGTAATACAAGTTTGGTAGGCTTGAGTTTGGAAGACTTCACAATAGAAAAAAGTAGATTGTGTTTTTTTCACAAAATTGGTATCAAAGCCATGTGTTGTTAATATGCTTGATGATATTCTAAGATCTAAAGATATTTCATGTGTTGAATTGTTTAATAGAAAATAATTAATTATTCCTAAAATCTACTGCACCATAGGGTTGTGTGTCCTCATAATTGGGTATGTGCAGGATAATGATGGACCAAAAAGTGGCGATATTTAAGTGACATGATGGCCCATGTGGCTGATGACTTTTTTTTTACCCAAAATTGATGAAATGAAAAGGGTTTTTAAAGGAGATTCTCAACTTTCCACCAATATAAATTATTCTTTACTTTGAATTTAAGAAATAATTATTATTCATTTTCTATTTGAATTATGACTAAAGTCCTAATTGATAATCTAATTGAAAAAATCTATAGCTTTCAAACAGTATCACATTTTTTGAATCCAAAACATGCATCACATTCTATGCTTCACATACTATAGGATTAAAAATAAAATAATTGAATTTCATGAAGTTTTGACCAAGTTAAGGTGGTCAGACATATGAGTTTTTATATTTTTTAAAAGTTGTAATAAAAAATTCATAATTAATTATTCACTCGGAAAAAAATTACAAAAAAATATGCATCACATTGAGACATGAATCCCCTACTTATATCTAAAATATTATAAAAAAATATTATCATTTTGTTGTGGTTAGGGTGGTTAGATAGACACCTACTTCTTATTTTTTCCCTGAAATTTAAGTACTATTGCAATGAAATTTCAAATTTTCACCAAATAGATTTCAAAAAATAAAAATAAACCTAGTAGTTTAGAAACGACATTCAATTTTCTATTCTTACATATTTTTGAAATAATATACATAAATTATTCAAATTTTTACGTCAAGTTTCCTAACTCTAATTTTTTGAATTTTATTGCCACTTAAGGGCCTATTTTTTCCATGATGATCCTGCACATACCCAATCATTGCTATAATTTGGTGTATTTGTCATAAGTAGGGAAACTCTGAGTATTCTAAGCTAGAGGAAAGTTCTTATTTATGGATCTGGAATTGAAAACATCAAATTTTGATCAATAGTAGCTATGGGCCTATAGTAAGACCGTAAATCTCATATTGAAGTCGAAGGATAAACATGGAAGGGTGAGAAGTCGGTAGAAAAAATGGTAGGAAATGGATCGAAAAGCTCAATTTCTTATCTACCCAAAATGCCAAGTGAAAGGTTTATGAATGCTAGTAACCCTCTCTCTTCTATTATACATAATTACTTTGAGGATAAAGATGAATATGTAGACGAAAAAGGGAACTTTAATTTTCAAAAGTAAAAATCTCATATCTATATCTTGAAAAAGGAATTAAGGAAAAAACTATGAAATCTATGTGTCAATTAGAAATAAATATTTATGTATTTGGTGCTTGGATTTTCCTAGTCTATCTTTTTTTTTTATTACCTGAATACATTAAGTAATGGAAAGAAAAAATTTTTTCATCTACATTCTTCCTATGTAGATATCATTTTCCATCCCCATTTTAACTATGACATAGGTTTTGACTATTTTGGTAGTTTCATCAACACTTGATGTCATTTTTAGGACCAAGTTTTTATATATTAGTTTCATGGATTACTCACCATTTCCACTGATGATAAAAAGGAGGTGATGCTAGAATAGTTGTTCTCCCAAACTTCACTATTAGTCTTAGCAATAAGTATGTGCAGTCAAATTTTTGCTTGTTATTACAAGTCAAAGGTACATCAAGTTACAACCTAGATCAGAATATGCCACTATAGGTTGTAGATGCATCTATAGGCTCCTAAATATTATGTTTCCTCCCTTAAATTTTCCAACTCAGGTAAGTTATTTAGAAGAAAACTCAAATGTCTTGGACTATGGGCATCATATTGAGCACATAGGGTTTGACATAGGATTTCCTATTATTGAAAATATTATTAACTAGTCACAACTTAGATTTCAAGAGTTTCCAGTACCCTCTAGTAAATGGTGATGAAATTGAGCCTATACACAGAGCCATAGGTTGTCTAGTACAAATCTTAGATTTATCCCACAAACAACTTTGTTTGAATAGCCTGAGGAACCGACAAGCAAAAGACACAGTATGTCTTCTAGGTCATATTCTTTGTCTAAAAATTTCCCAAGTACTTCCAAAAAATGTTACAAGAATTACAATCCTAAAGTATCCATAGGGTCATCCAACCACTTTCCCTTATATCGGTAGTCCTCTATAAATTTGTATGCCTCTTGAGCTTCCTTAGCTACACTTTCTGACCTCAGTAGTGATCTTGAACTCATGGATAGGTTAGCTAGGAAAGTTAGTAAGAAACTAGATTTAACACCTAAGGAAGGGGATCATTCAAATAAAAAAGGAAAAGAGATAAAGCTCACAAAAATGAGAGAAAAATATAGTATGATTAGAGAAAAAATCCCCACATCAAGTGTTGAAAAGAAAAGAATTTTAATAATAGAAATGAAAGGGAAATACCAAGAGGCAATTGACTATGAACCTTGTAGATGGCCAACCCCAGAAAATTTTACAGTGGTAAATCCAGATAAAAAATTATGGGGAAACTACAAGGCAAGATTGCAAGTTCATATGGGATAAAAATAGAAGAATTCAGAAGCCCAAAGAAATTGGATAACCCAATGGATAATATTAGCCTAGGAAAACATTAATGACATGGCTATAGATTTAAGAAGTACTAGAAATAATTGTTTAGAAAATAAAATTAATCTTAATAATGTTTCTCCTATTCAAAATAATATTTGTTCTTCTATAACCAAGATTGAGTAACATTCTTCTTCACTTATAAATAAATCAAAGGAGGGTAGAGACAACTTCCCAACATTTTGTTGAATATATTGATTTTGTGGATCCCTTTTGTTATCCCTTAACCTATTCCTGTACTTGATTCTATAAAACTCTTGTAAGGACATTGCTCTATGAAATTCAACACCTAGAGTTTGGTAATCCCTCAAATAATCACTAAATCCTTCACCTTGCCCTTGTTTTCCTTGATTTCTTGCTTTCTACCTAAACCACCAAAAACAATGCAATAGGGAAAGAGGTTTCCACAATAGGCCCCTAGGGTTTTTCACCTAGGAGCTTGGTTGGTACAATGCCTCTTTCACACTAATGGCATGTTCTTGGAAAGTTGATTCAAATATTAGGGTTGTGTTGTGTGTGATAGAGTCTGTCTAAATGTTGCTAAGTAATGAAATGAACTAACTATGAAATGTAAACTAATGAAATGCTAAAGTATTAAAAGAACTATCTAAAATGACCTAAAAATGACCTAATAGATATGTAATTTGTAAAGAAACTGGAAGACATAGAAATCGTGCACCTAGAAACTAAAGGATGATGAAGAGGAGCTCTAGAACCTTCCATAATTTTTTGAAAATGCTAACTGAGACACTTACGCCAGATTGGGTGACTTAGTCCTCCTATCGAGAAAATTTATAAGAAAACATTTCTAGAAAAAGGGTATCCAAAAATAAAGAAACCACTTTTCAGCCCTAATACAATGC